>VWZT01009954.1:1663541-1904002 GCA_013397055.1 Pachycephala philippinensis
CTCCCTGCGCGGCCGGAGGATGGGTGCTCCCCGCACGCCGCGCTGTGCGGAGCGGGCATCCAGGGTGCACCCGCGCCGCAGCACCCAGCCCGGTCCGCGCGGCAGCCACCGGCGTGAAACGCTGACGCTGGAGCGCGGGGCTCTGCGGGGCACGGAGAGCTGTGTGCCCGGCGGGCCGAGCAGCCCTCCCGCCAGCACGGCGCTGGGCTGTACCGCGCTAGGCACAGAGCTCCTCTCCGGCATCGAACAGGCCCTGTGGCACACAAAATACACCCAAGAGAGAAATTGTGCCCAACCTGCACCGTGGTGCCACGACCAGGGCCACAGCACAGCCCTTGCCCTACGAAACTGTGCAACACGTGCACACAGCTGCCCGCCCCGACCTACAGAGACTGACACGAGACCTCACACACCTTGCCACACCACACAGCGACCCGCAGGCACTCCATCTCCTCTACAGGATACAGCAACACACAGAGAAACCCATCACCCCAATACAGTGACAGCCCATGCCCTTCAAGACGTGGTACAGCGAACCCACACAACCTGCACAATGGGATGTGAGGCTCTGCAGCACTCCCCAAACACCTCCTATTCTGCAAAGTACACTTTTCTGTACTACTTGGTAACCAAGTAGTGCTCCCCGCATCTTACCTAGGACTAGACCACATACAGCATAGTGCAAATACTCCACACCATTACAATCATAACAGATCAATCTACACACAGAGATGTGTAGTACTGAAAATCACTGCAAAGCAAAGGCAGTATAAAAATACCTCTAAACCACAGCATGACATCACGCAGCACAAGGGGACTATCACTGCAGTAAAACTGCCCCACCAGTTCACATTAGCATTCAAATAGGCAGTCCAAGCCGTGTGCTGTGTGACGTAACCAAATGACAGTACCAGAGATGTTGCAGTGGAAGTGGGCCAGACCAGCATAAGCTGAAGGTTAAAGTGAATAGAGATGTTTTAGGATGAGATGAGGACAGAGCCACATAAACTGCAGCAAGTGGAAAGTTCATCCTGGTTCCTTAGGAACATGCACAAGTGGCATGTGGGACTGATGCAGGTGATAAACAATTCCTCCTTGCCTTTTCAAATCCAGAACTGTCTGCCACCAGCCCGCAGTGTTTCAGAGCAAATCACAGGGAAATAACCTATTAAGCCTTATATAGACCTGCTTTCCCTGAGTGTATACGTGTGTTTGCATGTGCACAAATGTGCATCCCATATGCTTTGAGCCATAGAAAAATTACTTTCTTTTTCCCTCCAGGAGCAAAGAAGCAATACAAAGAAACGAGAATGTTCTATTTCTTCAGAAAACGCTGTGGCTAAGGTAGCACAGCTTGCAAGCCAAAAACACCTCCAGAGCAGGTAGGACAGTGCTGGAGGCAGCTGAAAGGTTCCCTGGAGTCAACCATGTGGCCATTTCAGACACACCACTGTGTCCCTGCCAGCTCAGCCCCAAGCCAGCTCACTGCTGGCTCCCAATAGCAGAGCAGAGCTCAATGGTTTCTTGTGGGTCAGCACCACTGTAAAGCATCCATCATGCTAAATGGGCATTCCTGCCAACTGCTGGAAGGACCAGCAAGTCAGATAAGCTACAAAAGTGATTCACATGAAAAATAATCAAGGAGAAAAAGGGTATAACTCCTAGCAAGTTCTGAAAGCTGAGTTTGTAAGAAGGGAGCAACAGGGCTACCTGGGGTAGGGAGCAACAGCTCCTCACACCTTCCTTTGCTCCTGAGAAATGATAAGAGGGAGCAATCTCACACAGCAGCCTCAGAGCTGAATCAGCGGGAGCAGGAGGCAAGAGGAGTTCAGGGCACTCCTCTAGTTCAGCTGCTGACGTGCTGGTGGGAAGCCTGGGTCCCTGTGCTTGTATGGTTTTGGTTACTTGGGTTAATAACTGACTGTGAATGTAAAGGCTTCTCTTTCTCCTTCTCTCTCCCTTTCTCCCTCTCTGTTTATAAGCAAGTCTGACACACTGAGGAAAAAACGTGGTATGATTTTCTTTTTTCTCAAGTTCTGAAAAGTGCAGGTGATATGCACTGTAACTGGAGTTGGTAGAGCTTGTTGACAGAGAAAGTGTGTTGTGTTAGACCAACTGATACGTCGGAAAAAAATTTTAAAAATTTTTTCCCCAACACCATACCTGAAGCATAAGCAGCAGGTTTCAGTGTCTATGATTAGACTATAAGGACCTATAGCTGTTCCAGAAAGAAAGGAAATAAAAGCTTGTCTTTAAATGTGGGTGCTTAGTATCCTACTGAAACTGAGATTGTATTTAATTATCACACATCAACAAGGGGAGGGAGGAAAGGTTGCAGAGAAATCACCAGTGTGTTTACTGCCAGTGTTTGTTTGAAAGTAATGCATGGTGTTGCTAATAAGACATTATTGTGTTCTGCGTGAATTACACGTTTGTTTATGCTGAAACAGTCTGAAAGTCTTTGAAGCCATCTGGTAACAATTAACACCTACATATCAAGGTTTTACCTGTAACTATCCCTGAGACTTTAGTCTGCACAACTTTCTGAAAAGAAACCCTTTCTTCTATCAGAGTTGGCAATGAGGGTTTTTTTTCTAAGGGACAGGGAGCACTTTTCCAAAAGTGAGTTCCTCCTATGCGGGTAACAGTGTGACAAGAAAAGCTGTCCTATAAGAAGCCAAGTATAGGAGGACCATGAGGGTTGAACTGGAATTCAAAGAAAACACTTCTTCTTGAGAAACTACAATGTGAGTTGCACTAGGGTGAAAGAGAGATGAGGGTAATTTTTACTTATCAGATCTCTACATCATTTGCTTCTGAATGAGATCATCAGGAATTATGACCAAAAAATAGTTTCTGGGAAAAAAAATACCTCATGAACCTCTGTGAGCTGAAAGCTTCCAAATCCCAAAGCAGCTGCAGGGTCACATACAACTCTTCTTGTTGGGCACACAAAACCTCTAAGAACCAGGTCATCAATATCTCATCCTTATGTCCAATTTAAACTTACGCAGAGTAAAATAGAACAACTTTTAAAATTGACTAGTAATGAGGTCTTGTTTTTACTATACTTTTGTGCACTTAAGAGGAGTTTCCTGCTTGGTTCTGTGACAGAAATCTAAGCCATATTTCATTTGAAGTAGATCATCATCCAGCTAATGCTGTAAGCAGCATAAACTGGCTTTGCCCCCCAGAGGAGGACTTCTGCTCCCTCCTGGCCTCAGCTGTTTGTTCCCATCCATTCCCTTTCGTGTGCCAGCATGCACAGTTGTAGGTCTGTGCAATGAGATGCTGTGGAAATTAATTTTTCTGCCAGATTAGCTTTCAGCCAAATCAGTTCTGCAGAAACCAGAAAATCAGGAGAAATCAGAACTCAGTTCTGTAACAGAGTTTAAAGCCTGTGCTGGCCCGAGGGAGAACATGGCACAGTAAGACAGCAGCCTTTTTCTTTTGATTTATATCAGGTTACAGTACTTTGCAGGCAGCCTGGTTATGAGTTTCAGACACAAATACATATCCATGAGATAATATTCATAACATTCAGGTATCAGTTTCATGAGAGGGGCTGAGCAGATTTAACAACTCATTGTCACTGAGGATTACTACTCTTGCCTTCCTCCCTTTCCATCATCCTTTCCCACCTGATGCTTCTTGGATATCTCCATGAGCCATTTCAGTGCGTCAATGTGGTAGAAAACTAACACAAGAAAAAGGAAAACATTGTTTTCTGCTTTGTTGGCAAGCAAAGGCCACGCAGGGAAGGTTCTGACACATCCCACAGCATGCTAAAGGGCAAGGGCAGGGCCCAACACCTGAGAGCAGGAAGGGGAGTAGACAAGACCTCCACTTTCATCAACCACAGTAAGTTCTTTGCCCAAATGAGTGCCTTAGCTAATCTATTGCACTTTTCATGTGAATTTGTCCTATAACTGAGTGGTCTGATGTCCCGTCTGGCTCCTCTCCACACAGGCTGTGGGCTGTCAGATGTGTACACTCAGTTCCTGAGCATTGAATGGGAAACTCTACAGCCACCACACAAGGTGCTGACCAGGCATAAGCTCACTTTACAACGTCATCCCTTCTGCTGGGCCAGCCCTCCAGGTGAAAGCACAGGGCTCCCATTTGAGCTGTGATGTTTCACAGGACAGTGGTGTGGTCACAGCTCCATGCCTGACCCGGCTCACGTCGGTACTGCTGGCAGTTCCTGCTGGGCAGACACTGTACCAGTAGTGCAGCCCCCCTAACATCCCTGGCCTCCCTACGGGCCATTCATGCCCACAGTGGCACTGCGTTAGCACAGTGCCCGCCAGAGGAGTAGAATTTAAAACTTCTGAAATCATATTTTTCTAAGTTGAAAGGCTCTTACACTTTCTCTGCTATAACTGGAAATTGCAATAAGGATAATCAGCACTTTCCTTTTGTATCTGTGAGGCGTTGCCTAAAGATCCCAAAACAATCAGCAATTATCAGTGAAGATTTGCAATCCCTGTGCCAGCAGACATGGACTGGTTAAGCAACCTGCTTAAAAACACAAAGGAATTTTTCCTAGCTTTGCTGCTAACAAGACAACACAAGTGTTGACCTTTAGTTTTTGGCTCTGAGCAGTATCTCCTTCCTACACCATCACCCATTAGGCATTTAACTATTTGACATCAGTAGCCAGGGTTGCCAAAGAAGATGCTCCTAGAGCACTATTGGCTCAGCCTCTTTTCTGCCATTAATAAACCATGGAAGAGGAATACAATCAATCTGAGTTCAGGAACTCGAAAAAGTCCGAAAAGAGCCTTAAGATGTTATTACTGCAGGTATGTTTTGTTCTAGGGTTTCAGAGACTGGAATGGATTTGTAGATAAAGCTGAACCAGATGAAAAGAAAATAAAAAAAACTTTATCATTTAAATCAATCTCATAATCCCTGGAGAGCTGGTTTGTGATATTTCAAACTTTTTTCTGGTACCACAGTAAAATGTATTTGTTTGCTACTTACTGAATGTTGTTACCAGTAAACCCTTCAATTACTAAAGGCAAAAAGGGTCATAATTTCTGCTGTTTATATTTTGCATTCCTCCCAACCTGGATAATGAAAATCAATAAAACCACTTTCACTGTCAAGTCTCAGTGGTACAATGTTGGTGAATAAAGGGAAAGCAAACTAACAAATATTCTTGGAAACTGCAGTAGAATTTTTTAGAACACAATATAAAAAATCTGTTTACATCTATATAAAATCAGGTTCTTGCAAAAGTTTAATCTGAACCTAATTTAAAGTTGAAATAATAAATAAATTGTGAGACTTGCAAAGCAAGATGATTCTCAGTTTCCATTCATGATGCCACCCCTAGTTCACCTTGGATTTTCTTTCTGCTCATATAACTATATTGATTTAGGTCATGAAATACATTTTTTTTAATATCTATGTTCTATAAGGATCTGAAAGAAGTGCGTGCTTGAATATCCAGTACTATACCCCCTGTAATATCAAAATAAAAGTCTGGAACCAGATGGGAAAAATCCACTTTCAGTTAGTTTAGGGAGGCTTCGGATGAGAAAGGATCCCTGCTCCCTGCTGGCCCTCCAGGACAGGGCCGGGAGAGCTGGCTGAGCCCTATCCTGCTCTGGCAGCCAGCCGGGCTGCACCAACCCCTGCTGGAAGAACCCGGGCATCCTTCAGCTCCCGCTGGCATCAGGGACACCAGGCGGTGGATGCATGCCTGCAAAGGAAAAGGCTGAGTGCAGAAGAGCTCAACATTGAGGGCCAAACCCTACTCCACAGTGTGGAAAGGAATGTTTTGCTCATCGGATAATGATTTGTTTACAGTTAATTAAGCATAAGAGCTGTTGATAACAAGCTCTGTTTAAAGTGTGGGCAGGAGATGGTTCTGTCTAAGTAGGTCCAAAGGATATTCACATTCTTAAAAGTTTGGCAGGTGTAGAAATTAGTCCCTCAAAAAAACCAAAGGCATGTTCAGAGAAATCCAGAGGGGAAGGCAAATCTTAGTAAAGCCCTAGGGGAGATTTATGTATGAAAGTTACATACTTAAAGACTTCTTTAAAATGGTTCTCAGCCACAAAGTTATGTAAACACCTTAGTGATACAATCTCTAGGACATATAGAATGAGAGAGAAAGAAAAACCTTTTGAAGCTAACTTAAAAGCATAATCCTAGATTTCTTTTTTATTTGTGTTCACATATCTCAAAAGAATCTTACTTACTCCCTGTTTTCGCTTTGACAACTACATTCTGCTTCACTCCAATCTCCACCTCATTTTGCATGAAGAGTGATTTTGTGGTTCATGATCAACAAACACTAAGGTCCCATTTATCACTTCATCAGAGTTTCATTCTTGCTCTGTGATGTATCTTGTCCAGGATCAACAAGATGTTTCTCCAGGAAATCCAAGAAGGACCAAAGTTCTCTTCTGCTCTGCAACAGCACAGAAAGACGCAGCACTTTGTGGAAGACATGTTTTGTGATAGGGAATGTCATCAGGCAGTGAGATGGTAGAGAGCATGCCTAGCTCTGGACTCTCCCTGATTCTCCACAGTCAGCTAAACTACAAAGTAGAGGTTTATTATGTCTGTGATAATATCAGCTGTGTACCATCACCTGGGATTTGGTCTGAGCCACTCCTCCATGACAATCTTGCTCATCTCCAGGTAGCTCAATGTACAAATAGGGTATATGCGAAACTGAGGTTATGCAGGAGCACATAGGCTGCCCTGAAAATCACTCACGCTTAACTTTTTCCTCACAGGGATTTGTGGCCAAGAGTCTTTAGCAGGTGCACATGAGGAATTCTCCTCTTGAGCTAGAGAAGAAAATGAAGGTTCAGCCTTTTACTACAGCACTGATCAAGGAGATTCAGGTTAAGATCCTGGGGTCCGTCAAATTAGTTCTGATACAGAACATCTTGTGTTTAATATGTGTTTTAGAGCCCATGTCCATGGGATGCTCTCATGTCCCGTGACAGCTTTATAGTGACGATTTGCTCTCCTGACCACAAGGACGGACACTGTCACCCTTCCTTAGGAGAGTGCCGCTCACTTCCCAGGGTGGCTCAGAACTGCTGCACAGCAGAGCTGCATTTGCTTACTGATCTGAGCAAGGGGATGTTACATAGCTCTCTGTTCTTCCCACCCTAAGGCTACTCCTGTAGCAATGCAATTTATTCATCTCTCCTTACTCAAAGCTGTGCCTAAAGGCACAATATGGCCTTTGATTCTCCAAGAGAAAAAAGTAAGCTTTCAAGGGCCACCACTGGCTTCTATTTAATAGTATGTAATTTCTAGATCCTGTTTACTTCTAGCTTTTAACACTAATTTCTTTTACTTTGGGTTTCATTAGTTGTTTTGGGGTTTGTTTGTTGTGGTTTTTTTTCAACCATTGTTTGAGACTGCTAATGGCAACATCTATATTTGCCGTAATCTGGCCAGTATGTATAATTTTAATTAATAGATGTGATTTTTAAATGTCTATTTCAGCACAAAATCCATGAGAAGACCATTTACATCACAGCTAAAGGTGCAGGCTTTTAAAAAGACTCCCATCAATTCTCAATTTTCTATTTCCTTTCTCTTGCCTTTTCCCTTTCTTCCTTTCAGGCTATTTTATACTGTCCAGTCATATGAGCTACAGATGCTAGAAGTTTTTACCCATTCATTCCCCAAAGCTGAAGGATTTTCTCTAAACATGGAAAACCTGTCGGCTCCCAGGCCAGATCAGCCTTGGGGGAACTCAGAGAGGGAGGAAATTTTGGTCTCTGAGATCACAAATCAATCCCTCTAGCAACACGGCAGGGAGGAGAGCGGACTCAGTGGAAGGAGATGCTGTGCTTATTGCCAGCTGCATTACCTTCAGCTGCAGAAGGAGGAGGGTGTATAAGTGTCTGTTCCCCTCCCCTGACCACAAAGGATTTATTTAAAATGCATGCCAGAAGGAGGATTAGAGCAGAGCCCTCCCTCCTTTCCTTTGTTCAGGAGGAGGAAGGGAGCATGGCCGTTGGCTACTGGAGTCTGGGCTCTCCTAGTACTCACAGCCTACTTCTCTTTGCCTTCCCCTTGTACTTTGACATCACTGTTGAGAAGGATTGCTTGATATTCCAAGAATGACACTGTGCTTTGCAGGAGTGTCAGTCTCCAGCCTGCTCCATAAATTGTGCTCTACTTATGGAGACTGTGCCTACAATACTATCTGGGTCAGGCATGCACAGCAGCCTGCCTTTCCTTTAATGTTTTACCACAGACAGTCCCTCACATGATCCTTTTTCCAGATGGTCCCTAATCCTTGAACATATCCAAAATCCTTCAGCTATGATTTCTTGATCTCTTCAACAATAGATATTTTTCTTTCGTATATACAGTACATAGCGTGCTTTCTGCTTCTACAGCACTTTGTGGTATTTCCCAACAGCATTTCAAAATCTTCATTCTTTTCCATTGTATTCCAGCTTTCACACCTAAGGCAACAGCTGAACACCAGTGAGCCAAGCCAACGGCTATCAGCCTGACTTATGGTAACTGATACACACCTTTCCTTCCAAGAAGCAATTCATTTATGCAGATGTGTTCTCCAGCTGTTTCTGGAATAATCACAAATTCATTGAGGGGAAAATCTAAACAACAGCAATGTTCTCTCTCTCTACCATTGTAATCAGTTTCTGCTGATGAAACCTGAGCTTCCCATGTGCCATTTTTCTCCCCATCCCTCTGGGGTGTTTCAGCCCAGTGCAGCACATCTACAACCCCAGCACTCCCAATCCCTCTATTACTAAGTATGGAAAGAGGGGCCTCCATGCATCAGCAGGTGTTTGAGCTGCCTCTGGAGTGTGTGAATCTGCTTCCTGTGGCTCCAGCTGGGCCGAGGTAACCAGCACGGACATGCCTTTGTGACTGCAGTGCAATGCTCTCCTCGGAGTTCCTGGTGCCCCAGTGGAGGTAGCGGCCTATTATCAGTAGGATGAGTTATAAAGCAAATATTACTGAGACAGCTGGTACTCTCAGGACTGGGTTTGGATAGAACATGGCCAGTAGACAGAAGAAAGCTTTTCCAGCCATCATACTCAGTATTTTGTATGACAGATTAATCTTCCTATTAAAAAAAATCCTATCAATAGTTAAACTTGCTCTTATTTTCTCTAGTGTTAGCATTTGGCCCTGCGTATTTACAACTACTCAGCATTCTGGCTGCACAGTGTATTTTGTTGCTATTTTGTGTGGTATCCAATATCCTGTCTTCTGTATTCTCACCTCCTTCCCCTTTCTTTCCAAGAAGCCAAATAACATATTCTCCTAACAAGCGTATAATTATTTAGTTATTGCACTGTTTTATGATTGCATTGTTGGTAATTGCTCAATATTGCAAGTGATTTATTAGTAATTGCAGAGTCTTTCAGATCTGTCTTCAGTAGGAGAACAAATAGCACCTTGCATCAATAGACATCAAAGACTTCAAGAGGGATTTTTCTTTAATGATCTTTTTTTTAAACTATCTTTCCTACTGCAGCCCTGAGGGCCAAAGTTTCTTTCTCTCTTTACAAAATAACTCGAAGTTTCACTCCTGCCCTGCAGAGGAAAAATACATTACATCAGTCTTTGAATAGGATTTTATTCTGTAGTCCGGCTATCACCTTCTTGTAGTTTCGTCTGCATCTAATGGGATTTTACTATGGTGATATATATTCAGGCTGCGTAACTCCTCAGCCACTCAAATTCTTCTTAGAGCTTTTTGACAATAATTAAACTGCAAGTGGTTTTCAGATATTCCTGCCATTTAGGCCTTCCCACATTGACTTCAGTGGGGATTCACAGGTGGAATAGATGAGAATTCAACTTCCCTCTCATTAATATAAGCCTTCTGGTCACAGCTTGCCAGCCTTTGTGTAAAGCCCTCCATCATTTTATCACACTCTTCCTCCTAAGGGATTTCTCAGCTTTCTACCAGCTATAGCAAGAAACTCAAGCTGCCTAAACTTGTCTGTGTGGCAAACAGGAGGAGATTTTCCAGCTCCTCTCAGTGTGCCTGGAGCTGTGCCCCTAGTCTTCCACTGCCTGCCACTTACTGCTGCAACTTCCCCTGCCACTGGTGCCCGCTGGGAGCCCAGCCCTGACTGCACCCTGTGAGCACAGAGGCAGCAGGCAAGACAAACTCTCCTGGCCTCAACAGTCCCCATGCAGCCTCTCCTTCGTTACAGCCACCCTAACCCCACCTGCGCTGTCCCAAGCCTTTCAGGATGAGCTGGCAGCTCGTACAGACTGGGCTGAAGAGGCTACTCAAATGAGCCTCATCCCTGAATAGCCATTCCCATGCTTTACAGAGGATATGAGGAGTGGAAGGACACCACATAGTGTTCCATCAGCAGGGGTTACACTGTGCTTAACAGGAGTGCAATGCAAAGGGCTTGATTTAAACCTGCAACCCAGACTCCTGGCAATTCCAGGAAGAATGTTATTTTGAGCTGGACAGAAGACAGGAACCCTTCACAGATGCCTGCACAGCAGTACTGGGTAGTTCCTGATTAGCAAGTGTGGGTGGCTTCAGAAAAGCAGGTAAGCATGGGGATGGACAAAAGATAAATAAATAAATAGATGGAAGACATAAACTTCTGCTGACAGCTTTCTCCTGTGTCCCAGTAACAAACTGATCTTTCCTGTGCTAGGGAAGAAAATTGTTTCCTATTGAAGTCACTGGCTTCAAAGGGAAACCGTGTTTGTCATGGACTCTTCCAAAACTTCTTTGCAGAGGTTCCCACGCTGCTGAGTCACCACGTGTCTGCTGGGGACAAAGCTGCCCCAGGTCAGCTTCTGCGAGGCTTGAGGCAGCCAGCTTGGGTGCTGTACACAACAGAAGAGGCAATGCATCAAACCCAGACACCTGTGAACAGAGGTACAAAAAAGGGAAAGGAACCAGAACAACAGTACTCCACAAAGCAAACCCACTGTCCGTTTTATTAAATGTTACATTTGGGACAAACAAGATTTTATCTTTGCTATCATTTAACAGGATGAAAAAGAGGAATCTGAAAAGTGGGGGTAAAGTGCAAGTAATGTTCTTGTTAGCTACACGCAAACCCAAAGGGTTTTTTTCAGAAAATAAACAAAGATTGTACCTGTATAGACAACATCAAGTATTTACCAAGTGCTGGATCCGTCTACAAAATAGAAAAAACAACTCCTATGCTTCTAGTCACTGCAAAGATAATGCCAGAGGCCGTAATATTGATATTTAAAGTAAATGATAAATCATATTTTTCAGTTTATTTTTTTCCCCAACATGTTTAGACACATTGCAGAGATCAATAAGGATCAAAAATAAAATCTTATACATGATTTAGATTCATTATATTTAAGTGGTAATTAAGGACATGGCAATTTAAGCAAATATTGTTTAGTGTTATCCATTAACATCATGCTCCTTGGTTTCTCTTCTTTAATCTCACATGGAAGAGGCCTGATTTTCAGGAACCTCCAAGCCAGCTACCCTGGCCAAACTTTGGGAAGCACAAATGCATATCTGCATCTTCCCCAAAGAGGGGTTTGGGTTTGTTTGAGGCTTGAAAACCTCAGTGATTTCTCCTGTGATGAGAACGTTACCCTGGAACACTCTGCAGTTAAACCCTACACATACCATCCTCTGTGCACATATTGGCAAACACAGAGGGGAAGTTTTCATGTTGGCATTAAGAACAGCTTCTCACCCCTCCAGAACTCACATTAAATGGATGGCAAAATGCTCTTTTTGCCCTCTGCTAGGCTTTGGGAATGAAATACACCCACTAATTCCATAAGGAAAAAAGCAAACAAACAAACAAACACATGCTGATTTCTTTTGCTTGCTGTTTCAACAACTCACTCGTATTTCTAAAAATAGATTATGATCTGGTCATACTAATTTTGTTTGTATTTGGATTCATCATTAAATAACTTTGAACACTGAATAATCATTAATAATACTATGAAATAATTTTATTGGTCTTTTTAGATTCTTTTCAATTAATTCAACAAAGCATGTAAATTCTTATCTTTTACTGTAATTGGCCCATGAAATCTTTTGCTCCTTCTTCATGTTTTCTATAGAGTGGATTTTTCATCATAACGTTTGCAGTTAGTTTTTCATCTGTTTCCACAGTTTCCTGCAGCAGTTACAATTTTGGCCCTGAAGTTAATTCCATGGTCACATGACAGTCTGTGCCTGCAAAGTCTGGGTGCTCCCTGCTCAGCAGAAGCATTCGGGCTTTTACAAGGTGCTGTAGCATCTAAGAGTAATTTGGGGAGGTGTTTTGATGCTGTTTTGCAGTAGCTGCAAGGGAAGGCATCCCAATACGGTCGGAGCCCACAGCAAAGGGTGCCACGTGCCCAAGAGCTGACACACTTTGCAAATGCACCGCTGCTACTCAGCACCCCTGCATTCCGGCTTTGAATCAAAGCCGCTTCTTCAGCAGCAAAATCACCTTCCTGTCGCTCTGCTCCTCATTTTGTTTTCCCAGTCCACGAAGGCACAAAGTATGAGACGGGCTCTGGGACAGAGGCGGGCCAGATTTGAGGCAGTACTGCCTGCACCGCTCCGATCCGCAGCACGCAGCCACAAAGGTTTCATCCCAGGTAGAAAGTGGGGAACGCGCCTGGCAGCCAACACCCTCTGCTGTCTCCTCAGCTCAGCTGAATTCACGCAGCCTCCCAGCTCCCAGCCTGCCTCGGCAAGGCTTGTAATTAGAAACATCTTTTAGCTTCAAAACTGAATCCTGCAGGGTGGAAACCACTGGCAGAGACAAACAGAGACAGACCCTCTGTTGCCATTTCGAGAGTCAGGAACACCCTCCAGCCAAGAGCGAGCTTCTCCGGCAGCCTCCAGCCAGCTGCAGGGCTCAGGTAGTGATTTGCATTCCTGTGAGTGCGGCAAGGACAGGAGTTAAGGAGCAGAGACGCGACTGAAGCTTTCTGCTTTCTCCCCCACAGGACTTTAAGGAGGCTGAACTTGGTTTTGTTTGAACTTTTTCAAGCTGACAGCGAGAGATCAGCTTTGGAGAGCCCCAAAGCGTGGAAAATTCCAGCTCTGTTGTTTGCAGTTTTATTCAAGTTCAGGCTGTTTGGGAGCACTGGATTCTTTTTTCACTAAAAATTTTGCAACTTCAGTTACAACAGCTGTTACCAGGCAACCGACATAAATGGGAACACTTTCAGCCAATGAAACAGACAGTTTATTCGAGTTGCTTGGTGCCCAAATACCATAATCATGAGAACAGCATTAAATAGATAAAGAAAACAGTACAGGAGAGGCAAGGAGTCAGAGTGAGGAATGGGTAAAAAAAAAGCAAACCCGACTGCAAGAGGGATACGAGGGAGGAACCCACAAGCTCATGTGTAACATAGCAGGAATAGGAAGGGCAGGAGACCTGTAAAGGAGCAAAGAACCTTGTAGAGGAACGACAGCCTGAGCAAGCTGCTAAGCCAAGCCATGTATGGCACCCTGGTGCAATGGTCCTTTGTCCCAGCTTTCTCTGCTTTTCCATTGGTTATCCGAGACAGCAGCACCACAAATGTGTCCAGCTTTGCTGTGAGAAAAGCCATCTTGAGCATATGACAAGGGCAATGGATATTAGAGCTGGAGCCTTGCCCTGCTGTGGTACATACGTGGTACATATTGCCCATTACCTGAGGTTGGAGCAGCAGCAACACTGAAGAGCCTCTCTCCCAGCCATTTTCCTCAGAACTGGGATCTCACGTTGCCTGATGGCTGTGGTAAGAATGATGTGATGGGAGAAATGCTTAGGGCTGCAGCTGTGGGACAGACATATCAGAGACACATGCAATTTAGTATTTGAGGACACTGTTACTTGAACAGCCTGCCGTGCTTTGGATGCCCACACTTCAAAGTGGCTCTTGAAAACTGTAGAGGCTTTAGAGGAGAGCTTGGAAGGACTTCAGCAGTACAAAACCTGCGTTGTTGTCAGAGACCATCTAAAGTCATTACACTGAACAGGCAGGACCATGGTGATTCAGCACCTCCGTGGCAAGGACAGAAGAGACAGCTCTCTAATTGAGCTGGATGAGAGTATGACAGGATCCACTAGGCAGAAGCTTCATACCACGTTACCCATGAAATGTCAATAAAATAAAATAATGATTTCTCCATTAAACTTCAGCTCTCCTAATGGAATACATTACAGTGTTCCAAGTCAGTTTTGCGTAAGAAAGCCATAGGTGTCATATTAGGAGGTTTCTCATGCGGTGCCTCACGGTAGGGAGTTCACTTCAGAGACTGATGACATTATTTAATTATGCCTGTGTGTCACTGTTCTCTGAATTACCTGAACAGGGCATTAATGCTCTGCCTCCCTGCACAGGATGCTGTGCATGGGAAATGGCACAGTTCAAAGTACAAGGGCAACTGCAAACAAACATTTTTAGCAGCGCTGTGTAGAAAAATGGTGTTAATGAGCACTGATTAAGCACAGAAACTGTCAGAATATAATGATTAGAGATTTAGAAGCAAAACATAAAAAGAACAAAAAGCAACATTTTTTATTTTGGATGCTGCAAAATGTGAACAATAACTTCTCTGTGATATTTTTTCAGGTTTTTAATGTCTGCTACAAGTGAAACGTGGTATGGAAATGGTTTGCATTTTTCTAATTTATTTGACAATTTTACAGGGAACCATGATTTTTTTAGTAATTAAGATTTTTGAGGTAATCTATAATGCCAGTGGGATCATTTCTGGTCCTTTGAATTCTTTTGTTGAAAATTTGAATTGACTCAGATGGATTTGAAATAGGATATTTTGAATAATTTTAAAATATTTATTTGAAGGTTTTAAATCAGGCTACTCCCTTTTTATAAAGAATTTCCAGATTAATGGCTGTCACACTAGAAGCCTTAACAGACTTCTTTGCACTTTTCCTCCTAGGATGCTCTGTTCTCAAGAGAACCTTGGGAAGAAGGGCTCAACCACAAGGTTGTCCTGACATACATGGGTCTTTTAGAGAGTCTCCAAAAGAAAGGTGCTATTACCAATTTGATATTTTTATTGAAGTAACTACAGAAAATCGTGCCAGAAAAGTAGTAGTGGTCAGCACTATGCAGTCGCAAGAGCTGTAACCTCATTGTTAAGTTTTGAAGGGAAATTTCCATTCAGATATGTCCATTTCCATAGCAGGGAGTTCAGTCCTGTAATCATCTGCCCCATCTGTGCTCCCTTTGGATCCATTATAGCATTTAGAACCATGTCTTCTTTTATTACTCCTTGCATTTCTGGCAGAGGCAAAAGCTTATGAAGCCACAGGGACAGCTTTGAAAAGGAAGTATTCTTTTGCGATGGATGGTGTGTAGTATTCCTGATCCAATGGGCATACTTGAGATACTGTCAGGTTACTTTCTTTCCTTGACTTAGTCAGTTTTATGGTCCTAACCTCACAGCTAATGCAAACTTCTCCCCTGGTGGCTGACAAGCTCAGCTTAAGATAAAACTGCGAATGGGCAAAACCGAATCTCATGATACTTAATACCATGCTTAGAGCCCAGCAGATGGAGGCAACTTACACATAAACATTTCGGTTTTTGTTAAAAAACAAACAAGCAAGACCTGCATGTATTGGGGCCAGAGACTTCTTAAGTCATATGTTTTCACTGTGCTGTAAAGACTTGGAATCCAAAACAACATATTTCTTTTTTTTATTTGAATTTTAGGACATTTTCCAATTGGGATCTTCTTGCTCAGCTTTACAGTTATAGCAGTCTTTTGCTTGGCTGGGGGCTTTCTGGCTTGCTTTTTTGTTTGGTTTTTACTTGCTTGTTTGTTTGTTTGTTTAACTTCTGCATTTGTTTCAAAGGAATCATCATTTCAAGCAAGTCAGGTAAAATCATGAGTTACTATAGTCAGTGGTGATGTATAAATAAACCAATCTGCTTATGCATGCCTAGATGACAGCTAAGGGCTTTGCTGTGGAACAGCATAGCAGAACAATACCAGCAGCAGTGCATTTGCATCTGCCTCCTCCTCTGCTTGGAATCAACCTGTGCCAAGCCTTCTCCCCCTTCCTCAGCTTTGGTCCTAGAGTAAAAGGTAGTGAAAGTCACTTCCCTTTCTCTGTAGTGTAAATAAAGTTCAGTTTGTCAGAAATTAAGTAAAACCCGTCACACCCTTTCCACCAACCCTGTGTAGAACTAGCAGTTCCCTTAAGGGCTGCATCTACACAGACACCGTTCCTGTGGGCAAGGAACCTTCCACCTCAGCTCTCCTGGCCTTGCTCAGCGCTCCTGCCTCAGCTGGAAACAGCACAGGCGCTGGGACCAATCTTCCCACAGGCTTTGCTCCAGCCAAGTTCTCTTCAGCTGCCGCAAGGACATCAGAAACTGCTCTGCTGTTACAAAAACCAACAGCTTTGGCTTTTGAGGCCTCTTGACTCTGAAGCTAATTATTGCAACTCCGTTTCCCCTTCATGGCATGCTGCAATTTAAAGGGAAGAGAAGCAGGCTGCCTCAGAAAGCGCTGTGTTGCTGCGTGTGGGGTCTCTGCCCGTGGCCTCTGGCAGACTGCCGCCGGCAGAGCCCTGTGCCATGGCTGTGACACTGCTGTGCCCCGCTCCCACCTTGCCAGGTGAACCACATTTGCACGTGTTGTTTTCCTGTGCGTTTGCATACAAATGAGAGTAGAGCACCTAAACCTGAGCCCAGCACAATTAGCATTTATACAAATGCAGCGTGCCTCTGCTCCTGTCTGTGGGCCATGCTTCCAGGCTCGGCAGAGCCCACAAGGAAGCAGTGAAAATTATTACTCATGTGCCCATTTCTACAGATATGGGAACGGGATGCATATATCCCGAGGACACGCTGAAACTTCTGAGGAAGAGTTAGGAATGCATCCCACACCCAGCTTAGCCAAAAGCAGCATTTTATTTGGATTTTCTGCTTTTTGGAGAACACCATGCAAGCACAGTGACCATTTTCCAAATGCAGCCTTGGTTCTGCACCCTCTGCACTGTGACACACACCGCTTTGAAAGGCTGATGGTGCTTGTCCTGCATTTCCCAAAGATTAGAATGTCATCACTTGTGGTTAAGAGCTTCAGGGACACATTGAATTACTTTTCTGATTTTATCTTTACATTTCTTCAGAGTTTAGCATATTCCAGACATTAATCTTCTGTGCTGTCTTGAGGCAATGTGATAGAAAATGCTTTGTCAGCTAAGGTTGTGGCAAAAATGCCAGGCATGACTTAAAAAAATAAATAAAAAGGAATCACTCCCTCTAAAAGTCTCATTTCCCATGTATGTTTGATATACCTGTTAGCTCAGCCACAACACTTTCAGTCTTTAAAGACATCTAGCAGAAGCCATTCATTCTTACTGAAATGGGGCACCCATGGTAAATTTACACAGACACATGAAACAGTTTCCAAAGAACTCTCAATATACAGAGGTTACCTTTCAGGACCTGGGAGCTCTCCAGGAGTGATGGCATCAGTGGGTCTTTGATGCCTCTGAAATTCAGACCCCACCCTGCTGCAGCTGACCCAATTTGGGCTCAAGCAGGTACAGCCCTGCAGAGCACCTCTAAGGACAATGCCAGGCCAAGGACAGCTGGAGTGACAGAGACCCCACACAGCAAAGGCAGGAGATGGAATGGTGTCGTTACCTTCGATCACCCCGCATCTCAGCTTCTGTTTGAGTGTGGAGCTGCAGCACCGGTAACAGAGGAACAGGCAACCAAAAGATTTCCCAGCTTCTATTCCTGGACAATAGGCTCTTACAGGGGGACAGAAGGTGGTGACTTGTTAAATTACCCCAGTAAAAATGCCAGGCTTCAGCAGGAGTGGCCCAAATGTGCATCTTGCTCCCACTGTGTTTAGTGCTTCATATGTCAACAGAGATATTGACAGTTCCTAAATCCTTCATACTGGGGACAGCAAACATGAGGCATATGCTCAACCAAGCAGAAAGAAGCAATCCTGAAGATTAACAGCCAAATCTGGCACTCCTTCAATGGCCATACTCTATCAAAACTCCTATCAAAATCAATACAGTTTTTAAATGGGGACTCAATCATACCACTGCTCAGAGTCCTGGAGCAGAGCAGAGTTGCTGTAAAAGTCCTGATGGCAGTTACTAGAGGTGTGAAACTCCTGCATGTCAAAATCGTGTGCATGCACACTCAGCCCTACACTGGCCTCCCTCTATTAGAGCACAGGCTCACTATCACAAGCCTGTGTGCTTACAGGCTTGTCCTAAGGAGCAGAGTGCAGGAACCATCCCTTCTGACTCTCTTGGGTATAAGATGCAAGACTGTTTGAAATAGCTGTACCAATTGCCCATGCTCACAAACAAAAAGAGGATGTGGAAATGCTTGGGTGTAGCTTTTCCCACTATGCTGCTACCTATAGTCCAGGAAAGTGATGATCAAGGCTGATAGGGCTTTGTGCTTCCTAGTGCATCTACGCAAAGCACCATGTGACCTTGTAGCAATGAAGAGAATGCGGGATCAAGGCCCTATTCCATTCCCTGTGCTTCACAGGTTATTTTCCACATTTCCTCAGGTGAGATGAATTTCCTCTGAAAAGTGTGTAACAAAATGCTCTATTCAGAGGCTGTGTTACTGCACAGTAAATGGGGGTAACCATTGCAGACAGTGATTACCACAGAAATGGTCACAAACCCAGCATTTCAGTAGGAGAAGCAAAAGGCACTCATTGCAGAAAAAGCCTAGGAAGATCCATGCAGTCGGCTCAGAAGATCCTAGAAGAGCAGCTGCACCTAGTCGGAGGCAAAAGCTGCAGCTCTTCTCCAGAGATATACACCAGAATCTCACATCCCCACTCCTCTAACACCTGGGTAAGAAACTGTTAATTTAACATCTGAATTTTTGGGTTAGAATAATATCATTCACTGGAGAATAGCTATCTTGGGATATAATCCCTGTGATTGAAATGCAATTGCAGGGAACAATTTCCAATAAGAAAATTATTTGTGCAATTTTGCAAGTGTCACATTCAAACCTGAGGTAACCCAGACAATGTCAGGTGTTAAGCCAAATTCAGGAGTGTTTTCACTTAAACTTTGACTCTGAGCACCTCCTGGAAAGAAAATATAGACAGAAAGTCAACCATCTGCTAATGTGCACAGGTAGCTTTGAAAGTGAAATCATGAGAAAAAGGTAGACACTAAACAGAGGAAATGTCAGAGAAGTGAGTTGCACAAGCGAGAGTGACACCCACCTCCTGAGAATGCATCTGTTTCCTCTCATGTGCAGAGTGCACGTTCTTCTAGGAGGATCTCAGTTCCCTGCTTTTATGTGCTTTAATGTTTTAGCAACTGACTGACCCCACAGGCATCTCTGCCAACGATTACAAATCCCCTCCCTCCCTCCCTGCTAGGGACTCTGAGTGTCTAGGACACCTGCTATTCCCAAGATTAAGGTGGAATCACTGGGCAAGTATCAGCTGTGATATAACTTTTCTTTCATGTTTAATGTCTCTGAAACCACTGTGCAGGCTTTGCCTCAACATTACAGTAAAAGCATAGGCATTCAGCATGTATAATTTAGAGACTGAGGTTTTGGCCTCCAGGGCCTTGCTTAGCTGATGATAATCCACTTGACAGGGTGATTTTTTCCCTAAATGATTCAGCATATCACATCCCTTTTGTCCTGCTTATTCAAGGAGAAAATACCTAACTGAAAGGAATAGCATGTGGGGTGAGGCCAGAATGCCTGGCTTCGGTTCCCTCACAAGGAAAGCGACCTTGCACAGAACATGCAGCCCTGCAAGAAGGCTATCTCCAGCCACGCTTATTTTACCTGACATGGCAATGCCCTGCCTTCCTTTCAGGGCTGTAACTGACCCTGTGGCCAATTACAGCAGTGCCACCCTCTGCCCTGGAGAGTAAAGGTTGAGAGGTGCCCTCCCCAGCCCTGCTACAGTGATTCCACGTGTACATGCATTGGAATGCGGCTGGAGCCACATGGAAAAACCTCGTGGCTTTCGAGGCAGACAGCGTGGGGGCAGTCTGTGAGCAGCTGGAGTGGTTCTTATGCCCTATTGCCTGCTGTTCAACTCTGTCTAGAGAAGAAAGAACATAGGGCTGTCTCCAGGGCAGCAGGTGAGCTGCTCACACTGTCCGAATTCAGCCCAGGAGCCTTGGATTTGTCCCTCCTATGCTGGTGCATTTCTCACAGCGAGCCCTGCCTTACTTTCCTATGCCTTGGTGTCCACACAGATTAAACCTTTTGTAAAACCAACATTTTGAGAAAAAACCACTTTCCTCCCATCCTATCCCCTCCCAAAAGACCAATGTAGAATTACTGAGCAGGTTTAAGTGTAAAGTTGTGTGCCCCTGAGCAGGCTCATCCAGCACTAAGCAACTCAGCCATTTTGAAGCCTGAGGCTCCTGGGAGCCCAGCCTGGCTTTCTATTTTTGCAAACACTGCTTTCTAGGCTGTGTTTAATAATTTCTGTTAGATGTATCTCCACAGATGACCCAGATTCATTTGAAAAGCCTCTTTGTTTTAGATTGTTATGCACATATTTAAAGATAGGCTTAATGACTTTCTCAGATCAGGACCACATCAAAGAGTTTTGTTCCTGAAGAAGGAATGATTGTCTGCATTTGAAGTAGCTGTGCACGTCACACGAAGCTTGTAAACAAGGTGCAAATTCATCTAGGGATTCTCTTGGTAGCTTCTTTGCCACTTAAAACGTACATCTGACGTAACCAGTGCTTTTTTATTTTTAAAAATCCCTGGTAAAGCAAGCATGAAACTTTGAAGGCTTCAGCCTGTCTCATGTGATTTGTCAGATAAAGGGACTGCACAGCATCCTCTTTGCATGGCAGCTTGCTCCTCACAGCCACGGAGTTCCCAGCTTTGTCATGTTTCCTACAGTTTTAGATGACTGTGCCAGACTGAAGTGTCAACTACAAGAACTGGAGGAGGGATAGCTGTGTGCTGTTGCCTAACTATAAATGTAAAGTTGAATCTGGGTATTTTACATTCATTTCACTCTTTGAAATGGAGGGTTCTTTCTCTCATCTCATATTCCTTCTGACAATTTTTCACCTTTATACGGTGGACCTGTTACATAGTGATACCGCCATGCTCCAAATTCTTTCCCTTCATGTGATATTTCAGTTACACTTCTTACCTGGCCTTATGCCATTTCTTAACTGTTTCAAGGTGTGGGTAGGAGACTTTACACATTCCCTAAAACAGTACATGTGAAAGTCTAAACAGCTAATATTCATGCCAAAATATTGCTCTACCCATTGCTCATCTTTGCAGGGCTGCATTAAGATAGCTACCAGATACACACTGGTGTGACAATTGGCTGCAGGGTGTGTTTTGGCAAGAAGGGCCATCTGTTAGTCAGGTAGGAAAAGGAGCAGTACGGTATCAGAACAGAGGGTCTTTACAACTCTGCTAATGCATTGTAACGTAGCTGAAAGTGTAACTTCACCTTCACAATCTCCATTTGTATTTAGTTTTACAAGTTAACATAAAGAATACCACTAAAAATACCTGATGGGAGAAGAGGAAGAGAGGGGAAGATCAGAACGAGGAAAGGATGCTGTTTTGGTCTTCCTTTTACAAAGGGATGCAAATGATGCAGAATGCAGAATGTATTCCGTTCTTTGCCAGAAAAGACACCACAAGTCCCGCATCCCAAGGAAGGAGCTGCCATTGGAGAAGATAATTTTTTTCGCATCGTCCTTTTTCCAGTGATATTTTTATTATATTCAGCAGAAAAAATACTCTCTGGGGCAAGCCTCAGGCATGTGCTCTAACCAGAGCCTGTGGAATCATCCTCCACACGAAATACTTTAGCAGTCCCAAGTACAAAGTACAGCTGCAATCTCATGAGAAGGGACTGAGTTCATGTTCCAAGTACTTATAGCCTAGTTAGAAAACCCACCTAAAAGAGGTTCCTGCTAAAAATTTAGCAGTTCTGAGAAGGATTTGAACCAGTCTCTTGACATTCAGGGAAGGGTTCTTAGGCACTGAGCTACTGAACAAGAGGAGAATAACAACATCATTGCATCCCCAAGCAGTTTTCTGAATCTCAGTCTTTGTCTCCTCTTTCTACAGATTTTTTTTTTTAATTGAACTAATCAAAATTTTGGGGAAGGGAAGAGAAATAATTTTGTTAAGCAGGAAAATAAGTCTGATCAAAAGCAATTACAAAAATTGGATGCCAACATTTTTTTAAAAATCAATTATTCATGTGGACCTAATCATGAAGGCATTTTCTGAACTCATCATTTTCTACAGTTACAGTGTTCCAATAAATTTGCAGGTGCAAATTTAGCTGTCTAAATCAGCATCCTGATTCTTTGTCATGGCTACAGAGTTGCTGAGAATGCTGTAACTTCTTTGGCAAATTGTATCAGATTTGGGGACTAAAATACGTGAATGCAAGCATATAACTGAGCCTGAAAATATTATCCTACAGGAATAAACACTGCATTTGTGTGTTTCTTTGTATGTTTATTAAAAACAAAGCATTTCTTCCATGTGCATCTTTCGGCCAACTCGGACTATTCCCCAGTCAGAGCCTGGGGGGTGATGTGCAGAGAGGGAGGAATGATTGTGTTGTAGCTGTCCCTATGAGCCGGCTTCAAAACCACAATCACTTACACTTATCGGTGCCAAGAAGCTTACAAAAGACATTTGAGATTGTAACAGTTCACTGCAAAATTGGAAACACATTCGACTCCACCCCACAACAAGATAATCAAATAAAAACTTTAAACGCAAAAGCATTGGAAAATGTGATACAAAGCTTCTTGCTATCCACTTGACCTACCTACCCTAAAATATTTAACCCCGGCAAAATGGAGAATAACTGATTTGTTTTGTTTTATCTGTGGGAAGGGATTAAACTTAAGACTGCAAAATAAGTCTGTAAAGTTATTCCTAAATAAACTATGGCACTGTATTGAAATGAGCTGCATGAGCATGAAGCTAGATGACCTCGTAGAATAACACCAAATAATTCTTTAATAATTCTCTCCAAAATGTTGCAGTCAGGTAATGGTTTATCCTAATCTATGGGTTTGGGAGAATTTAATAATATTGCTGCTATTTGTACTATAAAGAGGGTGTAGATAAAACAAAATGACTTTATTTTGTTAAATCACAGTTATTTTTCTGTAATTTACATGTAACTTCTCATTCTACAAAGGTAATTTGAGTTAATATGATTCCCAAATAGTAACATATAAATCAGGGTGTATTCCTGATAGCACGACCTAACACACTAATAAGTTTCTTTTCACCTAAAGGCATTTCCTCTCAGTTTTAATAACACTAGAAGGAATGACTATACAGCTATGGAGCAAGGAAGGAAACCTTATTGTACACATAAAAACCAGACAAAAGGTACTTTAAGGAAAAACTAGTTAAAATGAAATTCTCATGCTATTTTCTCCCATTTCACAAAATATGCCCTTAGCTGGACTATGGAATAAAATAAAGATGAATTTATTTTCATTATTATACAAGTTGTCATCTCAGGAACTCGTAAGGAAGTTCAGCAGTGACACATTATCTTTGTGGTATTGCTAAGTATTACTGTCCCCAAGAGGCAAAGGGTCACCCTGGGAACCAGCCTGGGGCAAAGCATCTCTCCTGCATTGAAATGGCCATAGAATGTCATCATAGAGTCACGGAATGGCTTGGGTTGGAATGGACCTTAAAGTTCATCCAGTTCCACCCCACTGCCATGGGCAGGGACACCTCCCACTAGACCAGGATGCTCAGAGCCCCAACCAACCTGGCCTTGAGCACATCCAGGGATGGGGCAACCACAGCTTCTCTGGGCAACCTGTGCCAGTGCCTCACTATCAATTTCTTCCAATTTCTTCCTTATATCTAATATAAACCTCTTTCAGTTTAAAGTCTTTGTCCTATCACTACATGCCCTGGCAAAAAGCGCCTCTCTGACACCCTTCAGGCACTAGAAGGTGCTATAGGATGTCCCCAGAGCCTTCTCTTCTCCAAGCTAAACAACCCCAACTCTCTCAGCATGTCTTGATAGGAATGGTGTTCATATGAATGCTCTCTCATCATCCTCATGTCCCTCCTCTGGACCTGCTCCAACAGGTCCCTGTCCTCTTGTTGGAGGCCCCAGAACTGGATGCAGTACTCAAGGTTAGCTTATTTTTGAAGCAGTTTTGTTTAACCTCTTAACCTTTCAACTGTAATTTACTGTTTTTCTAAGAATTTAAAGATATCTACTGATCACTTCTTTCCAGTCTTCTTAAAAAACTCCAGTCCCAGTAATGGATACGGGCAGATCCAGGGGTAGGGCAGATTCCTTTTTCCCCTGTAGACTGTGGCAGCCCCAGCCCAAGGCCAGCCCCAGCTGTGTGGACCCATGGCCAGGGGAAAGAAGCTCTGCACTGTGGCATGCAGCTTTAGAGGAAACACCCCCACACATGGAGAAACAGAGGGGGTGGGTGAGTGAGGCAAACGGGGGGCAATGCTCAGGGCATGGCAAATGCTTTGCAGACACACTGTTCCAGTATTTCATGCATCATTGGGCTCATAGAAGGGCTGCTTTCCTCAATATCCACAAGAATTTTGCTTCAGAGACCACTAGAGAAAGTAGGAATTTACTCTAATTCACAGCTCTATTTTATTTTTGATGCTCTGAAAAGAAACTGTAGACAGCCACACACTATAAGGCCAAGGAGACTTCAACAAATACTTGATCAGATCTCCCACACAATCAAACAATTCCTGCTGTGGGTATCCTCCCCCAGCAATACATGTACTGTGCAACTTTCATAACAAGAGCTATATAGTGCTTATTTTCTTTCAAGAGAGCCTTAAGGCAGACAGATTATGGATGTAGGCCTCAGAAATCTCTATGAGTATGAGGTAGTTCTTACTTAAGAAAAGGTAGAGAAAAAATGCCACTGGGCAGATCGGCACTCTGTCACTGTTCACTATTAAATGAGGCAGGAACAGAGAATATCAACATTTTCAAATCAGTCCTCTCCTAGTCCCAGTCAGCTGCTTTATAGCTTCCTTGCACTCTGGCAGCCCTTGTATGGCTTGTTATGCTAATAGCTTTTAATTGAATTCTATCAGTGGCGATGCTAGCAAAGCACTTGCTGCATACAATTGAGTTACCATGCTCTGCAGGTCCTTCAGATGTGACCAGATATTTTATCTTTTCCTGTTGTTCCCATCTGTAAACTTTAGGTTATCCATCAGTGCCAAAGCAAGATAGATCTTTAATGTAGTCCGTGTGGAATCAGAGGTTTCTATTTCCTCCTAGCCTCGAAGTGACCCTGTGCTCAATGGCAGGCAGGCTGCAGCCCACTCGAGAGAGCACTCTTTCATCTAATAACACCCAGCACACAAAATCCCAAACTAAAGCGGGTGTTCAGCCAACTGCTTTCTGTGTCACTGCAGAAACAGGTCAAGTAACATCTCCCCGGGTGTGCCAGTTCACTGCCTTTCTTATCCCTCTGCTTGCAAACACCGTGTGGGCACATCATGCCTGATGCAAAAGACCCTCTTCAGTCTCTGAGACCCTTCAGTGACTAACCTACACTGCCTGCAGCTCTCAGGCTCACACCTCAAACCTGTGCCAGGGCCAAATTCAAACTGCTCAGGTGAGGCAATAGGGAGAGCACAAGCCATGCATTACGTTGGTTCAGAGCACGGGCCCAAACTGCATTTGCTGTCGTTTGAGCTATGTCCATGGGAAGGGCTGGCTGTGCTGCAGCCTGTCCGACAGCTGAGGCTTGTTTTCCTTGTGGGCACTGACAAACTATATATGAATTATTCTGGGTTCACTACAGCAGAACATGGTCTGGCATCCCACATATTTGGGTTTATGTTGCAAACATCACCACCTACATGTAATAAACTAGGAGTTAAAATGTTAATGTACCAGGAGGTCAGTGAGGGCTATTTTCATAAGACAAGTTCACCTTTTCCAGATTTCAGCTGCAGGCCTTTTTTAAAAAGGCTTGGCTTTCATTTTCTTGAAACCTTAAAGTGTTGCAGGGCAAAACAAAAAAAAATCCCAAAACTTATAAAAATAATGAAACTAGAGATGGAGGTATGTTTTACAGCACATCAAACCATGAGCAAATAGTGTGAATTAGGAAAAAATAAGAGACCATAGAGTGCTTTTACAGACAAACCAATGTTTTCCTGGGATCTGAAAAAAAATCTGTCTAATAATAAATGACAACTTCCATCCCACAGCAAAGCAATAATTTAAAACTAAATTTACATTGTAATTAGCCTTTCAAAAATGCAAAGAACTTCAATATAGATGTCCATTAATAATCTCACTGCTGTCGGAAAGCCTTTTCCACCCACACATGCTACTTAATTAAACTCAGAGTTCCTCATTCATACAAACAGACGGTTATAAAGAACAGGTGGTTCCTAATTTGAAGATAATGGATAATAAGTGAATCTCAGTATAACTTCAGAGCCTCAGATTATCTCATTTAATGTTTTTCTTGTACTTTTGAAAATTATACTTTAAGCTCAGTTTTTGTTTTTCTCTTACAGCCATGGCATATCTATAACAGTTGATGTTTGTCTTTTAGTAAAATGTCACAGATCACTTTCAGAGCCATTAAAATTGTTTAAAATGAGCCCACGAGTTACAGCTCAACCTGTAACATACTGTATTTTTGATGTGACCACAAGACGGTTGTTCACTCACACACATATGGTAGATAAGTGCTTGGACATTGTGAAAGCGCTGAAGATTTCTACCTCCTTTCCAGGCTTAAGAAACTGATTTCCAAAGACAGAGTTGCTAGGGTGGCCTTCTCACACAGCAACAAGCCTAAAAAATGTCTTTGAGGTGGATCTAAAGAAAAGACTTGAGGACAGTTTCCTACCCTTACGTGGCCTGAATAACTTCTTCCCACACAGACTGGCCATTTGCAAGATGAGCTCCAGTTCCATCAAAAGCCTCTGTGCTGCAGATGATAAGTGTAGTGATGGGAAGGCTGGTGTACAGCAAAGGTCTCTAAGGCTGCTTGCAGCTGGAAAGTTCCCTGCTGCTCTGCAGGATATTGAGAGCATCCTCAAAAGAATCAGTAAAACTTTAGCTGGCTGCTGGGGGAGCTTTGTACTGTCAGAGGAGTAGTGAAGGCAAGAGAGAGGGGTCTGGAGAGAACAGACATGGACAATGAACAAAGAAGTCCCTAGGCTCTGTGCTGGGTTGCCAGACCCACACTCAGCCAGCCCTGTGCTCTGCAGGGATACCCAGGTGGTGGGAAAATCCCGTACAGCACGCTCAGGACTGCTCCCAGTGTTTTGGTGGCTCCCTTGCATGTTGTCACTGTGCTGTGTGAAGGCAAGCAGCAAGCTCAGGCCTCAGGCCATGCAAATGCTGCTGAGCTGGCTCTGGACAGAATCACTGAGGATGCCCCTTAATTAATTAGTATTCAGTCTAATTAATTAACCACATGACGGGTTGTCTGTGGGTTGATTATGTTCATAGGCTGCACAATATTTATGGGCAGTTCTTTGCCTGGCAGTTTCTATCTAGAGAGAGCACTCAAACCTGGAGGAATCGGCTCGATTAAAGGGAATTTTTACTGCCACCTGCAAATTTTAAAGCACTTTATGTGCGGTTTCACTGTCCTCAGCTGACAGTGCATGAAATGCTGGAAGAAAGCAAGGCACGGAACAGCTATGCCTGAGACTCAGGTCTCCAGATACCCTATCTATCTGATAAAAATCACTTCACTAGAGCTGAGGCCTTTTTGTTTGTCACTGAGAATTATTTGAGAATTTCTGGTGCTGCAGAAAGTTTAGTTACATTTCTGTACAAGGGGGTGGTGGTAATAACTCCTAAAGTCTTTGTATAAGATTTGGAGGTGCCTTTGGAAGGCCCTAAAATAAAGAGGAGAAAGTCTGAGTGCGATAACTCTCAGATATCACCCAGAAAACTCTCAGATATCACCCAGAAAGGCATCACATTTGGCATTTCAGCTGTGCAAACTGCAATGACTAATTCAAAACAATGAAGCATTTAAAGAAAGAGACTATCTATAGTGGAAACAAATGAGTCTTTTATACCCAATTCTAACAGCTATTTAAAGAGAAAATATAATCACAGTATAATCAATGGAGTGAGTAATATTTACTGGTTGAGTGATGAATGGCTGCCTCTGGAAGAAAGAATATTTTTATGTTTGACTTCTGACAGCTAAGGTAGCTGTAAGATGCAGTCTGAAATAAACAGCTCTTTTATTTTAAGCAAGCAAATTATTCAAATAGTGTAGGCAAAGACACAGCAACTCACACCTCCACTAACAGTTTATTCACTAGCCTACTGTTTCTCTTGTTAAACTCTGTTCTACCTCCCACTGTTACTGACACAACTTCTATTTTTCGGTAAAACTTTATTACAGGCTTGCTTTTTAATAAAAAGGACAAAGATGTTAAATCATGGTGTTACAGGTCACTGCCTACCAGCCATCAGTGTGCATGATGGTGGTTTGAACAGAAAGGAGTTGCACTGCTTTGCAGAGCTTGGCAAAGTCAGGATCCTTCAGCACAGGCAGGGCCGTGCCTGCAGTTCAGCAGCTACAGAGAAGGTGCCATTACTCAGCTTTGAGCCAAAGCCAGCTCCACAAGAGTGGCTGATTTTTATGTGATGAGACTTTTCCTTATTTGCATCTATTCAGAGGAATATGCAGATAAATAATTTGTCATATTGAATTTAAGGTTGCTCAGTCAAATAACTGCATCATGAGCAAGTGGAGAACATATATACCATAGAAACCACACACACCACATGTGTGTGCAATATATCCGAGTTAAATGAAAGGTTGTTGGAAGTTTTAAGGCTGGGGTTTCTTTTCTTGGGGAAGAAAGCTGGTACTCAGAGGCATTTTTCTCAGTTGTTCTACCAGCCCCTTGAAACATGCACCACTTGTTTCATGTCAAGAATATGGAGGCCTTTACCACCAAGAGAGTCCTGTGCCTAGTCCATGGCCTACACTATACTTCTATATCATCCATCTTTTATAAAATTCAAATAATCCTCATATTATACAGTACTCAGAAGAGAGATAAAAATATAACAGTTAATGTTAGTACGGCAGATGTTGTGTATTCAAACTCACCATCAAACTATAAGCGTATGGTAAAGGCATCAAGAGCAGATTGTCTCCTTCATCTTAAATTAGCTGTATGCCCATCAGGTGATCCCTGTTCTCTATTCCTTTATTCCTACTCACACTGCTCTCTTCCTCCTAATAGTCAGCCTCGTGCTTTTCCTCATAGTTTTATTTCTCCTGTTTGTGTAGCCATACAATACAATAAGGATAGCTGGAAAGCTCCAATTCTTACACAGAAACAGGAAAAATCAAATGAGAGGTTTGAGTTTGCAAGATCCCTTAAGCCCATTGTCATGTTGTCTGTGGATGAAGTCATGTCTGCTGCTAGCACTCTCCTCTTTCTAAACAGACATTCAACATTATTCCAGAGTGCAAAATTGTCGTGGTCAAGTCCATGCTTTACAACAGTGGTACAAAAGTAAGCCATTTATTTAAGGAAATAAAGAGTTCAAAATGTGTGAGAGTGGAAAAGGTGTGTATTTGTTTTTCTTTTTGTCCAGGTCTCCAAACAATGTCACTAAGGCCTTGGAGAAAAGTTCATGTGCTCAAAAGTCCATCTGCCCTCTCCCCACCAGCATATTGGTTTATTTAGTGAAAAACAGCATCTCTCCCTGCAAGCCTTCTCACTCCAAGAGCCAGTTTCTCCTGAACCTCTGGCATGAAAACTCTAATCTCTCACACAAGCATTTTATTACTTTGGTGACTTTGACCCTGTTGAACACAAACTATGAGGCCTCTTGTTCTCCTGTTCTTACATTCCTGTAGATTCTCCCTTCTCATTGTGTCTTTATATACATCTCCCTAAGGTCTATGTGCCCCAGCCCATCAAATATCTGACTTAATACTTAAACACTACCCTGAACAGAAATGCTCTCTTGAGTAGGGGCCTCATTTTGGAACAGCCCCAACTTCTAGTCCAATAAGCTCTTTTTTTTCTTCAGAGTCCTCTTTCATCTGAGCGCTCATTTCATAAAGCTTTCTGCAATCAATTTCCTCCTCAATGTCATCTCCACTTCCCCCTTTGTTTAAACTATCGCCCTCTTTTTGCTTCTGTCAGATTTAGAGTGTAAGCACTGTGACCAACTCTGCATGCCTTGATGGCACTAATAATGTATCATTATGTATAATGATGTAATCAGAGAAAGTTCAAGAGGCCGTTCAAGCATGGGGAGGCTGGAACTAGCCCATCTTCAGATGTGTAGAGCCTGCCATATGATTTGAGATAAAAGAAAAATATGTAAATAAAGAGTTAAAACTATGTAGGGGAAAAGCAAGGGGAAAGCCATGATATTAACTTTATATTAACACCATATATATTGTGGGAACAGAGAAGGGAAAGTGGATCTGAAGTTTCCAATTCCTCCAAGTAGTGCTGTATCACTGAAGGTTTTGCATGAGACTATTGTGTAATGGGAAAAGCTCGTGCTTGCAAGACACATTTCAGCAGCAGCCAGGGAGAAAGGCACACTGTATAGCTTTCACCTTCTCTTGCCAGATTCCCTGTTATTATTTTAGGACGGCATAATTGCAGGCCCACAATTTTCATAGATTTTTTTTTTTTTAAATGCCGCATTGATTAGATTTTACAAACTGCCCAGAAAAGGAACTCCAAAATTAATGGCAGGCTGACATAGTCTATATTAGTGTGTTCACAAAACCTCTTTGTAACTGTCAGCACATGGACCCCATGGCTGCAGGATACACTGTCAGTTTCTTAGAAAGATGGAGGAACATGGCCAATTCATTTTTCTTTGTCAAACATTTCATTTATTATTGAGTCTGTATGCAAGTTAACATCTCTCTCCTGTGCGAGCACTACTGCAACAATAACCATTTTTGTATTTCTCTTGCCAGCTAAGTTTGTGCTACCCATGCTTTGGTACAAAGGAGATGTTCATGGCAGTATGCACTTAATGAATGAGCATAATTAGCATGAAGATGTCTCATCAGGCTGGTGAGGTGGCAGCACACTAAATTGCTACATAACCCATAGAACGAAATGAATCCCACACCTGGAGCTGGTGATAAATATGCTTGACAAAATACAGTTGCTGGTCTCTTAACATGCCAGTTGGAGTTCACTTTGCTGTGGACTGGGAGCTGGGAGAAGCCCTGCAGGTTCCCTTCATCCTGCATCCCTGGACTCTGAGGGCAGAGTTCCCTAAGCAATGGCCATGTAAGCAAAAGAGACTGTAAGATGTCAGTGACCCCCCAGTCCTTGACACAAGGGGCTCCCTTCCCTTGTAGTGGATTTGGGAGAGTGGAACAGACACTGTGTCTTCAGCAATTCCACCTCACTGTTTGGCAGCTGAGAACAAATCCCCTTTTGCTGAAGATTCAAGGTAAGAGGCTGCAGGCAGCAGTGGCAGCCTGGGGAGCACTTCACACTACTAAACCTGCCTCACGGGGAGTGACCTCTGGGTGGGACAAATTACTTTGGGAATAACCATCTTGCCCTGCAGAGGCAGGTATGCCACAGTCCCTGTGGTGCTGGTGATACTGGGAGATGAACTAAGAACAAGAAAAGTACACCTCTGCTACCATAAATCTTGCTAGCAAAGGGAAGGCGCCTTTATCTGCATTTGCAAACCTTTCTGTCTTTCTATACCATGCCATGCAACTGCCTACTCCATGACTGTGCCTCCAGGATCTATGACTGCAGCTTTGTTTTTCTGGGCAAAGCTGAGCAAGAAGAGTGATCGAACTGAAAAAAAAGTAAAAATTTAAAGCTTGGCAGGTAACTTAGTGACATGAAAACTGGCAAACCAGATGCTGGGATCTCTTAGTTCTTAAAGACAAAAGAGCTGAAATGAAACTAGAGCCTGTGTTTCAATGAAGATCTGTGTTTTGCAGGCTGGGACTGCACCCGAGACATTGCAGGTTATTCAGCATGCAAAGGGCTGTTCATATGGCTTTAGTGCCGTTCAACCTGGGCAGTTTATTCTGGGTCAGAAAGTCCATGTGAGGCAGTTATACAAACACAGCTACAAAAGAAAATAGCACGGCTGGGCACGTTGGCTCACAGCCGTGTCAGACCATTTCCCTGTGCTGCTGTGCCCCCAGCTGTGCCACGGGGGAATGAGCTGGATTGGACTTTGCATCTCGCAGACTCAATCACATCCACATTCCTGGGTCTTTGTTACGAATGATGTTGTAATAAGCATAAAGAATGCAGCTTGCAGTTTGAGATCCCAGGATGAATTTGCAGTGCTGACAGCTAGAGAAATCATCTCTTGATATATAATCAGAGGGAATTTGATACAGGAGTCACTGCGAGAGGATAAATATGTCATTTTTAGAGTCAATTTGACTATAACCCCACTTTAATTGCAGAAAATACAAAATAAGTGCCAAATGGAAGTATGAGAAGCAATTTTTTCTGTTCATTACTGACACAAAATAAGCCATGAGCTTATCCTTTCAGACTCTGAAAATTCAAAACACCCTCTACATTTTAAGCCTTATTTCCCTAGAATGAGAAGTAAAGCATATTTGCATATTGTTACAATTATAAAGCTATAGGAAAAAATCTTTTTTTTCCATAAGTAAGATTGATAGGCATTTTCCACAAAACTTAATTTTGAATGAGAATATAAATTAGAATTTTTATGTATGCCATGCAGTATGAATATTTTTAGTCAGTATGGACATATTTCATATTGTTCAGGGGAGACAAAAGAAAACCACAGCATCTAACAAGAGTTTTACTAAATATCAGTTCTTCCAACTATATTTTGACAAGCAGCTACATCTTGCAGAAATCAAGTAACCATGGTGTCTAGTCATCCTTACATCTTCTGAGAGCAAATGCAGTTTAAATAACCACAGTTAAAACAACTTTCTTTGGAAAAATAGTAAAATTCAGGGAACACACTTCTTTTTCAAGGCACCTTCTTGTATTTCTATATGTATATATAAAGCTGCCACCTCTGACATCTGCAAGGGAGTTTAAACTATAGGAACTATATATTTGGTAAGATACTTTCTCTTTACATAAATTATCCTACAGAAACTTTATCTTTGGTAAGATACTAAGTTACAGTAAGATACTATCTTGACTACTCAAGTTTTACACTTGTTTGGATTCAGAAAATTGGAAGCGTATGGATCAATTAAGAATGAATTAATGTGACATTCTAGCATGAAAAGAGATGCTTGGAAACCAATTGCAAAATAATCACTTTAAAATGTCACAGAAGTTTAAAATTACTCATAAAAGTATCAGTGGTGAAACTTGGCCTTCAATGAAGTTAGAGAGATCCTTAAACCAACTTCAGGTTAGGGTCAAGTTTACAACTCCAAATATTTTGACATTCTCCCTGGATTGCTCTCCACCATCCTGTGACCATCCTTTTCCTCCCTAGTTTAGCCCATTTTTTCCAAGCTTGTTGTCAAGAAAGCTCTGACCCTGGAAATATGCACACACATTGCACCTTAAACTTTGCAGATATGATCACTAAGACCAAACCATCAGTTAACCATATCTACTCTTCCCTACTCCTGTCCCACCTTTCCTCAGTTGTCTCTACACTTTCCTTCCTGACACTCTAATTGGGGGCTTTAAACTGTTAAGTCTTCGGGATATAAATTACATCATCTTGCATGTTTGTACATTGCCAAGCACAAGAATAGTAACCGCTCGCCTTTGCTGGCAATCCTATGACACCTTTGGTAAGGGGGTGGAAGCTCGGAGCGCTAATTAAATTTCAGTGTGGGTGATCACATTCTGCTTTTCTGAATTTCTTCTGCTTATCTAAATTCCTCATGTAGTTACAACCTGATACAATATTTCTCTTCACTTCCCACTCCAGCTTGCTGTGTAGCGTGACTTTGTGCTTTTCAGCAGCTGCCGCAGTCCTTCCCAGAGCTGAGTTTCATTAGTGGCTAACACATCTTCTGGCTGTGTCGTCTGCAATGTGAAACACAGCTCGCTGTGCCTGTATATGTGTGTTTGAGAGAGACAGAGTATTTTATTAATATGGATTTCTTCAAAACATAGAATACACTGATTCTTAAACTAGGCTCCGTGGAGCACTTGTGGATGGCCCATTACGAGCTGGTATGTCACATGGTGTTCATTTGCTCCTTGTTTCCAGCTGCTAAATTGCACTGTGACACTCTTAAATATACGTTAAATACTTTCCTAATGTTACTTAAGCAAGTAAATTGCTTCCATTGCCTGAAGGAAATTCTGCAATTGCAAGCATGGGGGGAAAGGAATGGAAAGGGCGATCAACAAGAATCTCTCTTAATAATGTCATCCCTTAGGTTAATGTGATCCTCACAATAGTGGATTCCTGCTCTCAGACAGAAAAACTACCCTTCTTTAGCAACATTTTATGTGCTGTTCGGGGCTGGATCCCACTAGTCAAGCTGTGGTTTGGGCCAGATCTCTGAGAAGTGCTAGTTCTTTGCTTTGCTTTTTAATCAGACATACAAAGCTTTCCAGGATGCTTGGCACATAGTAATTAAGTCTCTTCAGGGGAGTGGATCAAGATCTTAGCTATAGACTGAGGTACTTGGGATGTGATGGGTCACCTGGAAGCCTCGGGGTAGGGTGGAAGGGGATGTATAGTGACACTCTACAAGGACAAAAGCCTCACCATTTTACAGTAGCCTGGGGAGCTGAAGCCAGAGGCTGTGCCCAGTGCTCAGAAAGTAAAGTGTGATATTGCAGTCTCTTGTATCACAGTGCTCGAGGTACATGTCTATTTATTTAATGAATCTGAGCATTTCCAAGAACTGATGCCACAGTCCATATGCCGTTTTCTTTTTCTTTCTCTCTGTTTCTTTTTTTTCTTTTTCTTTTTTTAAAGCAAACCAACAGAACATAAAATTAGACTCTCAACGCATGCTCTGCTTATATTGCTGTGACCCTAAAGATAACACCGAAAATGTCGACTAAAAATGTAATAAGTGAAAGCACTTTCTACACACACATTCCTTCCCACCCCACTTATATAAGGACTAGTTAGAGGCAGAAAATAAGGGGTTTCTTGCTACTAGCCAGCCTATCATCTTTGCCCCTTGGCCAACTACCAGTATCTACAGGGAGCTTCTACCATTGTGAACATATGGCTGTGCAAACAGGTTGTTTGCTACACAACTGTGCAAACACACGGACATGGAAACAGTTCAGTGTGGTCATGCCATGGCAGCCAGGCTATGCTAGTGGGCCATGTGTGCTTGGGCAGCACAGAGCAAATTCGGTTGACTTTGGCAGACTTGTGCTGCTCTCTGCTTGCATTAGCATCAGAACATGTAATAGGCTGTTCAGAATAGCTGTAGAAATTGTTGATTTTAGATTTCTATGTCTAAGTGAGCAGTTGGGGTTTGTGTCCTGTTACAGAACAAGAACTACAGATCAGTAACACGAATATTTGAAGCTTGTACACTTCCATTCTCATTATAGTGTTTGTCACAAAGATGAATTAATGTTGTGCCATTTTCAGTTCTCATTACAATCTTTGTCATGAGATGAAATATTAGACTCTTAAAGTCTCTATGAAGCATAGCAGCTTGCTCTATTATGTTGACCTTTTCAATATTCTGTGTTTGGACTGGCTGGCATTTCCTCTCCTCTTCCTCTGCAATAGCCACACCAAACTTGTGGGCAGGCTGCACTGGGCTTACCAATGAAAATGCAGAATACTGATGAAGTCAACATTGCATAGGCACATCTGTATTTTGAGAATTGCGGAATTTGAATTCTATTTACCATGCAAAGGGAGGGACTAAAAAAATGAGCCTATGAAAATCCTTGCTTGCTGTTTCTATAAAACATTCCTGCACATACACATGTTCTATGAAAAGAAAGTAACTCCTAGGTAGACGTAATGAAAAAGAAACACAAACCCCACTTACCAGCCATTGTTTGGAAAAAAAAAAAGAAAAAATAGGTCACAAATCTGTTGTTAAATGGCCTGAAAATTGTTGTCCAACTTCTTTCTTTATTTTCCAGTGCTAGGTGTACAATTTCCTGCTTTCTTTACAATGCTGATGGCAACACTGCATAACCAAAGCCTGGACTGGGGCATTGTGGAGTGACTATCCAGTATTGTCTAGTAGCTCCTAGTTGAAAGAGTTCATACCAGACTGTTTGTGTGATAGCCAGGATCTTTTAAAGGTACACTGGAAATTATTTCATTCCTGAGTTGTCACTGGAAATTATTTCACTCCTCAGTTGTTCTGAGGAGAACAGAGCTCAGATGACAGTCAACATAATAGCTCAAGACACACTACTGAAGTGTCCCTTTGTACGCCCATTTTCATCACAAATGTGTGTTTCACCCCAGCTGTGAAGTGATAAGACAACCATGTGACTAAGGACCCCAAACAAGCCAAATACCTCATAATTTTGCGCATGCTAAAGGGCACTTTAATCCAGATAGACTGTTGAGGGCCTATGGTGCAGTGCATCATTTTGACAAACTCAGCCTGGGTGTAGGAACATGCCTGCTCTGTGAAAGGCTGTGCTATTCATCCCCAGGGCCACAGACTGCTACATGCAGGCAAGAGCCCTCCCAGGGAAGCTGAAGCACTCTGGCCACACAGAAGGGTGAGGCTGCATCATTTCTGGTGCAGGGTTTAGTGTTGATCCTCACGAAGGAGGCAGGGGACAGCCACAGACACACAGACCAGACACAACCCAACATAAGAAACTTTGGGATCTTAATACTGTCGTAAAATGTCTGCATACCGTGTGCTGCTCCTGTAGTTAAGTATCATGAATGCTATGGATCTGAGATGCCTCTTAAATGCCTGTGGTTTCTGGCCCATTTGTCACATTTACAGAGATCAAAAACCCTTTAAAAATAGGAAGATTTATTTATTGAACTTAAAATCTGTAAGCTTGAAAAAAACTTACCATTTTAAAACATTCTGTGAAGTAAAAAGTTAAATGGGTTGGAAAATGTGTCATTTTAATCCTTGTGAGAATCACAACAGCAAGATGGAAAGGGCCACACTGCATCTCCGAGAGCACAGAGCAGGGACTTGGGAGCACGGCTGACCTGAGCACTGCTCAACATGCAACCAGCTTGGGCAGCCCACTGCCAGCCCACTGCAGCCTCTGGTTTAAGGCATATGAAAGTTCTTAAGCCCACTCATTGCCAATGAGAGCACAGTGTTTAGGACACCCACCCAGGCAGGTGGGTGATGCCCACCTTCATTACACTCTGCATCCTTGCAGTGAAACTCACTCCTTGCACTCCTCCCCTCAGCGTTACTGCAGCGGGTGCATGAGAGCAGCTCCACGACAGCAACCTCAGTGTGCAATAACACACTGTCCTCTCCCCGGGCTGGGAAGCACTCACTTGCAGAGAGACACACATAGAAACCTGGGGAAGGCCCATCCTTGCAAGCCACAACTCCTTTCATGTGCATAACATAGAATTATGAGGATAATGGCTGCCTGCAACTGCCTCCACAGCCCTGAAAGCCTCCCACCCCAGCTGAGGGCAAAAAGCGAGAGATTGCTCCTTCCTGCAGGCTGCCACCATACCTCTGGGATACATTCAGTAAATGAAGTCTCACTCTAGAGTCAATGCTCAAGGGATGGAATCTTTAAGCTTCTTTTCCTGACCTCTATCAGGGTGCAGGGCTCTGACAAGAAGCTCTGGAACGTGCGGAAGGAAGCATCAGCCTCTGACTTATTATTTAATTTCTTGGTCCAGCAGTGTCAGACTGTCCTGGCCCTGGTGATCTGACAGCACATAATCCCTCCTGCCAACCCTATTGTGAACTGTTGAGGTATAATAAAAGAGAACTGGAACATAAGAATCTCTTAAACCAGCCCATCTGACCATAAGTCACAGCATTTACTTCTTCCAGTCACGGCTTGCACACTGGTAGGAGAAGGCAGAAACTGAATTAAACTGCAAAGCATCAGTAGCAAAACAATGCCATCCGATCCCCACACAGAAGATGGGACTGTTGTTTCCAGGTGCTGGGCCAGCCAGTCCAAGAGCTTTCACATTGGTTGCTCTTGTGAAATAGTTACGTCAATAAAACCTCTTCTGTGGATAAATTCATATAATTCAGAGGTACCTTTGGCGGGCAGTGTATTCTGCTTTCTCCTTAGGGAAGTGTTCCTGTGCATCAGGTGCATCAATACACCCATATACTCAGCCAGCCAGAATCCTTATTCTACATATCTAATTCATAAGTATGGACCAGGTTTTGAGAGCAAGGACATTTTTGCTGGTCTCTGAGACAGTTTCTGTTTCCCAAAGAAGTCACTGGCTGGACTTCTTAGCAGTCATTGCTATTCACAGGACTGGACTGAGAATCTGGGGGACGCTGGTTTTGAAGGTGATACATGGACAAACATGACAAACTTAACCAGTAAAATCAACACTCCATACAGGAAAGCTGTCTCATCTTCCAGCTGTTAAAGCAGAGCCAAGTGTTGCTCCCCGGGAGCCCTAGAGATTGGTTTACAGAAGTTCCTTTTACAGAGAAAAGGGCACTGACTTCCATACCCACACACAAAGATACTACAAAAGCTGACTTCCTCCTCCACCTGTAGGACTAGCAATGGGAGCTCACACAAGGCCCCTCCAGCTTCACAGCAATGTTTTTTATTTAAAATCCAAACACGCAGCTCAGTGCAGCACTAGCTGTGAAATAATTCTTCCCCCTTAAGCAAGCTCCATCAGTGTTTTCCTTGTTTAGTGGTAACAGACCTGAACATATAAACAACCTCGTGGCACACTCTGGGTTAGTCAGTGCCAGTCAGTAAGAGCCCCCCTCTGAGAAGACACTAGAGAAAGGAATACTTCTAATTTAAAATCCTTCTAAGTGCTAGAGACATTTAAAGCATTAAGCAGCAATTAATACAAACAAGAAACTCAATCTCTCACATCATTAATACTAATTATGCTTTATAGTTACATTTTCTGAGTAAGATGACAGACAACATGCATATGGAGGAGGCTGCTTGACAGAGGTGCAGAAATGAGAGGCAACTAAATTGAAGCAGAAAGCAGTGTCAGACATATTTTAAAGGGCTTTTGGCTTCTTTGAGCAGGGGAAGGCTTTTCTAAAAAAGCTGGAATTGTGCTCACAGAATGTTCAGGAGCTCAGACGAAGTGCCACTCAGTGTGGATGTCTCAGGTGCTGGGCAGCCACTCTTGACATGCAGTAGTTGGTGTTTACTGTGGGACAGCTGCTGTGGATGTGGGTGTTTGACATCCCTGGGACTAAGACCCAAGATGTCTTCAGTTGGATACCAAGCACCAGGGTCATTTTGGGAAAAGCTGAGTTCAGCTTTTGCCACAAGGAATATGACACTGTTGACTCTGAGGACATAAGTGATGATGCTCAGGACAACTGGACTGGGCCAGTATTTTCACACCCTGCCTCTTTAGCAATGGATTTCCTGTCCTGTATGGTGAACGTCACCAAATACCACAGGGCCCCATAGAAAGAGCTGCTGCATTTCACTGGAAAGGTGAGGATTTTATTTCTCAGTATGTTCACATGTGAAATGATGAGTGGCACAAGGACTGCTGGAAAAATCAATCTGGCATTAATGTGCTTGCTTACAAATTTGCTGTATCCAGAGAATCAGGAGTCAATTTCTACTACAGCAAACAAAACACATACTAAAGATTGCACTTAGGCTGTTTTCTCAGATTAGGACCATTATCAAACTCAGTGTCACACCTTAGTGTTGTTGCCTGCTCTCATTTTGCAGCAGATGTACTTTCCGTGCAGTCATAACGTAGCCCTGCACTGGTCTGCTGCACCACAAGGCATGCAACTTCTAAGCAAGGACAAAAGGTCCAGGGCTTAAATCAATTACAATATGCATGAAACCTCAGCATACTAGTCAAAGGAAATCTGAACTATGCTTCGGAGAAATGCTTTCTGTTTGAATTCCCTATTGCTTCCTTTGACATGGCTCCAGCTGCTTGTCCTGTCAGGGGGAGACTTCATTCAGAAAAGTCAGCAAAAGCTGGAGAAGCCATTAGCAAGGTTGTCCCTGTCCTGCCTAGTGTTGTGGTGAATTATACTTGTGAAGCCAGAGGTATTTGTCTTTATTTATTTTACTCCAACATGGAAGCCAGTTCTGACCTGGATTAGCAGTGCCAGGGCATCTTTACTGTAAACTCTTAAAAGAGGGCCTTATGCAAACATATTTCAAGTTCCCATGTGGTCTCTGGACTCCCTGTGCAAAGGTAAGATACCCCTTGCATCATGAATAAGATGCAATGGATAAGAACAACCAAGACTTTCTGCCAATCAGTAAAACACGGCTAGCCTAGATGAGGGGAAAGGAGAAAGCTCATCACATTCCACTGTTGGCAAATACTGGCTAGTAGTGATGACATGAAGAACATTTCTTGTGCACACAGCCCCTGTGTGCTACTCCTCAGGGCTGCCGGATCAGTGAAGAGCCAGTGCCAGGCTGGCTGCACAAACTCTCACTGCAGTGCCCTGTGCTCAAGCCCTGCCTAGGCCATGCACAGTGCTCCCTTGCAGGAAGTGATAGCTGTCATTCCATGGCGCAGCTGCACTCTGCTGCTGGCAGCAGCCCTCCAGAAGACTGAGCATTTCAGCCTCAGAGAAATTCTGTACATAGCTTTAGGCAATGGACATCATGCTGGCAAGAAGTAGCAAGGCTTCTTATTCTTGGCTCCGTCACTGACCCGCTGTGTGACCTCAGGCAAATCACTTCACTTCTCTGTGCTTCTTCTACTTCCCATCTTTCATCTGTCTTGTCTGTTTGACTGCAAGCTTTGGGAGGGGGATCATCTCTTACGATGACTATGCAGCACCAACCACAGGAGAGCTTTAATCTCTGTTGGGACTCTGAGCACAGTACAAAACCTACAGCTACTCTGTAGTCCATACTGTCTACATTATCACTTTGCACAGAAGTGTTGCAGAGTGGTCAAAATGGGCCACCACTGCAGTATTTGTCACATCAGCATTTCCGGTATCACCCAGCATGTACCCTGGCACTCTGTCCACAGAGCACCCAAGACATGCCACCTGGCAGACCTTCTATATTTTCATTTAGACTGTATATGAGAAGTGAGATTATGAACAGGCTGCTTTGTCCTGAAGATATGATTTGAATGTGCTTTTGTACAACGAAACAGCCATACTATAAGAAGGCTGCTGCTTCTATATATGACCATGTGAAGTGCAAGGAAATGGCCTTGAAAACGAATGTTAACAAATGGATGAGTAACAGTGTTATTACTGCTAATGTGATGAAAGCACCCCACGTTTACAAGGTACAATAGAGATGCGTAGGCCAAGGAAAGACCTGATTCTGACTGGTTGGTATCCTGTTGGGATGGGTTTCATTGGCTGTAGAAGGTGCTCACCCACCACCAGTTCAGTTCTGTCTATAAATGAGTGAATGGATGTCAGTGTGTGTGTGTGTGTGTGCGTGTGTGTGTGTGTGTATAGACAGAGAAGAAACAAGAAAGAGAACAAGACTGAAGACAATGTGTCAAAGGAGAAGTCAAATAGAGGGATCCCACAGGCAGAAAAAATCCAGTTGCTATGTAGACCTGTTGCTTATCAAATATTTTAAATACATCATTCCTTGCAGAACCATAATCTTTCAGCATTCATCTATACTTAGCCTTTCTTCCAGTGTTCTAGGACAAAGAATGTGTTATGCCTTCTGAAAATACTCCTTTATGATCTGGAGCTGACTGAAAGATCAAGGTGTCCTCAGGTAGCCTGGATCAGCCCCATGACACTTATAACACTCTCCTGAAGAAACTCTGACAAGGCATAACTTTCTCCTCTTTTACTGCATGCTTTGTGGAATCCCTATACAAGGTACCCTTGTTCCCACTGGAAAGCAGCTTTGGGAGAACCTGTGAAGAGCAGCTGTCAGCAAAGGCAGCAGATCACGTTATCACACAGCACGAGGCTCTGCAACATTATCATTTTGCAAGTTCTGCTGCTTCCCGTTGTCCCGTTTGTGAAGGTGCTTTCTGGCTTTCTCTCCCTCTGTTGTGACAGCTTTTGTCTTTGCACCACTGGAGCAAAACTAAAGAGATCTAACTGAACAAGGGAGCAGTTTTGTTCTCCTGCAATAGAGAGATATGCCAGGCTTTTTAGATGAAAAATAAAATATAGACATGTTTTTGAATCCCCTTTTGTTTTTCTAAGTTTTACAACCTTACTTATCTGTAAACAAAATCATCATATATATTTTTTTTCATAGCACACTGCATAAATACAACTTCATGCATCTGGGAAGGTGACAGCTGCCCTGTGAGATAGATTGTGACAGTTTAAAATCAGGGAATCAATCACTGAGATATAGTGCCTGGATGCTATTTCCACCAGGATGTATTGCAGGATCCAGGAGCTCGCTATTTGAGATATGCCATCATAACTCTGATAGATTAAAGCACCACATCCAGGAAACAATTGTGTAAGAAAAAAATGGTGTCATAGATCTGCCAGGTTACAGCACAGACTCCAGGAGCCAACCAAGGGAGGGCAGGGCTGTATCTCTGCTCCCAGAAGCCGCCAGAGCAGCATGATGACAGTTCTGTTCTCAAAGAGCCCCATTATGACCTAATTAGCATATATGAATTGCAGATTTAAAGCATTAAAGTGATGTACAAATCATTAATTTTTTGTCAAATCCATGTCAGCCTTGTGTATGCCTTCCTATTTTAATGTTGCATGACAGTGAAAAGAAGTCTAATCCTCTGTATATAAAGAGGAGAGATTTGGTGTAGCTGATAAAATGAGATCTATTTAAACACTGGATGTTTTGCAGCTTTGAGTGTATCTGCTCAGAGAAGAAAAAAAAATGCCACATATGTCCCATTAGGGTTAATTGTGAAAGGATGTAAATATATTCAAAGCCCCAAGGGCAGTTCTGCATGTTGTCTATATGAAAGGGAAGATATAAAACTTGTTTTCCATCAAAACTTCTTTTTAGTTTTGCGACAAATAAAAGGAACCACCTGCTCACACAAGATGGACCTGATTTTCAGAGGAGATGAACACTCAGAAAAATCAAGCTCTCACTTTGGAAACCAAGTCTGAACCATAGTCTCAGGAATGGCATACAAAAAATTCAAACGGATATCAAAACCAAGTCCACGTTAACTCCAATGCCTGCAGAGAAACATTTCAAAAAGGGATGACAACTGCTTTAAAGTGGGGCTTCCTAAATTATTAGTGCTTCACAGCGATGCTGGGAAGCCTAGGTATCACCTGCAGGCTGTGGCTGGCTGTCTCCCTCCACAAACTCTTCATATTTTGGGATGAATCTCCATCTGTTCTGGCCTCATGGGTTTACTATTTTCTTACTATCCCATTTCATACCCTCCTCTTGCTTTCCCTCCCTGGCTTTAAAGGAGCTCTTGCATCTCATGCTCAGAACAGATGATACAGCTCCTGTTCTTAGCTGAGAACACTACTCAACACCATTGGGCAAACCCTTCTGCCCCCTGATTAAAGTGTCATCCAAGTCTGCTTTCAATGAGCCAATTTTTCCTCCACAACAAGTGGCATTTCACAGGCATGCCCGAACAGCACATTTCCATCAAACAGGCTTGCATATTAGACTGCCTGAAATCCGGATGCATGAACAGAGAGGTCTTCTTTGACAGTCTACTCCATCTCTCACACAGCCTGGCCTGGGGATGGATTGAATTCCAGGGAGTTGCACAGGAGGTAGGTAAGAGGAATAGTCTTGACAGTTATGTTCAAGTATTTTATGCATCAAAAGAGAAGAATATTGGTGGCATAATTACAATGAAGTACAGAATTCCAGATGCTGGCTGAGGTTTTTATAAAAATTAATATAATTAGGCACCCAGTTCCAATTTGTTGTCCAAGTGCACTGCAATCTTCACCCCTATGCCCATTTGAAATCACCTGTAATTCCAAACCAGCAGGTTTGGTCAAGTTGTTTGTGTGGGTCTCTGTTTTAGATCTGTGTGTTTCTGCAGTCGACAGCACTCCTGGGCAGATGATTTCTCTTACAGTTCACTAGAATGACTTTCCCAGCAGCAAATAATCAGCAGTGTAGCTCATCTTTTCTGACAGGAGTTGAGCACAGACATGGCTCTCCTCAGGCTAGCAAAACAAGGATATAGAGGAATGAAAGTGCCATTGAGAAACGTGTTGAACTGAGAGGCAGCCTGTGTCATCTCCACACCTGGACAGGTGCTCAGCACCTACCTCTTGAGTGTTATTTCAGTAGCTCAGAGAGCAGCTGATAAGGAGTCAGCCATCAGCACGTGGGGATCCCCACACTTTAGATGAGTTAAAGTGTGTGTGTGTCTTACAGAGACACTTGGGCACTCTCTTTCAGCATAAGGGTATTAGCTTTGGGGTTAAGCAGGTGAAAGGCACTAGGAATAAGAAATGGGAGGAAAACCTATGGTTTTCATTTTCCCTTCAAATCTTGCCAGAATTTGGGGAGCCCCTGAGAGTGCAACTCTCCTGGAAGGATTCTATGATTCTATTCTATGATTTGCAGTCTGCACAATAGTACTGCCTTTTAAAGTGAAAGGTGGAAATGAAAATTGCACAAATTCAGAGACTGCAGGGAGAGCAGAGGCCATCTCTGAGCAGAGCCAACACTCAGCAGTAGGCATAACTCCAGGAGCTGAAATGAAAGAAGTCTCAAAGTCCTTGTGAAATTAATCCCTATGTGAAGGACTAAGGCAACCAGTCAAATGTTTTTGCAAGAGCCTTCCTGAGATCCTTGAGGGACTATGGGAGCATGTGGGGCTTGTTTTGGCCTTCTTTCACAACCTGGAATCCAAGGGAATACAGTTGCAGGGACTTTCTCCCTGAAGACACAACAGCTTTGAAGTGTATTGGCAGAATGCAAACGAACTTCTCAGCCATGCAGACCCAGCTTTGGCCTTGCTCCTGCTGCTAAGGACAAGCTGCTTGGCTGCCATGGAGCAGTGGTTTCATTGCTTCTTGCTGAATTCCCTACCCTGCTCATCATTTTCTTCTCTGCACTTGCACACTCAGAGCACTGTACAGGATCTAGCCAGGCAACCTTGGCAGAGCAGCTGCAATGCCTTTCAGGTGCTTGCATTTCAGACCTGACCTGCACCTACTCCAAAATCTCTGTGCCAAAATGGCTGCAAGCTCCTGAGTTCCGGCTCTTACAGAGCTATGGGAGAACGGTCTGAACAAAAGGTCCACTAATGAAGCAGCAAAATCAGCTGGCTCCAGGGACTTGTTTAATTTCATTAACTTGAGAGTTGATGCAATATCTCTTGCAGTAATTGGTATGTTGATCTTGTCCCTGTGCTATGAAAGAGGGAAGCATAAGATCTTCATTTCATCCCAGAGCTCAGATGAGCTAGCCCTACATTGCACTCTGCTAGTGATCTTCAAAAGGCATTATTTATAAAAGTAGCTTTCTGGGATGCTGTTCAATCCATGCCCATTATCCATGCAAATTCCTCAAGCTGTATCGGGTTAGATAGCTGCTGGGATTGCTGGGAAACCAACGAACCTGCAGAAATCTTTACTTAGTTCTTTATTGAACACAATGTGGTCAGGATTAGTCAGACATGGCATTGGATTAGCATTATTGGTAGCCATGGCAATTTCCATTTGTGTGACAATCCATGTAACCTTTCCCATTAAAATTCAGCTTAAAATACCTATGAGAATCCCACAGTCCTCACTGAATCCCAGGAATATCATATGGCATCATTCAAACTAGAATAAATCCAAATACATCTGAAGCTTTATTCAAATGAGCTGAAACCACAGCAAGTTCAATTAAAAAAGAAAAGCATTAATACCCTGAAAAATGGGCTGTGTGCATTCTAATTCTGATCTGGGTCTTGCCACGATTAATTACACTTCAAAGTCTTATAGTTCCTTTAAACAAATACGGGAATTGTTTCCTCTGATTCTTGTTCGCTCAGTAGTTAAGCCTGGGAGGCCAAACTTTCACCTCAACAGAGGTGAAAATTTCTGGTGAGGTCAATTCCACGGCTGCTAAAGATGCTGCACACATCTGTTGAAGTACCAAACCTTGCTGTACAAGGCCAGAGCACTGATCCTGGCAACCCAGCTTGCCCCCATCCCATTCTGAGTTCCACGTTCAGTTTTGCAGATAAAAAGCAGGCTTTTCTTCACCTCAACCCTGTCCTGTTTTTCCTCATTTTGCATGCTCACCAGTGAATTATTGTAACTGTGCTGCCAGAATTACTGCTGCAGGGGCGGAATTTAGACACACTGAACACACTGATTGTTAACAGCTTAAGTATGGAAGTGGAACAGGAGATGACATCCTTCTGCCCAGGCTCCAGTTCTCTGCTCCGTGCTTACTGACCTCCAGATGAAGGGCAGTAACAAGCAGCTGGAACGTACTTACATCTTGCACGGCCGCAGCTGTTTGCAGCTGACCTGCATGGCTGCATCCTTTTACAGCCAATGCCAGGTAGAGAAAAAAATTATGAATTCTTGCTCTTGTGCTTCCCATTGGGAGTTATTGCCTTAACTCAGTGTGAAAGGCCTCTGGTTTTGAGCTGTGCCCAACCAAAAGATCTCTGTTTTGAAACGCATCAAGTACCTCCTGCTAAATCTCTACACGCAGTAGCTTCATTAAAAAATTGGAAGGAAAATAGTAAGAGTGGCTTGATCAAAGTGCCTAATAAGCAAACACAGTAACAGACATTCTTATTCCATTATTTTTTGTATTATTAGATCCCATTTTTATACTCTGGGTCTCTTTTAGGGAAGCAAGTGTTCGGCTTGGGATATTTTTCCATGTGAGTATGGGAGGGTGTACTCATTAAAATTTAAACTAAGGTCATACATTTTTTATTTATCCCTGAGTTATATCTTAGGTCAGCAGAGGGGAAGGCCTGAAAAATGAACTTGCACACTGTTCCCTCCTCATTCTGAAACACTTCTGTTTATATGTTGGATTATAGTTTTTAGAAATGCAGTATATGTATAATAAAATAAAAAATAAAATAAAACCTGGCATAAAAAGATATCTGTGCACATGAACAGTGAAATGATTTCACACCTCAGCTGGGTACTCCTTTTTCCATAGCAAGGAATCCAAAGATGCTGCAAATACCACTGAACCCACTCAGACTTTTGGAAAACCACACCATTTTTCCTCGGCACCTGAGGGCCAGGGGTACTCGCAGCATTTCAGTCTGAAGCAAGTGAGGGCGTCCCCCTTTGAAGAAGCCGTAAGCACCCTGTGTCATTCCTAGAAACATGGCAGGTTTAGTCCTAGATGTGAAATCACAAATCCAGCAGGTTTCCAGAGGTGTCCATTTCAACACACAGCCCACTCATTTCTCGTGCACAGCCTGTGTCTGCCGCACTGAAGTGTGTTCTTGGTTTATGCCTTGAACTTCACTTCCCTGCCACTGTGTCAACAGCCAGCCTTCACTTCTACAATCTCAACCTTTTGTCATGTTGTGCAATTGCACATAAAACCCTTCTCCTCTAGATCTTGTGCTAAGATGATTTTTGTAGCTCTGTTGCTAGAAAAGTCTTATGCTCAACTATAAGCTAAATAAAACAATTTTCTTGCCATCAAATATTTAAACCCACTGTGCTGGCATGGACTCAAAGTGAGGGAGTGAAATATGGCTGAGAAAAAAATGGGAAAACCGAAACCTTTATCTTACAGATACTTCCATCAATAACTTAAATTATGCAGCTGTCCTCAAAATAGATCAGACTCACAAACAGCGCAGCTTTTAGATGTAGAGAGAACCTGATGAAAATACATTCAATTGAAAATATAATTTCTTCGAGTATTCCTAGTTATTTTCTGAAGCCTAGGAGTGTCTGAACCACTGTGAGAGGTTAGAGAACTGTGAATGTTTTTTCTTAAGTTGCATGTGAGGTACTGGGGAAGTTGATATGTTATGTACTCAAATGAAAGACTTTTTTGAAACTGAGCTCAAGTGAACTGCAAATTCAAGTCAGCAGGGTGCCAGTGCCCTCTGTGTTTGCTGTCTGCGTCTTTAAGAACATAGAGTCAAAGACTTCCAGCAGAGACATATGAACATCGTCTTCTCACTGCCTCCTGCACTAGCGAGGGCTGGTGCCTAGTTGCAAAACCTGTGTGTGTCTTCACAGGACGCTGGAACCCTCTGCAGGCACCTCAGCTCCCTCCCCCAGCACGGCTGCTGTCCAGGGCCCTGGTGCTCAGCACCCAGCAGGCAGAGGGGCTGCACTGGGCTTCTGCAGATAAACGTTGTTTCCAGGGAGCTCCGGGGCAGCTCCCACCTCTGGGGAGGCCACAGTGTGCTGGGTCACCTGCAGCCCTGGGCGAAGCCCAGGAAGAAGCTGGCCAGCAGTTCCTGCTGGGCCGGCAAGGCATCCAGCGCTGCAAGAAAGAGTAGCGGGACTGATTCCCTTCACTGGACCCCATTCTGAGCACATCCCTGCTTTTTAAGGACAGGGGGGTACGTCTAGTGGTTCCTGACTATAGGAAAATTCTGGCAGGTGATGTGCAGCATTGGCTCACCTCTGTCTGCATGTATTAAGGCTGGGAGCACAGGAGAGACCAAAACAGATGTTTCTATATGGTTAAATGCAGATTAACGAGGCCTGCCTGTGTCCATTCACAAGTCACTGGGACACACTGGCTCAAGCTCTCAAGCTGTTCAACAACTGTGATGCCTGCAGGTATTTTCTCTGCAGTGTGCCAGCTGTGGGACAGAAAGAGAACCAAATATCAAAAGTCTTCTAAAACAATGCAAAGGCTGAGAATACAATGGGGGAATATAGGTGCAACTCACAGAGACGGAGGTGAGGGGATGAAACAAAACTCCTGGTTTGCCTCCCAGTGTTTTGTCAGAGAAATGAATGTTGGACACACAAAATTGCACACTGTGTCTGAGTTTAGCTGTATGATTCGAGAGCTCTTTTTAGTGATGCCAAATGTATAGTCTGAAAAAGAAAGGACTGGCAAAGCTACAGGAACAGTGTTTATTTTCTGTGCTGGGGGAAGGAGGGACATCCCTAGATACTTTTATTGAACCTGCATAAATTATGCTATTGTATTCTGTAAGTGGACAGGAGATTATATGCATGATCTTGAACTATCCATTGAGGCCTTTTTTTTACAGAAAGCTTTAGTTACTTCTCCAAGGAAGAATTAGTCTATTTAAAAGGACATGAGAAGGTCTCACCTATTACCATACACAGACTGAACCTGTCCAGAGCCAGCTTCACTGGCAAACACATTTTGGCTTTTACACCCCTACTTTTATAGAGACAAGAATTTATGGCTGCTTTGTGGCACGAGTGCAGTACAAGCACCAGCACAGGCCAGTGCACAGACTGGTAAATCTGACATTCAGTGTACACAAAATAACACTTGGAAAAAAAATTTAGGAATGAAAGACTATGCAAAACTCTCTTCTTCGTGGCATTATTAATATCTGTATAGTTATCAGACTGCAAATAAGTTCAAATCAAATGCGGCAGCACTTTATGAAAATAGAGTGTATATATCAATGTACATTGTGTATAATTGGTGCCATTTGAAATGATGAAGTGCTACTAACTGATCTTCATAAAATAATATTTTGCATTTATATAGTGCCTTCCATCTGAGATCTCAGAGATCTTTGCAAACATTACTGAATTAATTCTCTCTGAGCCCTTCAATTTGGCTATTGCTCTCCTTAGTCTACAGATGTGGAAAGCAAAGGCAAAGAAAGATGAAGATCATATGAAGAAACCAGGACTCTAAGGGCAGGCACTTCTTGCCCTGTAAACAACTCACAGCCTTTCTTTTTTTTGAACAGAAGCTGTAAGCTTTCAGCACCTCTGAAAATCAAGCCACTTTAGCTGCATTTTTGGATGCAAATGCCCAATTTAGCTTAAATTATTCCATCAAAATCCTCCAGGAAATGTGTAGGAGAACTGACAAAAAGGATCCAGAAAGCTTGGCTCAGGGCCCCGTGTTTTGGCTGAGGGACTGTTCTCTGCATACCGCCTGACCACTGTGACCACAGCTTGTGAAACCTTGCTTTGTCTTCTCATGCTTTCCCCCCTCCCCACAGTTTCCAGCAAAGAAATAAAGGCAAAAGATGTACACAGATTGTCAGATCAGCACTGGATCCACTTCAGTGGCACAGGAGCCCAGGACCTATGGCAATAAGGGAAGGTTGACAGTTGCAAGCTCAGCAAACTGATGAGGAACTTCTGCAATCAGATCAAGTCAAATCGATTAATCTAGTCAGATTAATTACTCTGGCTAGCAGCTCTCTCTGAAGAAATGATCAGAGTGATCTGGGACGGTCTGAAAGAACAAGGCCGGATACCTGCTTGGTGGTAGGAGGATGGGTATGGGATGAGTGGCTGGAGGAGAGCTGGAGTGGCACCAAGCCCTTAATCTGTGTAAAATGCAGCCAAGGCAGTACATTTGGCTTCACAGATAGACTGGGACTTTGCCTTCAGGGCTGCATTCAGACATCAATGTCCTGACTTAATGCCTCCTACTCCCTAGCACACAGTGCCTTATCCAGATCACTGGAGTCTTTTGAGATGTGTCCCCTCTCTCCTCAAACTGGGTCAAGGACATAAAGCCACCACTTCATCTCAGACGCCAAAATATAGCCTGGGACCTCGAGGAGGCCTGTAGCTGTATTCTCCCCTCTTTCCAGCGCTGATATTGCTGTGACTGCAGAGAGCTGATTTCCCCCCATGTCCTGCAAGAGAAAAGCTCCGTGATGGGAGTTTGCACTCTCTGGCCAGGACTTGAAGGCAGACAATGAGGCAAGCAGGCAGAGGAGTGCTGATTAAGCCTCCAAAGGAAGTGCCAGATGCATCACTTGGTGAATCCCAGAACAAGCTGAGTTGGAAGGGACCCTCAAGGATCATTGAGTCCCGCTCCTGGCACTGCACAGCACCATCCTGCACAGCACCATGTATGGGAGTTACGCGAATGGCTGTTACCATAATTTGCAGTGCGGCACCGGCACATCATCCTCGGCAAGGAATAATCCCCTCCTCACCAGAGAAAAGATAAATGATGCCACTCCAGACAGAGCATGCACACTGGGAATCAAGAAATAAAAGTCAATAAAACAAAGTTCATTAGAAAAAATAGTAAAATAATATAATTGGACATGTTCCTTTCTACCCTATATTAGGTACAGAGCCTGCCATTTTTTCCTGGGACCTAATGCATTGATCTGTGTCTAGTGATTTTGGCCTGTGGTTTTGTTCTGACTTGCCTCTATTGTCTTCTTTCTTTTTTGAAAAGGATGACAATGAAGGATAAGAATGCATTTTTTGTCTTGTTTCTCAATTTATTGTTTAAAAGAAATATTTATTAAGCAAATATGAAATGCCTCAGAATGCTTTGCAGAGCTGCCAAGAGGTCAAAGGTCTGGGGTAAAAATGATGTTGAAACAATAATTAATTAGCTGACATTCTCTTAGAAAATTTGCTTTGGGAAAAGCTATAGTAAATCAAGACAACAGACAAAGTGACAGAAAAATGAGTAATGAGGGAAAGAGGGATAGGAAGAAAGAAAATCCGTATGGGTAGATTTATTCACTTTTGAAAATGATCTGATTTTTCTCAGCCATTGTCTTGGCCCCCAAACAAAAATCTCCTCCAATAAATAACTTCAAGCTGTTTTCAATGACTAAGCCTCAAAATGTTCCATCCTGAACACATTCTTATTTACTGCATGCAAAATTGATTAACATCCCTCCAATGCATTTGTAGGACTTCTGGTCTGCAGAGGCCATCTGTTATGGGGAATTTCTGGAACAGTAGTGTCCCCTCTCCAGTAGGACTACCAAGAGGCCTGAAATCTCCACCATACTGTATACACAGCTGTATAGATGATTCAGGAGCTACTTGGGCAAAAAAAGAATTCGTGCAAACTCACTGGGTAAATATGTCATCTCTGCCTACATAGGGAACCTTTTCTAAGTCTTTTGTCCTAAATCACCTTTTAATTTATAATGTTACCAAAACCTGTCTGGAAACAGCATGGACTGAAGCTCTGTGGGAATGCATTTGCCTTGCATGCTGTTTTCCTTGGAAATCCTCCTCACCTGCCTTCATACTCTGTGCACCCCACTTGGACAGGATGGCAGCTTCTTGAGATCAGTAAATACACCTGGGAGAAAAAAGAGAGAAATTGTGTTTGTCCTTTAACTACCCACTGAGTTGGGATGAATTTGCCATGAAATCCCTGCAGACAGACCAGAGGTTGTACTTCCCAAGGCATAAAAATGTCTAGACCTACGAAGGTTCTTGCCTCAAAGACCTCTCCAGAGCTGCATGGTTTATATGGTGATCAACAAAAGACATACAGGACATAAGAGCATCAGAGTGAAGGGGAGCAAAAGACAGGACCATCAGGGCAAGTGCTGAGCTCAGGATACTTTGAAAGTCCCTAACTGTGTGTCCTCCACAACAGCACATAATTCACTGGCCAGTCTGAAACTGGAAAGGAATGGGAGAAGAGTACAGCATTCCTTTGATGGCAGCACCCTCTTCCATTGCTAGTGCCCCAAGGCTGAACTGCAAAGCACCAACTGGGAAGCGATAGGCTGACAGCGGGAGGATGAGCTTCCAAGTATTGGTGTGGATGCATGCTTGTTTGTGCCTAGGAAACTATCCAAGGTCAAGTTTTCCCCCTGCTGAGGAAAGCAGAGGAGTCCTGTGAATAGTCTGGCTTCAGTCTATTCAAATCCCCCTTTTCTTGAAAATGGAAAGTTCAGCAGCTGTTTAAAAGACCCTGAGGATGTCTGACCAATATGTTCATTTATTTATTTTTTTAACTTCCTCCTATGCTTTGTGACAGCAAATAGATACAATAAATACCATTCTGTGAAAGAAAAGCAAGGAATAGATACACTTGGATGAAGCTATACATGGATATACAAAAACCTACTGTGATTTGGAAGCTTAAATGTGCCCTGACATACTGCAATTATTAAGCCCCAGGTATTAGGGAAATCACATCTGCCTGTGTTGCACAGCTGAATTAGCGAAGCTGGTTTCATTATCCAATAACTAGGCAGTTTTCATGTATTTCCTAGACTTATATGTGTGTGTTGATACTTAGAAGCAAGTTGTCAAAAGCATTTTTTTCAAAGGTGGTATTTAGAGCTAATAGGAGAAAAAATAATCCAGATTTTGTGGGTCTAAATGATGAGATTTACAAAGCTGCCTCAGGACTCTGTGACATCCTGTTCCTATTCAGGACAAATGTATGAATTGTAAAATGCAGCAAGGGCTTGAACTTCTTTAGATTAGGGGGATGATCCCCCATCTTAGCTCAAAGAAGTTTCCTCCAGAAGACAAGAGGAGTTCTGTATGGATTAGGTGTGGGAAACCAGTCTGACAGGTTGGCTGCATACAACGGGTTTTAGGTTTTGATATCCTCCATATGGCAACTGCAGCTCTTCTGTCTCTCCCTCCATAAGGATTCCCAAAAGAAGTCTATTTTCACCTGAGTAAATATTCTGCTCCTGTCTTCATTTTTACATGAGCGTTCCACTTTGTGTGAGAAACAAGCTACAATAGCAGTACTCTGGGGATGCTGCTCTAATAGATTCACAAGGTTGACTTGTTTAAGTGGGATTTCATTGTATTACACAGAGGATTTTTTCCTAAGGATGTGATTATTCCAGGACTGATCCTACTGCTGTGATATGACCACTTTTGGCACTGTGCACGCATGGCATGGGATTAGTCTTCTGGCACCGTATAAAATGACTTAGACATGTTGTCTTACTTATTAGCATGTGGCATTACAGATCATTTTACAAAGGCAACAGCTGCAACCATTACTCCTACAGTTATGTCATAATTTGGTATGTCAAACACCTCTGGATAGTGCAGGCAAGAGGAACATTTATTCGTCTCACTTGTCAATACATTTAATTCCATCGTCTTACGCTTTTCCTTTTTGCAGCAGAAAAACAATCCACTCTCCATACAGCTAGCTTTCCTAGGAGCTGATGAGAGGCTGCCAAAGGAAAGCTACTCAGGAGCTATGAAGACTAGCACACTGCAAGACCCTACACAGACCAGACTCAAACAAAGTAACATTAGGAGCACTATTGCTCTCACTGCCATGACAAGTCCTTCAGCTCTTCCCTGTACAGCACAATTATTTTTGTGTTTGGCACACCACAGTCATTTGGCCACATTTACTAGTCCCTGACGCTGACTTCAGCTTCAGGGAGCCAGGATCTCTGAGCATGTGACTCTGCCCGGAGGCTGGGGAAGGACTCAGCAGGGACTGGATGCTCAGTCCGTAACGGGATAGCCCTGCTTGCAGGTGGGCTCCCCACCCAGCTGGTTCTGATCCATGACACGATATTCCGAGCTTCAGCACATGCAAACCTCGACTAGTCCCAGGTAGGATGGCTGCTGTTCAAATAGGAACAGTTTATTCAGACAAAAGGGCTCTGGATTATAGGTGTCTCTTTAGGACTCCAAGTCTGCTGCACGAGTCAGGTCTGCAGGACATGAGTTAGCCACTTCTGGCATTTACACCATGCCCTTAGCCTTTCTCACAGCACCTTCTGCTCTATAGCACCAACCACCCAGAACCCAGACTTGCAGAGGGAAGGATAACCAGCTGGTAAACAATGCCTGAGATGACACTTTCCTTCAATTTCTCTTCAAGTAATAAAATTGCACGTAGACACAGATTCAGTGTGGCCCAGCTGGGTAGGAGTCTAACACAAGATGATCTCAAGGAATGGGAGGTGGGTATGAAGCTTTCCTCTGCCTTTCTATAAAATTGGATTTCTGCAGGGGGTTAGAGGCAATCTTGCTGGGCAAGTTCATGCTGCCTTGTCCCTCTGCAACAAGTTAGCTCCACCTCAGTCCCAGATCTTCATGGCCCTCTCCCTGCTGCTGATGAGAAGCACACAAAGCTCAGCCAGATGAGCTTTCTGTGTTGAGCACACCTTTGTCTGCATCAGGAAAATGAGCTGTTCCCAGTGTAACCCATGTTAAAGCCTTCACCAAGGCAGCCAGCCCACTTCAGCCTAAACGGGCAAGAAGCATTCACAGAAGACACCCATCAGCAGATCCAAGTAGGGGGACTGTGTCACAGCAGCCATGAGGAGCAGCAGGGGTTTGCCCCAAAGTGGCTGCCACTAGATGAGACTGTGTTTTCAAGCCATCCATCCTGGGAAGAAAGCTGCCCCAAATTCATATCTAGTGGACCACTGCAAGAGACAAACATACTGTGACTTCGGAGCTGCTGTTGAGAGAAGACAGATTCTGCCTTGAGCCCTCTCACAATTTATGTTAGCCCAACATAAATCAGCACAAGCTGGCATTTTGCAGCAGTCCTGTCCTTTGACACCCCCCTCCTCCCCATGACTTATCTATTTTCTTTGAAAGAAGGAAGGGAGATAAGGGGAGCGGAAGGAGATCCAGATTGCAACTTGCAGCAGCTGACATTTTCATTGTCTTTTAATCAAATAAGCCTCAGACACCAGAGCACATGCAAATTCCCATGTGTACCCACTCCTCCTCCTCTTCCTCTTAAAGACTCATTAAGTAAGGAGACCACAATCAAATGAGGAATGCAGGGTTGCCTCTCCTACTTTCAGGACCTCATCTGCATTCTTTGCCTGGAAAAAAGGTCACTGCAGAACAATGCAAGATGGCTATAGCTGGGTTTTTTTCGCCCTGTCGCCAAAAGGCAACAATAGAAATCCAGTATAAGTCTCCTTTTCCTCTGCAGTCAATGTGTAAGTGTGTGTGCAAGTTGGGGGTGGGTGGCGTTGAAGTGTGCAAGTTGGAGTGGGGTGGGGGGGGAGAGTAGCTTGTGCTTTTAGACATCCCGCCTTCTTCTCCAGTTTGGTAATAGCTTAGAGTATCTCCCACAGATCCACTGGAAACCACAGCTGAGTGAGAAGGACTGCATTTGTGTTGCAGTGTCCTCTCATGAATAGCAATGCCCAGTAGAGCAGCAAGCACAGAAGCTGATGCCCACCTAACTCATTTTTCTAGCCTAGATCTGGATTGCAGGTGGGATCCTGGCTGTGATAAACACCTTACTCCATTTCCTCATGGGCTCCTATTTTGCTTCAAGGCATTTTCCTAGTAGGTTCGAGGGCTTTGACGTGTTTAAAGGCCTCCCCTTTCTCTACATACAAGTAAATGGGATGTCTAAGATCCAGCTGAGCAAGAAGAGGAGAGCTCCATCTGTACAGGCCCTGTAGTCTGTAGCTGTTAGTTACCTCCCCTGCAGAGGTAATGCAGAGCAGTAGTTATGTTAAAATAAGGCTTGGGTTATAAGTGTAAGCCCTTAGCTAATTTGATGGTAAACATACACAAACACGTGTGTGCATATTTGTGGTGCCCTTTCTACATCTCAGTTACTGTGACACCTCTGACTTGTAATCTTACCCACGCTTCAGTCTCATGGAGCTCTTGTGGGATTGGGCAGAGAGAATAACTTCATCCAGTCCTCTCTGTAGGCAGTTCATACCAAGGCTGCTCACTGTCAACAGGTGTTGCTCTTGCATAAGGCAAAACCCCTCCCAGGAGAAGAATGGCCAGAATAGAAGGATGACCTCCAAGGGGCCCAAGCACAGTCCTTGAAATGATCTGTCAGCATTTTTCTCTTCCCACCAAGGATCTCTGGGGAGAAGGCAGGGGGTCACTGCCTCACTGAGAGGCACTCTCCTGCCTGCCCTCCGGAAACACTTGAAGGCCAGGTGAATTTATTTGCTATTGCATCATTTTTCCTTGCAGATCTGACAGCTCATAATACCTCTGCTGCCTGACAGCCCCACTCTTTTCCAATTGATAAATAATCTCTTCCTGATCTGAGCAACCAAGGAACATCTTGAGCCTGTCACACTGGAGAAGATCCATCAGGCTCTTGCGCCACAAGTGAGGTGTTTGAAAAATGCTGTTTGTGCAACCATTCCGGGGTATTAATTCCTGGCATCCCACTTGTATTTTGATTGCTCTTCAAAGAACAACAATGTATTTTAACTCTTTGCAAATGAAGCAGCGTTCTGTTGTTATGGTAACTCAAATTCTAAAAATAATGTAAAGAAAAGACCACCTTTAATTGATATCACAAGAAGTTGTTATGGTAACTGGAATTTTAAAAGTAACTAGGTTAAACTCCATTTCTTTTTTATCCAGAGCTTTGCATAAACAAATTCTGATTAAAATATCAGGTTTAATTTAATCAGTTAATTAATGTCACTAAATGTCATTTATCTTATAACTCTCATTTATATTCAGTGCAAAATTACCTAACTTGCTGAGTTCTAACTATTCAGCCATCAATCTGGTAGTCTGGAATAGGATGACTGCACAATTTATTTTTGGTCATGGAGTGGTTAAAATGGAATGCACTGTTTTTCTATCATGCAAGGGGCCTACTGAGGCCCTACTGAGGTTTTTCCTCAGTAGCATGGGTGTAATGCCATCAGGTAAGCCTGTGATTAAAGTCAAGCATGTGCTATGTGAGTGAAGGCTCATGCTCTGCTGACTTCTGTATTCTCCAAAGCAAGTATCCTTCAAACCCTTCTCTACTGTCTGTCTCACTTCTCTTCCACAGTGTCCAGACTTTCTATCTCTGCACCCTCTCCCCCAAGGCTGTCTCACCTTTCTGCCCAAATTACTCTCTCCTCCCTCCTCTGTCAGAACTGGCAAATAATTTCTCACCCTAACCCTGTAAATCAGCAGTGACATTTCCTCCAGTGTGGACTCATTTTCCTCTTTCAAGAGCTGCCTGTCACTCCATTGCAGTCTCTCCCATTTGCAGCAGTAATCTCTCCCTGTTCTCTTGGAATGTCCCAGATTGCTCCACAAGTGCTTCCATTGAGCCCTGAGTTACTGCAGCCAAGCCCAGCTCTCTGCCCATTTTTCTGACAGATTTCTTTGCAACTTTTACCTTTCCCAGTACATTTAATAACCCTGTCCTTTCTATCCTCAATCTGAACTGCACAGGACCTGGTTACCTGTCAATTGTCTGCTCATTTTTTTCACAGATTAATAGAGTGAAAGGCTAGGCAATGCTCATTATGAGCATTTAGCCTAACAGGCCACAAAATTTCATCCAGGAATTTCCATGTTGAACCTTTAACTTCTGTTTGAACAATTAGTGTGTCTTTTACAAAGGTACCTAGTCTTGATTAAAAGACTGCAACTAATGGAGAACCCTCTGCATCCCTAGATAGCTTGACCTAAATATTTAACCCTCCCTGTTAAAAGGAAATGCATCATATCTTTCATCCAAATGTGGCTAGCCTCAGCTGACAGCCCTTGGACCTCTCTATGGACTTTAACATCTGAACAGTTCACCTCAAGGGAAAAAATTACTGTGGGTCAGCTTCCCTGAGGTAATCACCCCTATTCATGTTCTTACCTACTGCAAACTACAATAACAGTGAGGTTATGTGTAAGGAGAGCCTGTCTCCCAGGGTAAGAGGTGGAAACACACACTGGCACAGAGAAGACAAACAACTCCTGTAGAGCAACTGGTATAAGGTAATCTATTTTTTCTCATACTTTGTGTGTCTTCCTTTCTGCTGCAGTTTCTTTCCCACAAGGAAAATAAGCATCAGAAATGTTCTCATGAAACTGATGCTTGAACATTTTAGCCAAATTACTTCTTAACTTCCCACTGGATAAGTTAGAAAATAGTTGTAAGAGATTTTAAGTCTCTTACTGAAAAGTAGAATTTCTTTCAGTTGTTTTTGTAGTGCTTTTCCAGTTTTCTGCATACTTTCTGGATATCTGAGCATGAGCATTAGCATTCCCTAGCACTACTAAATCCCTTTGTTTACTTGCACAAGGATTGCACCAGCCCCTGTAGCACCAGCCTTATACTGGGAATTCACATTCTTTTGTTCATCCAAAATATCCCCTACACTATTTCCAGAATCTCTGCTTTCTAGTTCTCAGTCTGAAACTGAAAATATAACCTGCATTCTTGGTTTGTGTGTGTGTGACCTTCCCAGCGGCTGTGTGTATGCACCAGCTTTCTAAAAAAATCCAGCTTACCAAGCAGTCCAGATCTTGCCGCAGGAATGCTCTGTCCTTATTAACATCACTTATCATGCCAGAGAAGTTTATTTAATCTGCAAAGTTTACCAGCAGTGCCATGTTCTTCCACCTCAGTTGTAACTTCTTTTGCATTTTGCCTCCAAGCTTTCAACCTTGCCTTCTTCTCTGCTCTTACATCTCCAGCTTTCTAAATCACAACTCTGAAGCAATAATTTCCCAAAAGCAATGAGCCTGCCTCCAGAGCAGTGCAAGCAAATAATAAGATTGAAGAATCCCGCTAAAAAAGAAATCTCAGAAATTAATGTTTGAGAGAAGCACATGGAAAACTGCCCTGTCAGTCACAGCACATCCTGGTGTGCTGCATCCATTCTTGAATCAGTCCCTGGCTATTCTCTAAACGCTTTCAGTCAGGTCCCTGTTTGCAAAGCTTTTGCATACAGTTAATACTATCAGCATATTATTATAAATCATACTAACAGCAAATGCACATGCAGTATGTGGTTTGTAAGCACAAGCATGCAAACAGCTATGAATCAATCTATTTGACTTTTTGATGTCCTGTAATCAATCTATAATACAGTTGTGGAAAGGACTGTGTTTTGTTCTTAAGAAATTAAAAATTCTCCAAATGCAAGTGGTTTAATATTAAATGCTTCTCCAAAAAATAAGCTTTTCATTTAATAACATGAATTTTTAAAAAAAATCTTTCTCCCTCACAGCCGTCAGCTAGATAGAAACAAATTTTATTTTAAATCTAAAAAATCCCACAAACAACCAAACAAAAAAAGCTGCCTTGTCTTCCCTTACATGTTTAATTGCCACTCATGACACAATTTGCTGTCACTGTCCTGCTCAGCTCCCTCGTTGAAATGGACATTTCTAAATTTCTGGCAACCTCTCTACTCCTCTCTAATGTTGGTTCTGATATTTTGCTTTTCCTGCCTGTATGGTCTTCAGTGAATATGGATGGTGTTACCTGCTCATACCACAAGTAAAATATTTTTCACCGATGAAATTCATGGAATAGGTGAGGGGAGGGTGTTAACTGGAGACCTACAAATTTACACACCAAGCATTATTTATTGTTGTTCTGGAGTTCATGCAGAGACATCTCTTGTGTCATTCTTAAAAACTGACCTAAAATCTTTAGTCACTGGATTTATGGAGAGGAAATTTCTTGTGTTAAATGACAGGAAAGGAGTCACCAGATATTAATAGTTAACACCAACGAGTAAAGAGTTTTGGACAATCCCAGATCACCAGACTTACTCAGAGGTCCAGTTAAAGTCTCATATCTTCTACCCCACACCCAGAGTGCCTGTTGCTAGAAAATCCCTGGTAGTTTAGAAAATGCAGATGATTTTTAATATTTTATGTTTGAGGTGCACATAGCAAAGCAATGTGCAATCCATTTTCTAAACAGTAATTAGGTTAAGAGAACATATTCATCATTTAATATAGTCATTAGAGATGCCTGAAATTAATCTTTTTCCTGTGGAAGCTTTTAAGAACTTTCCCCTTTATCTTTTTCAGGGAAGTTTCAGTTTTTGGCAAAAAAATCAACCCCTGAGCATTTGCATTCTAAAATACCTCGTGGGTGGGTACTTGTGGTATAAATATCTCCCCCTCCCTTCTACTCTGTCCCTTTGGAACAATGGCTGTATTTCAAGTCTCACGGTGTCTGCCACCACTTTCCATGCTGACCCTGCTCTGGGGATGTGGCTCTGCTGCTCTTGCAAGCACGATCTCAGCCCAGGGCAAGCTAGAGAACAACAGGTTTGGTGTAGGGCATCACAATTTTAGAATGAAGACAGTTGGGACTTATTTTGACAAATAACAGGAAATTTCTGTTGAAAGCAGTCACCTTTCAGCTTTGTTTGAATGTAATTTTCTTTCACAAAGGAATTTTCAGGGAAAATTCATGGAGGACTTTTGGCAATCATCACATAAAAATTTGATAAATGCTGGTAGAAGGAATGGTTTCCCTTCCTGGGCAAGCCAACCATGGAAGTATGAGATGAGGTACACATGAACCTGACACACGGGACTCAGGTTACCACAGAAGCAGCTTGCTGACCCAGTGCTCTGACTGAAATCTTTTACTTACAGGTATTAAGTGTTTGTTCATAGCAGAATGCAGAAATAGTTACCACATATTTTTCCCAGACCATGCAGGAAGAGGTTTGAAGTCCTGGCCCAGCCAGATTGTTATATCAGAAAAATATTTGGAAGTACAGATCCAACTGAACGAAACTGCAACCAGGCCAAGCCTGTGTACAGCAACTGAAGTTACTAGGGGCAGAACAGCTGGAGGACGTGCAGGGGAAGCCAGAAATTGCTCAGCTGAATCCTCTGCAGACCATGTTTGACACATTATTTATCTTCTTCTTTTACAGGTGTCTCCTGCCAAGTGAGTTGGGGGAGAGAAGTATAGCTCAAATAGATATTTACTTTCCTGTTGAATGAACAATTTTGAATGAGCAAGATCAGTCTACAAGGATGAAAATGCAGCCCTGTCTTGCTAAAACAAATAGATAAGAAATTAGCTCTTCAAAAGTTTTTCTACCTCCAGAAACAGCCGTGAAGCTTAATTCCCTCTGTCACTCACTCCCCTCTCAGGAGGGGACATTTTATCAGCCACCAGACCAAGAGCCTCCACATCAGACACAGCCACTATCTTCAGAAGTGACATGCATAGATGTGTGTGACTGCAGCATTCACAGACAACCCACAACCTCTGAGCACCCTTCAAATCAGTTATATAACGGCACAAAATCCCTTCTTCCCTGTGTCAGCACGTACTGTGCATTAGCGGGCACGTGGGATAAGGACTAGCCAAGCTTTTGGCCTCTCTGCCTGTAATCCATCCCCTCTGCAGGCCACAGCCACTTCACAACCTCAGTGCCTGAGGCAGTGCTGGGTCTGCCTCTTGGACATGGGCACTGGGAGAAGACAGGTGATACACTGGGCATGTGACTTATGCTGGGACCCCAAAAGGTATAATATATTAAAATAGCATATATATATACAGTATAGATATAAAAATAGGGCATAGTATATTAGATATTTTAATACCTAATGATAATCCATGTGAATATTTTGCAATGTTTTGCAGTCTGCAGAATCTGCAGGTGTTGAGATTATTCTTTTGCAAAATATCAAGGTTAAAAGAGATTCAATTTTGCTGTAGTTGAGCTTCCAGATTCCCAGGGAACCAGATAGTCCTTACTGCATATTGCAGCTCTGCTCAGAACGTTCTACCCAGCAGTTAAATTCTGTTGAGAAAAGGTTCACAAAGTTCAAGGCAGACACAGTGCAGCTCCTGGACATACACTGGGAGCATATGCGCTGGCTTCCCCAGGCCCAGAGCAATCCTAGAGCAAACTTCCTGCAAAATGGACTTTAGATTCCTTCTGGATTTGGGTTAAACTAACCTATCTCTTCCTTTGCTTCACTGGCAATTTCCAGCCAGCTCCCAACCCAATTGCAAATATCAGAAAAACAACTCCTTGTATTTACAGGGAGTACTGTAAGCAAGAGAAGCATGAAGTTACATAAAGGATTTTCCCTCCTTCAGAAATGAATAATGAGCAAGATGAGCTACTCAACAGAAAGAATTGCCCTTCATTCGGTGGATTAATTTGCTCAATAGCATGAAATAAGACAATTTAAAGGAAATCAGATTTAATATAAAACATTTGTCTTCAGACACGGTTAAACAATAACATGGAAGAGTACAATAGTCAATAGGATATAGAGAGAGGTTTAGATTGCAATACTGCAGCCATCTTAAAAAAAAAGGTTTGATGCCAGATATTGTATCTGTTTTTTCTTATCACAACACAACTGCTATATAGCTAGTGGGTAACTATACAACCCTCTTATAAAGAGGCAGACTGACAAACATACTTGCTTCTGTTTATGATTTTACCTAACCTGTTCGGAGCCTTTGCTTTTGAGTAGCACCCAGGAAGACAGGTAATACATAGACTGGCTCACTACTTTGCTACACACAGACTAGAAACACTGGTCTTGCCTTCAGAGAGTTTACAGTGTGCTGTCTCTTCTTGCTCTGCCATGAAGTGCTACATCTGATGGGGAATGTCCACAGAACGATTTCATTTTTTTCTCAGGATGTTGCTTTGAAAATCCCACTGCTGCCTTTTTCATTGTTCTATTATGAGAGACAAATCTCTGTGTCACAGATCTCTCCTTTCTCAAGTCACTTTTCTTTGTGCTTTGCACCTGCTCTGTCCCTTGGTCAGAGGATGACGCTCTCTGACAGGCCTGTATACACAGTCTGGTGGAAATAAAGCTCCAGGGTCTCCAGTGATATGCAAGTTCACATTCCCACACACAGGTAGGTGATCTGAATCCATAACTAGCCCCGGCAGCAATGGGTAATGGATTGCCTTGAGTGTAATATCACCATGGTGCACAGTGCTTCTAACACTGTAAGCTGCTCTTTGGCCACTGTGAACACGGCAGAACTGCCAGTATGACCTCCTCCTGTGGAAATTATGTCAGGGGATAAATCACTATAGGTGGGCTTTAATACACTGCCTACATTTTTGAAGTCCTGCTGCCTAGCTAGTGGTTGTCCCTGGGCATATTACCAGCAATATTTATGTATGGATGGACATGCTCCCCATAAATATCATCATTCACGGTTAAGTGGGTAAATGTTAGAAATAATAATAATAAAGACATCTATATGAAAAGATTACTCAGCCTAATCATATTCCAGACATTTGGAACTCAACATGTCAATGAAATGGCTCTGTGATGGCTCACAGAGTAAGAGAGAACAAGAAAGAAAACAGTGTTCCTCTTGGCTGTAGCTCCTATCCAGCATTTTAGCAGCAGGAGGACTCCCAGCCATGCACTAAGGGCTGGTTTCAAGGAGGACTTCCAGCATGCCCAGAAGAGGTAACCTAAGTGATCCAGCTGACTGTAGCTGCACAACAGATTAACAGATCAGACCTTGAATGGGAAGAGATATCATTTATAGGTCCTATGAGAAACATCTTGTTTGAATGCAACTGCAGAGAAAATACGGGGTGGCTCCCTGCCTGCAGCCCACATCTCCTGTATTACCCTTGGTGGCCTGGGAAAACTGCTCAGAAGAGAGCTGCAGGCTTGGCCCTTTCTGTTCCCCAGGTGCTCCATGATTGGCCGTGACAGCATGTGTTACACAGCCCCTGAGAGCTATCAGGGGGACATCCTGCCTGGGAGCAGCCAGTCCATCACAGCAGCCTGGACTCAGGGTGGCAGGGAGTTCTCCTCACTCTCCTGGCCTTCTGTGTGCTGAACACCTCGTGTCCTGGGGCTTACATCTCAGCTTAGCACTGTGGAAAGGGGGCAAGCCTCTTCTAGGGCACAGAAAGGGGCAGGGGGTGTAGGCATACACCCCTCCCTCCAGTGCTAAATTAAACCAGTCCCTAGCTCAATCCTAGTGAAATAGGGCAGCAGTGGAGGGATGTGACCCAGGCTTGAAGAGGGTTAAGAACAACTCATCTGTGGCTGTTACTGGCTGTGCTTTGCTCTCCCAGCTGGGGGAACACAGTCAGCAAAGAGATTTTTAAACTTCATTTTCTCTGTCTACAGGTGCCTGTCTTCCAGTATTAGTCTAGGGAACTGCACACCAATTACCTCATATATTCACTGAAAGTGCAGTACAATACAACTTATTGTTATATAGTGTCCTTGATAGAAAGCCCCATGAAATGCTTGACAGTACTATTGGGTCCATAAAAGTGTGCGTGGTCATGAATACATGTGAAGGTTCAATCCCTTGCTCTTGATTCCTGTTCTCTGCTGGAAATCACTCTGTTACAATTCTCTCAATTTCAGCAGTTAGACGAGGTGGAGGAAGGGAATATCACAGCTCTGTGTCACTGTCTGCAAATGCATTAGGACACAGAAGGGCCATCCTGCTAGACCTAAGATAAATGGACCCGAGGGACACACAAAGACATGCAAATACAGAGCCATAATGCTGACCCATAGCTGAGTACTGGTGCCTGGCCTGACCCTCAGCACCATTAGGGCTCCCAAAATGAGGCGTTGTGTGCTCAACGCTGCAGCAGAAGGGACCAGATTTTCCACGGCAGTGTTTTGGCTCAGTCACACACACTGTACACAAGAAGCTTAATCTAATCTTTGCAGCACTCAAATGAAGAGCATAATGTCGCATCATGAATCACCTGTTTTCTCCAGCACTGAGCCCACAGGAAGAAAAACCAGGATTTTGCTTTTCAAAGTTCAAATTATTTGTAACCATTTGACTAAATCTGCTTCTAAAAAACACAATAAAATGTCAGTGTAGCAGTTCAATCACAAGACAGCTGGGGCTGTATTTAAACAGCCAACTGTGAGGTTGAAAACAAACTTACCTGCCTAATACAGCATCTATACTGAAAAAATCTGTGATAGATTCATGGCATGCCTGACTTCCAGAGCTGCTGTTTTTGGAGTTTCTCTGTACTGGTAGTGGAGAGGGACAGGCATGAAAACTAACAAGCCATTGGAGGATTCTGAGGTGCATGAAGACCCATTCAGCAGAGACAAAGCAGCTCTCCCAAGGAGAGGTCACCCCACTACTAGGGACTCATCCATGCCAGGGAACACCTATGTGGGTAGGGAAAGACAATGTAGGGAAACGTGCTGCCCCTTCCCACTCAGAGAGCAGCTCCCCACCTCATCCTAGACATAAACCTCAAAGTGACCCACCAGCGACGTTTTGTGGCTTCTGAGGGGCAGCTTCTTCTCTGCCTGTTTCAGAAACCATTTCAAGTCCAAACAAGGCCAGTCAAAGTAATTCTTTCTGTTGCAGGTTAGCATGGCTGCAAAAACACCCAAGAGCTGCTGCTCAGATCCAGGGATTTCCCTTGGGTTTGTGGGAATATTTTGCAGAATGATACAGGTGAGTACTTAGAAAAAGTACTTAAATACTTTGATTTCTTCTTAATCGGCTGTTGTCCCTTACAGCCCTTGAGTTTTCTTTGCAATAATCAAGGCACAGACAAAAAGCCAACTTCCCAGACTTAATTAGGCCTGATTTTCATTAAAGCCTTATAGAAATTCAAAAAAAGAAAGAACAAGAACCAAGACAGCTAAAGCCTCAAAAATTTGCCCATAACTAAGCTTCACACATTATTATCCACGCAAACAGACAGTCATCTCTCAAATGTTTACACAAGCAGCTGTTAATGAACTGTATTGCAGAGCACTGACAAACCTCAGGAAGAATGATCTGATGCCATTTTAAAAGAAAACAGAATTTTCTTTGTTATGTGGTGCCCTGGGTAGTGCTGGGAGCCCCTGGTACCAGGAGATGTCCAGAAAGAGGGTCTGTCTTGATGATCTTATAAAACCTGAACCCTGCAAAGCGTTAGCTGTCCTTCAGTGCCTGGGAGGTACAGAAAGGAAGGGTCCACTGAGACTAGAGTTAAACACTGATGTATTAGCAGTTTCAGGGGAAAAAGATGGGGTGAAAATACTTTTAGGCTGACATCAAGTACAAAAACATTGCTACACTGAAGACTGAAAGAAAGTTTGCTTTGGATTGGAGGAAAATTTGTATTCAAGCTGTTTTGCTGATCTGTACATTGTGTAAACAAAATCAAAATAAAATGGAGGTTCAAAAATAAAAATGTCATGCTGATAACTGAAAATCAAAACCTTTAATTAGGAATAAAATATCAAATGGAGATAATTTGAGCTTTGGGGATTTTTTTTAAACACAGCTAGTAAAATCAAGATTTATTTGAAAATCACCTTGCTGCTGTGAGATCAGACCATGTAATTCTCACTCAGGGACATGTGTGGTCCTGTGTGACTCCTGTCTAGAGCTCATGTCTCTGCAGCTGTGGGGATGGGAGATTAAGCTTATCACTGTGCCTCTAGAGAGCCCTGCTTCTTCTGTATCCATCCAGTTTGGTCCCCCCCAATGCCTTCACAGTGTTGTTTGAGTGGCTTGGAAATGGTTTGCTTGGTGATAGAACCCTCTCACTTGTTTCTGTGGCTGTTGAGACTGGATCCAGCTGTTCTCAGCTGACCAACCTTCTCAACTTCAGCATGGAAAAAGCAAGGTTAGACCCTAATATCTACCCAGTGTCCTTTAATTCCACTAGTCTGGTGCTGATAATTGAAAAATGAATATTACACAGGCATCAGAGGGTGGCTTCAATGGGTTGGATATAATCAGCATCCTAGTGCATGTCCAAGTTAGTCTTGTCTTATTTTAATTCTGGTAGTATTTCTGTTTAGAGCCAGCTCATTATGGGCATCTATTCAAAGGCTGGAGACTACATCCAAAACGAAAGCAGAAAAAAGGGAAAAAATTAGCATAATGTGCTGGCTTTTCACCTCCCTCTGCTTCTTTCCCTAACAAATTAACAGTAAAGACCTTTAAAACCACCTCACGTAGGCAACCTTGTTATCAGAAGTGTCCTGCTGGTGAGAATCAGGCCCTGGGCGCCGATGCACTGAGGTGACTCCCAGTGCCGGATCGATAGCTGGCCGGGCTCCTTGCTGAAGGAGCTGACAGCGCTGTTGCAGCTGCTGCTTGGAACGATCGGCATTCTAATTCCCTGCCGCATGCAACCGGGGCAGGCCCCCAGAGCAGGGGATGTGGGGCACAGCACAGTGGATTCCTCCCTTGCTCCATTTCTCGTGCCCTTGTTTACTTGCTGAGGTTCAACTAGAATTTCAAAATGTCGGGGAGCAGGAAAAGAAAAGGAAGGAGAGAGAGCATTATATCCTGCCTGCCTTTATTTTATAATGTATTTATGTGGGAATGAAAGGGGGGTCCTGGGGCATCACTTTGTATCTGGTTTGAAATACCTTTTTTTTCCATAAACAGAAAGGTTTCAGAAGGAGAATGCTAAGCAGAAGAGGGAAATGACACGCCATTTATCCAGGTTTTGTTAAATAATGAGCTGGATTCCTCAGTGATCAATCTCTCCCCTTCAATTAACAGCAATAAATTCCTCATAAAATATTCTAAACAATGCCGGACGTTTTTCTTGCTTTACATTATTTATGCAGCATGTTTTCTATTCTTATCCTTAGAGCAATTTTATATATGATGTCTTGTTTCTCAGCCAGAAAAACAACTTGCCCCTGCGGAATGATGCCGGCAGTCGGTTCTCCCTGCCCGGCTGATCCCAGCCGCGCAATGCGCACACACACACTGCCCCTTAGAGGTGACATCCACGCATGGCCACAGGCAAAAAAATCACAGCTATTGAGATGTGTTTTGATTGCAACGTGTTTGTGCAATTTTGACCAGCTGTCTGGCTTAGCAGGAAGAGCTCTTTTTTTATTTACAACGAATGTCCATATGTTGATCTCAGATAAGCACTGCAATTCTTGCATAGCTCCTTTGACTTTCAATACTGATTTTTTGCAATGGACACATCTGGTGTCAGGTTCCTGAACCCAGGTCCTTTCCCCGAAAACTCTGTTCTGTAGAGATTGCAGCTTCTGCCACCGTGCCTTTCCAGATGCTGCTGGACATGGCCATGCTTGGAATAAAAGAAAGCCCACAGTGACCCGAGGCAAATTGACATGTTGCCATCCACCTTAACAAATAAGTATGGAAGTGATGAGAAAGGAAACAGCAGGCTAAGCCTTTTACTTCATCGACTGCTACAACAGCCACCAACCCTAATTCTGCTCTGCTCTTGTCCTCATGGAAAGCACGACTCTGACAACCCAGTCAGGCCTCAGCCACCCCAAGGGACACTGTCTCATGCCAAGTGCTTTGCTGTCTCCTGCCCTGATAGAATAATAAAGAAAATCTGTCTCATTCTCTTCAGGAGCAGCTGCCTCTGCCCTCCCAAGCCAGGCAGGGTTGCACACAGATAGACAGAGGAGGCAAGGAAGAGCAGCAAATGCTTTCTTGTGTCCATCTGCCTGATCTGACAGTAATTTCTCTAGCTAGAATTTTATATTGAGCAAAGCAATGTGTGCATATCTCCAGTGCAGGGTTGGAGGTGGGGAATGAGCACTGAGCTGTGTGGGACACAAAAGCCATCATGTAAGCATGCTGGGAAATGAGGCATTTAATTTAAAATAAGCAGAACTAGAAGCCCCAGGCAGGCAGGAATTGCAAGCCACTCCCCCAGAAAGAATTAGCAAAGCTTCCTCCTGGGATGGATTTAGCATTGAAATTTCAGCCTGCCCTTTCACACACTGGCAAGGAGAAAGCAGGCATGCAGCAGAGGGCTGGGGCCACTCTTCATTAAAAAGATTCCACAGACAGGACTTGCCCCTTTCCCCATTTGCTCCTTCTTTAGACACCTGTTAACTCCAAATGCTTGCATGCTTCTTGATTTACCTGCACTCTGCACAAACTGATTTGCCTCCAAGGCAGAATACCCTCAGAAATGAGATGACCATTTCTCTGGGCTAGGGACCTGAAGCAGGAAAATGTATGAACTGGAATGGGGACAATCTCCAGGGCTAAGGAGCGATCCATCACAAAGTCGTGATCCAGGAGCAGGAGAAAAAACATGGATTTGGCCCTGCTCTGTTTAGAGGGGGGATAGATCTGCTAAGAGATGGGAGAAAGACTATCAACCAACAAGGAACAGAGAAGACCTGGCCCAATTTTTGCACAGGAACCCAGGAGGCGGCTGTGTAGGAAACAGGTCCTATTATAGCTGTCCATACCGGGATTTGGGCCACTCTGAAATGGAAAGGAAAAGCACAACCCCAATAGGGTGCGACACGGGCCCTTTGGCAGTGAAAGTCAAGGTCCTTGTTCTACAATTAAAATAATGACCATTTTGCAAATCATTATTGGAATTATTCTGCCTGGCTTCAGTGGAAAGAAGTGGGATTCACTAATTCCTGTCTGACATTTGCTTTTATCTGGTGACTGGGGTCAACCCACAAGGGGAACACTCAGCCAGGCATTAACAAGACAGGAGGTGTGCATGTGTTTGTAAGGGAAGAGTGAGTTATAAAAATGATATTTTCCTTTGGAGAAAAACTTGCTACAAGAGATTTTTATGAGTAATTCTGTTCTTGGAGACTGTCCCTCTACACAGCATTAACCCAGCAGTGGTAGAGATAGAGGTCAAAAGAGAAGTCCTCTCCACAGGCGCTCCCTTTCCCTTGAGGGGGTGGTCATGCCGGGTGGATGGTCATCCATCATGCCTACAGCTGGATCAAACTGTGGATCAGTGTGGCTGAGGATGTCCAGAGGCTGGAGTTCATCAGACCAGACAGTGCCTCAATAGGTCCCTCTGTCCTTGTAACAAAAGCCTCCACCACATCTTCTCTTATCCCATCACTGTGCTTTCCCTTGTCTTCTCCCGTTAATCATGTGGGGGTACACCCTGCAGAGGTACTTCCTGCAGAGATACACTGTGGGACAAACCTTGTCCACATATGCTCAGCTTCAACAGAAGGCCTGAGGTTTCTGAGAGAGATAATGCACCATGCACAGCACTCAATGTCCAGACTGAGGGACCTTCATCAGGCTGGACCAAAGGCAGGAATATTTCTTGGGCTGCTTTTCTGAGTGCCAAGGACATGCCATTTGCATGTAAGTGACTGCAGAGGGAGAGCCCACCCTACCCTCAGGTGTCTGCATGTCCTTTCCTGAAAGTAGAACAGTAGTGTGTGCACTATGGGACTACTTGAGAAGGAAGATCTGCCCAACACTGCTCAGGGAATGAAAGAACCAAGTCACTGACCCAAGCCCGTACTTGCGCAGGCAACACCACCACACAGATCCCTCCACTAAATACATCAAACCATTTTAAAATGATAAAATTGTTTTCCAGTACCTCTTGTAAGGATGCAGAGTGTAGTACAAATACACCAGCTACCATCCAAACTCTCTCCACTACAATAGCAGCTGCAAAATTTTCTTTGTGCCTCGCAAAGGAGTGACTGGATGCAAAAAACTCTCAAAGCTCCCTGTGAGGCTGTGCTGGTCACACCCTGACTCCCAGCCTTCCTCCTCCTCCTCCTCCTGGGGAGAACAATGTGGCTTTGTCAGCACCAGGGGTAGTGAGCACTAGCAAAGCACAATGGCCTCTTTTATCCTAGCTTCAAGGCATTTGTGGTTGGAAAAAGGAACTCATTCTTCCTGTGAGAGCAAGGAATATCTATGTTAGAATTGGGCTTTGCCCACAGTTCTATATTTGATCTCCAGGGAATAGATCTGAAAATGGATCACGGTCAACACATTTTAGCCTAGTCCTCTCTCTTTGCTTCAGCTAATTTTGAGAGCCAACGCTTGTTCCTTTACCTGTATGCTAATTGGAGTAGTGATCTACCCTCTAATGTCTTTAATGTCCTCCCTAGCTTGGGAAACTTTGTAATGTCATCAGGGAGACAGGTAGAAACACAGGCTTCCTCATTGCTCATGAACAAACCCATCTTTAATTCTTGAGGTCCACTTAGTTAGGAAAGAGTTAACACCCACACCTCTCAGTCAATAAATTGGCCCATCCAGGAAAAAAAAAAATCCCAGAAAATTGGATGTCAGTAGATTATCCTTCTGCAGATCCATGGATTAGTGTGCTTGGAGAGGGTATCCAAGTGGAAAAGAATGTAATAGCACTGTATGTGCAGGAAGAGCCTTCACCTCCACTCCAGCTCAATTACACATTTCTCTTATCACAGACATCACATGATGCCTAACCTCATGTCTTTTCTCACTTAAGCCTATTATTGCATTTTTATAAATATTGGAAAGCCCCTTGAAATTGTGAAGTTTCTTGCTGCAATGGATCATATGCTAGCTAAATAACTTTCCTTGGTTGTCCCCCACTCTGCTCTTCCAACACCACTTCTTATTTGCCTAGTTCCTTGTATTAAGTGATTGCAGCATCCACCCCCCCTTCAATTTTTCCATGATACATACACTTAAAGGTTTCCAACTACAGCTTAAGACCAAACTCCTCTCAGATTCTCTCTGGCCAGCCTAGAGCAAGTACCTCAGGCACAAATACCTGAGGAACCAAATAAATGACTTTGGACTTCCTGTAGGTTAAGGGAAGTTTTGAGTGCAGAGAGAAACCAGGAACCAGTAATAGCTGGTGCCAGCTGTGCCTCGAGTGCCCGATGCTTTTCCATAGAAGAAAGGGTGCAGCCAAAGCCAGAGTGGCTGAATGACAATGTCTGAAGTGGCAACTCTTTAATTCATTACAAGAATTGTGTCAATGTGACATTTCTTCTTAGAGCCCTGGCCTTGGGCTCCAAGGGCTTGCCTCACATTGTCTTTTCTCTTTCTTCTGTGGGCTTTTGTGTTTGTTTTTTTTTTTCTTTTTTCCTTTCTTACTTGTTTTTTTCCCCCATTTATTCTTCATATTTATGGAGACAAGTTTGAAAATAAGAACCAAACTGATTTAGTTTGAAAGTGAGAGGCTGATTAACATAAGGAGAGGATCTCTAGCAGATCGAGGGAGGTGACCCTTCCTCTCTCCTCAGCATTGATGAGACCACAGCTGTGCCCAGTTCTAGGCTCCCCAGTACAGAGGGGTACATAGGCATAATGAGGTGAGCCCAGCAAAGGGACAAAGAGATGGCAGAGCAATCAGAGCATCTGCCACATGAGGAGTGGCTGAGACATCTGGGATTATTTAGCCAAGAGAAGAGAAGGCTCAGGGGCACCTTATCAGTGTGTATAAACTCCAGAGGATGGCAGGGGACAAGGAATATAGATTCTGACTCTTCCCGGCTGTGCCCAGTGGCAGAACAAGAGGCAGTGGGCACAAAATTAAATACAAGAAATTTCATTTAAACATAAGGAAATAGACTGAGAACTGGCACAGGCTACCCAGAGAGGCTGTGGAGTCTGCATCCTTAGAGATATTAAAAACCCTGACTGGGTATGTCCCGGAGCAGGCTGCTCCAGCAGGAGGTGGGACTGGGGGATCTCCAGACATGCCTCCCAACCTCGGCCCTTCCACAATGCTGTGATTCTCTAACAGGATGACAGAATTATGATTTTAAATGTTAATTTCTACCTTTAAAGGCATTCGAAATTCTGGGATAGGTAGCTGATTTGTTCTTTTTCAGGATCTTCGTTGGCAACGTTATGTTTTCCTTGAGGTCCAATACTCCCTCTTAAGTAGGTGGAAGCTCTGGGACCAGCCCTGGCCATGAACTGCAGGGCACCTTAGACCGTGACCTAGAACAGCCTCTCAGGTGAGATGTGAACATCCCTTTAACCAAGCAAGGATGGAGCTGAAGCTCTGACTCTGAGCTTGCAATGCCCGGTAGTTTCCAGTGTGTCTTGTATGTTTCCCTGTTTAAACAACCCCACATGGAACTGAACCTAGAGGTGGAAAAGAGGGAAAATGTTAAGAATGCTAGACAGAAATTTGTTTGAAGTTTATTTCAGAGATTTGCAGGAGGATTTTTGTCAGCACTATTGACTTTTAAAGGTTTTGCATTTAATTTTTGAAAGTCTGATAAAATTAATTAGTAGCTGTATTTATTACTCTTCGTTTTTTTACCTGTCTGCTGCCAACTGAGATTAAAAAACCCCACCTTCCTAATATAAAACAAAAATTTAAAAGCACTTATAAGCCCAACAGAATGATTGCCAAAAAAAATCAGACTTGCCTCTTCTTTTTGACCATCTTACATCACAAACTTTTTAAAAGAGAAAGTGTTATAAGACATTTTGAGATGTTTAGGTTCTTAGTAGTCCTCAATGCAGAGAGACGAATTTCAGAATCATGGTATCCTAGAATGGCTTGGTTTGGAAGGGACCCTAAAGATCATCTAGTTCCAACCCCACAGGCATGGGCAAGGGTGCTACTCTTTATCCAACTACCGGATAATGTTGCTCAGGGCTCCATCCATCCTGGCCTTGAACACTGCCAGGAATGGGGCATCCACAACCTCTCTGGATAATCCATTCCAGTGCCTCACCACCCTCACAGTAAATATTTCTTCCTGGTACATAATCTAAATGTCTTCCCTTCTAGTTTAGGACTGTTCCTCTTTGTCCTATCATTATATGCCCATGTAAAAAGTCTCTGTCCCTCATTTTTACAGGCCCCCCTTAAGCACTGGAAGGCTGCAATGAGATCTCCCTGGAGCCTTCTCTTTGCCAGGTTGTTCAGCCTGGAGAAGAGAATATTCAAGTATTGTAATAAAACGGATCAAGTTATGAATAATTGGGGAACTTAATCCTGTATTGGGTATTTGATTCAAAAGAGGGGGGATACTTTTAATTAAATAAGTATATAAATCTACAAAATCAGAAGTGTCTCCTGAGTTGAGATTGCTCAGTTTTCTTTATACCTGTTCTGAAACATGCAAAGGGGTCTGATTTTGGGGAAATGGTGAGAATTACTCATCTGAAAAACTGTCTTTAAGTGATGTAATCCAAGTGCAAGGATCAGTTGGAGAATACTGGCCACAGCAAAACAGGTTTTGCTGGGGAATTGTCCCTTGAATCTTTTATGCACTGAATTATTGCAGAAGAATATTCCTCCCTCCAGACACATGCTGAGCTATAATTTGCTCATAGCCTTGAAATTGCATTTGGAAAAAATATTCTAAAAGAGGGTAAGGATGGAAAATACTTTGGCTTTTAGAAATTCAATACTGAGTGGACAGCTGTGATTATTTTCCTATCTTAGCAATAAACTATTACTGTACACTAGAACTGATTAAGAAAAATGTAAGTGCTTAGGGAATGAAAAGAAACTCAAATTTTCTTTCCTTTATTTAACCTAATTTTCTTTTGTGATCTCAGCCATTTTTCCTCTTCATATTTGACCTCCAGTTTGAGTAACATGATTCAACAGACCTGTCCTAAGACACTTAAAGCATAAGGAACGCCTGTGTACTAGGATACATTCTAGACTTGCTACAAGCACTAGAGTAGTTTACTGTGGAATTGAGTGAAGTATCCTGAAAAGAAATGATGCTATCAGGTAAACCCAGCCAGATTCTCTAGAAAGAAGCTCAGGTAGGCTGTCCTGCTCAGGTCTCTGCAGTCACTCTCCATGTAAGTCACAAGCTTTTTGGAAAAGAGGGACATTTCTCAACATCTTCAGCATACTAGGTATGCTGTTTGTGCCCAGTAAACAAATAATTTGAATAACAAATGGAATTGTTTCTAAATATAATGTTCCACAATGCTTACAGAGATGCCATCTGCTCTGTAAGGTAGAAAGCTGGAGCCTATAAAAACTTCCATGTATGCTTAATTTTACACCCTCATGCAGCCCCAGAGCCATTCAAGCACATAAAATTGAGCAGATATGTAAACATTTGCAGAGCTACAGCTCCATAATTGATAACTTTGCAGCCACTGTATTTTTCAAGGATCTGGAAAGTAGTTCAGTGGCAGAAGGTGCCTTGAGGGTCAACAGAAATAAGCTGTGGACAGCTCATCTCCACTTTTATTCCACTGCTTGGCTTAATTTGTGTGTCTCCAAAACACACCCAGTTTGCAGTGGAAGGATGGCACATTCCCAGCCCTCTGGCATCTGAGAGACATCTCACTCCTGCTCAGAGCTGGAAGTGAAAATAGAGTGCGAGGAATCCAAAAGGAAGTTGTTGAATGCGTGGCAGATGTTGTTACATTTGGCCTAGCAGTACTCCATGTGGCAGGCACACGACTCATGATCTTCGCCAGAGAGGTTAATAGCGATAGCACTTCCATGGGAGGGTTTTCTTTCGAAGGAGAGTGGAACAAATGTTATAAATGAACTATTAATGGCAGGAACAACACCAACAAAATACTAAAATAAGGGGAAGGGGAGCTCAGAAATAATGATGTGTCGGCTGGGAAAATAATACATCAACAGCAAAGAAGAAACATAAAACCAAGATGATAATTTCATGGGAAAGTGGGCTGAAGAGACATCTTAAGTCCACTCTGTGTACCTCCATCCCATTTTTCTGAGTTTGGCTGGCACCCACATCTCCTACAAACAAATTCAGAGTGAGGAAGTGATTCACACTGGTATGAATCATGGATTTCTAGGCCATCATTCATAACAGGAGCCATGCCTGAGCAGAGGTGCATATTGAAGATGATTTATGTGGGTTTTATATAGCTGTTGGGCTTTAATTATTCACTTGATTATCAATAAAAAATAAGCAGTGAGCAGAATGTTAACATGTCTGAAAGGGACATGCAGCTACTTGTGTGAAACAAATGTGCACATGCATGGAGGCATTCTGTCCTGTCAGTGCCAGGTATGAGGACAAATTCACAAGCAGGATTAGCACATTTCTTTTCTTTCTCTTCCCCATCCCCTCCCCACCCTTTTCACAAACAAAACCTGCCAACCTGTTCATCAGCTCTGTGATGGCAGACAAATGTTTCAGCAAAACATGTGCCAAATACCCATGATACTGGCTGAAATTCAATATGATGAAATGAATTGATGCTGGCATCCCATTTGGTGCAATGCAATATCTGATCAATAGCACGTAATTGGACATCATTTTGTGTAGGATAGAAAGCTGGGGCTGTTACATCAGTCTGAGTTATGGATCATATTAATCACTGCCTAACTGTTTCATCAATGTAATTTCTTTTCATCAACATGCTGTGGCATTTAGAATGTTGGACGTAAAACCTTGATACTGTATTAAGCAGAAATTAAAACCTGTGCAGCCCAATGGAATGGAACATCATAACCATGGGCGTGAATGGTGTTCTCACATTGTAGCACAAAATTATACAATTGGCACCTTTAACAAGCAGAGTGAAGTGACAGATAGCAAGAACTCATATGGACTGGGGGGGATATGCACTCATACAAGCCTTACCTTCTTCCTCCTCTTAATTGAACTCAATGCAAGACCAGCAAGGAGAGAAATACATGTTTCTTTTAAGCTGTTGCTAGTTCACAGGTATTTTTAAGTTGTGGGATGCTGAGGACGTATTAGCAGGGCAGGTCTGGCAGAGGACGAGGTCTAGACTCTCCATCCCCCTTCCTCGCATGGAAATATGCACAAAGGTGTCACTGATCACTGAGATTCCTATTGCCTAATCTATGCTCTTTCCATTTTAGCTTTCTTGGAGCCTCTCTTTGTACTCCACCAGAGGTATGTTTGTGGAGTTTGGTACTATTGCCTTCTACCAGATGATTCAAAGTAACTTTTTTTTCCATCCCTCACTAGCAGGCATCCATAGTCAGAATTAGGCAGTGAAAGAAAGCTTTTAGGCTAGTCAGTCAGAGAAGCAGTGCCACTGGCTCTGCCACATCCAGAGAAGAGAGACCATGGCACAGTCCTGCTCTGAGTGACGAAAAAGCTTTTTGAGGGGTACACTTCAGACACCTGCTCAGGCCACTAACTGCAGTCTGTCACTCCACCACTGAGCCCAAACCTCATAACATATGCTGCTGTTTGCAATAAAGTCATCACAGAGAACTGAAAGTAATGCTTCAGCCAGGCTAATCCTGGCTTTGTGCTGGAGGAAGACACAGTCATACATATCCTCCCAAACTCTGGTTTCTGTGGGAAATAAACTGGGAAAAGTAAAAAGGTGTTTAAGTCAGACCCCTCTTCCAGACCATAAACACAGAGCACTCAGTTTATGTCTTTCCCAAGAGGCTGAATGACGCTGTCTAAGCCCATAGATGAAGTTGGCAGAGAACAGCCACAAGTCTCCATTACTATTATTACGCAGAAAAGCAGTGGGACTGTTCTGCCTGAAGAGTGAACAAGAAGGCAAGTCAACAGCAGAAAAAAGCTGACAACCGGATCTTATTCTTAGAGCACCTGCATTCCCCACTGATAGCAGAGCTGCGGGTGCCTGGCACTTCTTAAAATGTAACCAGCTTATTCATCCTGTCTTAGGTGAGAGCATTTTCTCTGTTCTCTGTTTGGTGTGAAGCCTGTTGGGAAAGACAGGATGAGAGCAGATAATAATAATAGTGTTTCAACATCTCCAGCTCACAGTTTCTTGCCATATTTGGTGATTGTTTGCTTTAAACTCTAAACCCTAGGTCTGTGGGAATCTCAGCTTTCTCTTACAAAAATGCTTTCTGTTCCTTTTGATGGGATAAGGAAAGCCTGAAAACCTGTCATCCAACAGAACTGAAAAATTATAAATCTAGAAAGAACCTTAAGAGTGCAGTACTCTTAAACATCTGCATTTTTAACAGTGACCTCATGACTTTTAGGAAAGTTCTGTTATTACGTTTCAAGTGGGGGAAAAAATTTACTCTCACTGTGGTTTGAAGTTTGAATAAAGTCCTGAAAGAAATACCTGTGAGTGCCACTGGTAAGAAAAAGACCTGAATTATGGCAAAATGGCTTTTATGTGAAATTTTCTGTGCTTTGTCTTTTCTGTACTTCCAGCTGGAATTAGAAACACAACAGACTTAGTTCAGGGGTGGAGGCAAAAGGGAGACAGATATTTCTTTATCTCCAACCCTGCTAAGGAAAATGGTTACTTACGTGATTAAATTTAAGTATGTACCAAGATCCTAGTAGAACCTGACTTCATATTTCAAGCATCTCAATAAGAATGCTCTATTTATGTAGACAAAGAGAAAATGGCGTAACTACTGCTTTCAGAGCTAAATTATGCTAGATCTCTAAATAAACCCTGGAAGGAAGTATGTGAGTCCAGCTTGGTCTTGCTTTTAGCCAAAGAAGTCAGAAGCTGCTATTGTTGAGTTGAGACATTAATTTTCTCTGCCCTCAGTGGCAAGCCTATACAGTATTGTATACAGCAGGAGCCAGTCTCCCGTTGAGGCCACACCAGCCATTTCTTCACTGAATCTGCACATGAGACATTTTAAAAGTATTTCAAGATCAGACAGTGCCTGTACAGACAAGAGCACAGGACTGTAGGGGAAAATAGCACAGCTTTTTCTGTCTGTGATTCTTAGGAGATTTAAGCACCTCTAACAAAATTTTCATCTCCCCACTCCCCATTTCTGCTGCTGACCCTGGCTGTTCCTGCCTTTAGTGGTATATGCCAAATATGTAAATGTGTGCCTGTGGTGTGTGTTTTTTATTCATAGTGTTCCATTAAAGCTTAAAGTGATCCTGAAGCCACTCTTTAGGGAGCACCCCTTCTGAGCAAAGTCCATTGTAGTCACTGTCACAGAGCAAATCATCTGTGCACGTCTATGCACTTACACAGCTATCTCTTCATTTTCCACCCACTATTGCTGCCAGTAGCACCAGTAACTCTCTACTGGTATCTCTTCATGCATTGCAATCTATATCTATTCATGACATTGGTAAAATGAGAAGATGTCTCTATAAGCCCTGCAGAAAATCAACCAGAATTGTTTCATAACTCCACCTACTTGGTTCAAACTCCCCCTCACCCTCTGTCTCTGCTTCCTATAATCTCAAACAAGAGTTATTCAGAGTGCAAAGACATTTGCTCCTTGTCTGTGGAAAATAACTCCCCATAACCCTTTTGTGTGTTCATGTCACTCAGATCATCAGCCACATCCTCTCTTCAGTGACAGCTCTCCAAGTGCACTTGCTTTCTGCTCCCTTGTTTTACTCCTGCATTTGTAAGAATGACTTGTTTTAGCAACTAACAGCCATACAAAGACAGGGCCAAAAAATGTAAAACCACTTAGAGAAGGGAAATGAAGACACTGTTATCTTAGAAGGAAAGAGTCTACTACTAAATCCATTGATGTCAGCCTGCTGGGGTTACCTGCCAGAAAAGGTCAAGATGTAATTATGACGGGTGTGTTGAGTGTATTGTATCCCTAATGCATTAGAATCTGTTAGGTCTAAGTATTTTAGCAGTACCCAAGACAGATTAAAACTCTTTGAGAACATTTAAAGCAAAGTAAATGGTAAGGTCCTACCTAGGGGATGATGCTCAAATATTCTGCAGGGAGAGCACACCCTGGAGCTCTGGAGCAAGAATCTGGTGCCTTGAGATCTCCTCATTTCACAGTGTATTTACCGAGGAGTAGATGGGCAGCTGTGCTGCTCTGTGCTCAGCTACTCACATAGAGATGTCATTATTATTTCATCCCACCAAATTCTTGGAAATCTAAGAATAGATGTCACAATGTCCAAGACTACTGTGCTGTTTGTGTATTACTTCCTTGTACAAAATGAGGCTTACCTACTGTATTATGGTATTTGTATAGCACTCATCACCAAGGTATTTGCGCTTCCTATAAAACCAGAGATTCTTTTCCCCTACAACCAACTAAATAATTTTTACAGGCATTCAGAGAACTTGCACACTCCTGTAATTGTTGCCACATTGTCCCCGTCATTCTCTTGGTCATGTTCAGGAGCACAATTCACTTCTTCCAGTATTAATGAGTAATAAATAATTCATACAAAAAATAAAAGACACCTAACAAAGGAGACATCGGCATATTTCATGTGGTGACTGCATTTTATAGTCTGTGATGTCGATTTCTGTGGTAAAGCCCTGTAGAATTTAAGGGAAAATGATAACCTTTCCTTACATTTTGAACAACCTATAGAATAGAATACAATTAACATCTTTGTCAAATAATATAATCTGGTAGGATGGCTTGAAAAGCTTGCAGAAGACAGGACTCTATTTCAACTTCAGAATAGAGCACTGTTACAATTCTATAGACTGTTATGGGTTTCATCCCTCTTAATTTCTGCAGGACTTTTCAGAAGGGTTTGCACATGAAATGAGAAGAATCATGGGAGAAAAATTACTGTAGAGAGACACAAAAATGTCTGGTCTAAATTTACTACCAAAAGCTGTCTTGGGAGGCTTAAACATAGTGTGACTATTCAGCTTCATGATAAAGGGGTCAGGTGTGTTCTGAAGAGGGTTAATGGCATAAAACCAAACAACAGGGCAGTGCCCAGCAGATACACTGTTAAAGTGCTTTACCTGCCTAATAGTGACAGGTGGAGTACAAAGTCTCTGGCGACGACAATTGCCCCTCAGCTCAGCAGAAGCAGCAAGCAACCATTCTGTGGAGATGCCAGGCTGATGCTTTTCATAGCCTGTGAAATCCCTCACCGCAGGGATTCAAAGGAAACATTTGGTCCTTATATGAGAGACAATTGAATTATTTTGAGCATAGAAGGAATCAGACATTTTTGTTCCATTAGCATGTATCTATCCAATGTATATGGGACCTTTCAGCTGTGTTCTACACCAAAGAGCTGCATGGTAGCCTGCCATGAACACTATCCATGCCCACACAAACCAATCCCTCCCCAGGCAATTGCCTTACATCACTCCTGTTTTCAGGGTATCCACACATAAAGGGTAGAACTTGATTTTGTGTTTTTCTGTGGCTGCTCAGCTTTATTGATGTTTTTCATGAGTGGCAGAATGAAACAGAAAATACTAAATTATTGTTGTTCTTTCTCCTATAAGCTGATGCTGTTGGGAGTTGATCATGATCTAAACTCTAAGAGGGATCCTGTGTTGTTGGGCAGGGGGGAATTCAACGCAGTTAGGCAAGAGGGGGGAAATGAAAGTTTGGTTGACATTAGAACACAAATACTTTTTTTATTCTGTTAGACAAGCACAAAAGTTAAAAACAATCCCTTGAAAAACACCAGCATGCTAATATCGCAAATTTAAAAACACACAGATATGAGATGTCAGAACAGTGCAACCTTAATTAACCCTCCTGTGTGCATGCATTATCTAATTGCGTAAGCATAAATTATTTCTTCCCAGAGGGCCTGTGTCTCACAATGCAAGGGACAGACTAAATCCACTGTGCGAGAAGCTGTTTAATATTTTCCTTTCCCCTTCTATTTGTATGGTCCCAGGTTATTTACTGAACACTATTCACTTCATGCTGAAGTTAGGATTACTCATCTTATCATGGACATTCTTGTCACATTCCTGACTTTAGCAGCTGTGGACCTCACATAAATTAACACATTTGTTTTCATTTGTGTAAAAGCAGGGCTTGGCATTATCCCCATTTAGCTGAGGAGATCACTGCTGAGCAATTTCTTTGAGAAATTCAATTGCTCTCTCTAAAATGGTTAAAAAAGCTAATGAAATATGGTTCCACCATGAAGAGAGCTGCTCAGTTTTAATAATAAGTGATTCTACCAGCCCTGCATAAATTTTGTATTTTTATCCTAACCAATGTAAGCACAGATACCCTCATTATTCTTAAGAATAATTAACCCGTTTTCAGAATCCCACCAACTCCTCTGATTGAACAGCCATTGTGAGATGAACCCAAACAACAGACTTGCCTTACTCTGCCACAGAATTATCAAGACTTCAGCTGACCTGGAATGAAGTCCTTTCCACCACTGAGGCTGACTTTCTTAAACTTTTGTCACCTAGTTCCTTGCCACACTGACTAGTCTCATTTGTCTTCTTCAGTCTCTGTTTCATGGCCTTACTTCAGGAGTTCTTCTATTTTGGAAATATGTGCCACAGGGGGAAAATATTGTATTCCTTTAATTTTAAAACCCCACAGTTTTTAGGAACACCTGTCACTGTTTCCATTTCTCCAATCAGTGAGCAGTACGGGTGTCTCTCTCAGTGGGAGATGACAATTTGATGATACTTCATCAGTGTGGGACTCCTGCTGGGAAGTAGATTGAGACAAAGGAAATGCCTCTCGGCACTGGAACAAATAAGAAATCAGATTTTCTAAGTTATTGTTCGGTAACTTCAATTTCTTTTACTTTTTGAAGTAAGCCTGCATGTGTGTGTACTGGCATTAGCATTGGCCAATTCACTCCCGCTTCTCTCTCTCAACTACACAGGCATTAATGCCACCAGCAAAATGACAGTCTTCAGAAAAAAACACCACGCTGAGATCCAAGAGCAGTACTAAAATGTTGGCCTCACCAGAGGTTTTCTGCAGAGCTCAGCTAAGGTTTCTTTAAGGTCTCAATTCACTGAAGAATAGAAACCTAGAGCAACAATCTTTTCATCAGAAAGTTTATCTTGTTCCTGGTGGTATGTGTGTTCTGATTTGTATTTTCAAGGCTGTCTGCTTTATCAGAAAGGACACATATACTTAAGAGAAAGAATGAAAGAAAGCCTTAAATTCCAAAAATAATGTGTTAGTACTGGAAAGCAGGGAATGTAAAAATACAGGGCAAAAGATTTGGGGAGGGGGTGAAAATCCAACCACCCTGAAATCAGTTGAAGATGACAAATCAAAGAGGGCCTTCCCACTCAATCTTTGGAACAGAATGCCCTATTGCCTCCTATAGTGCTCATAGAGGACAGTGTCACAGGCTCCCTGCAGGCTGACAGAATATTCAGTGCATGAATGGCTACAGAATGCCCAAACTCAGGCCACAGTAAGAATAACAATTTGATAGGAAATTGTTGGAAATCCTCCTTATCATTCAGTGTGATGGGGTTCCCTTTTCTTGCATTACGGACAATAATAACTGCAGCTGTGTGAAGTTGCATAGCAGAGAGATTCCAGCCCATCTGCAGGCATTGTCTGGACAGCAAGCAATAAGCAAGACGAGTGGTAGGGGTTGGTCATGTTCACAGTGCTGCAGGGGTCGAGAGAGCATGGTGTGTGTGCCCTTAGGGTGGTACCAGTGCTCTTTGTACTCCTACACACAGGGAATGAACTGGGCCTGCTTCCTCTTCCCTGCTAGGACAGTTTCTGTCCCTTTGGTCAGGCACTGGGCAGCCCTTAATAACCAGGACTAAGCCAGTATATTGTAGGGAAGAAGAGCTATTTTTCTGGGAATTTACATGTCACTGTGGCTGATGGAAGTCCAAGCTGGAGAGGGACTTTTTACAAGAGTTTGCAGTGACAGGACAAGGGGAAATGGATTCAAACTACAAGAGAGCAGGTTTAGATTACATAGTAGTAAAAAAATCTTTATTTTGAGGGTGGTGAGGCATTGGATCAGGTTACCCAGAGAAGTTGTGGATGCCCCATCCCTGGAAGTGTTCAAGGCCAGGCTGGATGGAGCTCTGGTCTAGTGAAAGATGTCCTTGCGTATGGCAGGGGGTTTGGAGCTAGGTGATCGTTAAGTCCCTTTCAACCTAAACCATTCTGTGATTCTATTTTAGGAATAACACCTAAATGCCCACTTCTAGAGAGACTGTGAGCAGCCATTCCTGGGTCTTTGAAAAGTATGCTGCAGGGAGGATGCAAAAAAGTCTTCCTCCTTTAAAAGCATCTGCCCCCTTTCTTCCTCTTCTTATTTCTCCAAGGTCCAGGGATTATTCTCTCCTGGTGTCCCCACTCATTTCAACAATCTAATGTAAAGAATGAATAGAGATGGTTTTCTTCTAGGCAGAAGCACAGTTCATGCTGCATTTTTTCTGCAGGCAGATGAGTCTCTCAGGAGACCATGAGTGAACAGTGTAGCACTATTAGTATTAGTTTTGCTGCATGGTAGAAACCTGTCCTGCACCTTCTTGATCCTACTGACCCACAGCCCACACATTTGCATTTTTCTGTAGCTTTGTTGTGCTCCCTTCAGGTCTCCTGGGGATGCCAGGTCTTGAACAGCCCACAATAAAAGCCATAGCTCATGATGTCCAGCTGACTTTTACTGCCATAAACAGGCTGATATTTGTTTAATTTAGTGAAATAAATGCCTCTCCTAGCTGTTTGGAAAGCAAATCCCTCCTTACCCTCCAGCTGGTATTTTCTGTACTTGAGTGAGCCTGCTAAAAAGTTCAGGTTATAATTTAATGCTGCTCTGTTTGTGCAGAACCAACAAGCCTTTCTTAAGGCCTCTTACGGTTTTTTAAGCCAAGGAACTGCTCTTTTCCTTGACAGAGCTCTCCAGTGCCTTAACAGCATTGCACACAGCACATCTTCAATCAGGGACAGCAAGCAAACAGCATGTTACCTGCAGCAACACACGCTGCTGAGCATAATAATATATTGACATAGGACCTTACTGAACTTTCAGAAGTTCCATGTGGAACAGGATCACACAGAACCTCTTTTTTTATTATTTACTGTGATGTGTTTTCCCTGGCTGGATGCCAGGTGCTTACCAAAGCCACCCTGTAGTTCCCTGGTACCAAAACCTTGCCCTGCAAACCTAATACATTTACTGACAATGAACTGCTTGTCGACCTCCTAGCATGGTGCTACTGAATGGCAGGGGCTGTGGCTCTGTTCTTTTCCATGGGTCTTTGCTATAATCCTGAGGTGAAAAATTTGGACTTTACTGCAAGCAGGCATCAACACACCTCCACTGATATCCCTGCTGAATGATTCCAGAGAGACTATGATTCCAGTGCTTTTGAGCACAGGATGGTCTTGCCACTGTTTTCAGCAATCCAAGTATCAAGACAAGATGTGGAGACACAAAGTCAGCATGGGTGGTGGTTAAATGAGTGAAAGCTTCCAAAGACGATAAGAACTAAAGTTCCAGATTTTTTGTCTCTTCCCACTTAGCACTGCAAGCTCAGTTTATAGTAACACACATGCTTCAGAATGTAGTATTTCCTTCTTTCAAAATTTGTATTTGTCTACTAATTTATTCTTTTCCATGATGTCAAGAAGAATTCAGGTCAGCACTATACTGTATTAATCATGTGCTTTCCAAGAAATATCTGTGCTGCGGGACCAAGATTGTTCTTCTGCTTACAGTTACCCTAATCCTGTGTATAGTCCCATGTGCCTTCCACTCTCTTCTTCTTGTTCTTGTCTCCTCATTTCCCCTTCTCTTCAGTGGCTTTTAGGGGTTGTCTGATCATGTGCCTAAGTCAAAGAGATTTCTTCCAAATGACTGCTTTCCTTCACAGTTCTCAGTTCATGTTAGTAAAGAAACGTACATAAAAGAGTGAAAAATTAATTGAAAGGGAATGATTTGTAGCCATAGTCTCAACAACAGTAAGGTAATAGCTTTGCCATGTTTGACCAGGAACAAGCAGTGTTTGTGGTTTCTGAGATGCCAACTACCTGAGAGAATTTGGTGGCAAGTGAAGTCCTCACCGAGAGTGTTCAATCTGAAAGGGCACGCATAAAACTGAAAATCATTATTTCCTTTTACCCTTGTACATAGCATTTTCATGCTACAAACCAAGAGATGGGAAGACACAAAATACTGTATGACTTTGCTTGAGAGTGAAGAAATCACTCAGCCCTTTCATTTTACCATTTTTCATTTAGGAAGTATGAGTGCACACATGAAACAGTATCAATATTTATGCAAAGAATTGTGTTGTTTATGTGTGAAACATTATACTCTAAATTAAAATTACTTCATTCTGAAGAACTCTCTTTGGAAATGAGTGCAGCCTGCTGAGCACCCCAGTTGTTGAATTAAAACATTCCAGAAGACCACCACAACTTTGGCCAGTATTTAACAGCTCACTGTGCCTCCGGAATATAACTCTGATATATATTCTAGGGAGCCCACTAGTGCCATATCTGAGAGTAAATCATGCTTCGATTATTCTGTCTTATGGGCCACTGCAGAACAGGGAACATGCTTTGCCAGCAGCTGTTATCAGTATTCTTGGAATTCCTGACTGAGATCATTGAAAGCCTTATATGAGAACAAAAAGCTACAAATTATTTCCACAGTAGGTAAAAGTTAAGACAGAAAGCTGTAAAATAAAGAGAAATCTCTCTGTTATATAGAGCTGTCTCAGAGTCACTTCTTCCTTTGGAAATCATGATCTACCCAGTTTCATAAATTGATGAAAAGGTTTTGACCATTAAAGTTAATTGATACTGAATTTAAAGGCATGAACTTAAATAATTTTGCTATTTTCTTTGACAATTAATTTTTGGCACTGCATTTATCTCCATCACTGCATGAAGCAAAAAATCACAAGTATTGAAGAAGCAAGATTAACATGTACAAAAGATGAAGCACTGTGAGAAGCAACATCTGGAGCAATGCAAAAGATGTTTCAAGGAGTGTAAACAGGCAGAAGTAAAAACAGAAAATAAAACCTGACTTTTAAGTAAAATTAGCAACAACTTGGATTTATATAGTGCTCCATATGTTCTAGCTGAATAACACCCAAGGCGTTTTAGAGTGAAGTAAGGTAAAAAGCATGCTTGAGGCGAGAAAGTAAGAAAATAATTAAATTTCTTGAAAATGTTTTCAGCTTTGAGTAGGTGCAATTCTTCCCTTTAGATGGCTGTGGTAATGGTGCCGAGGTGCTGTTGTTTTACATAATTGGCTTTGGATGGGAGCCATGCTGCAGTGAAAGAGCAAAGACTGCTTGTAGTTGAAATGCTCATTCTATTTATTCTTATTTTTTTAATTTAATGCTGCAATAGAATTCTGATTGCTTAGAAAAATCTAGCTAGAAAAAAGGAAAACATACAGCTGTTTGGAAATACCATTGAGCTGGTTACGAAAGAAAATAGGCCTTGGATGGGAGAGGAAAGCAAGAACTGCACAATATAGATAGCTTTTCCCCGTTTCAGTGTGGTTTTACCACGCCTTCCATTCACACCAGGGTAGATTAAGAAAATGGTTCTTGATGATTGTGCCTAGGTGGATTTCTCCAGCTCTGAGTATAGTGAAAATTACAGCAACCTATGGATACTAAGGAAGCATTAGCAGAAGAGATTCTCCAGCTCTCTCAGCATTTTGTGAGAGCTGTGTCTTTCCCATGCAAACTATTCAAAACAGTGCTATGATTTTTGGTAAACAATCTACACTTGGAAGTAGTTATGTAATGTTGTTATGATACTGACTAGAGAAATATTTAGAGATAGGCTGGCCAATCACCCCAAGGGGTGGATGGCCAGAGGACCAATTATCTTATGCCACTCAATGCACTTTTTACGAACTAACATATGAAAGACCTTTTTATATATTATTAAATCCCTGCCTCTATTCTTGAGCCTGGACTCCGTGTCTTTATTCTACTCGTCCTCGGTACAACAGCGACAACAACCTTGTTGTAATATCTACAATAACAAAGGGCAGAAACGAAAATAAATCGGGCACAACATAAACTGCTGTTTAACTGTTTTGAGCCTGAAACATGAACACAAGTGATGCATGTTTTGTCTTTTTACAGAATGAAGATTTGCACAAGTATGATACAAAATGGAGGTTTTCCTTTAATACCATTCACCAAGCACAGACCGCCACATCAGCCAAATCTCGCTGAAAGAGATGCAGATTTGCTACCCCTATTCCATTTCTTCAGAAGAAAAATGGCATGCTTGAATCATTCTTCCACCATGACTTTACATTTTTCACAGGTGGAAAGCCCAGCAAGTCAATAATTTGTTTGGGCCATCACTGGTAAACTGCAGGTGGGTATGTATTTTGGATATGGGTATTTTCCTAATCAGAAACTCTCATAGTTTCTGCTATGAAATCTTCCCATGCTTTGTGGCATAAAAACCATGCTCAAACACTGGGCCACTAGTCCTGGAGGCCTGTATGGCTGGAACCTCAAACACAGGTCTCAGAATAAAATTTAGATTTGTCAGACTTTTTGGAATTCCCAGAACAGTGAAACAGGCAACCGTTTCACTTGTTGGCTACATGCCAACAGTTGGAGTTTTACAGCTTATTAAAGTAGTCATCATGATCGTCACTTGAATTTATCAGCTGTATTGTCCTGAAGGCCCCAGTCAGAACTGGGGTCTTTCTCAGATATGTTTTTTTATACACAGCCAGAAGATACCGATCATATTTCAAAGAGACAAAGATTTATGCTTGAAATAAATTATCAAATTACTTCTGTCTTGGAAAAGAGCATTGATAGCCAGTATTCACACTGTCCATCTGGCTCAAGGGTCCTTCCTGATTTAGAGGAAGGAAACTTGACAGCTTTTGAAATTAATTTATTATTATTGCTGGTATCTTCTTTTTTTAATCCTTCACTATGTGGATAGTACAATTCTCATCAGAAAGGAAACCAGAAGGGTGTGCACATGCTACCAAAAGTTTGCTAGAAAAGAATTCTTGGCCAAATTTTTCAAAGCTGCTTGAAAGGATTTCCTGCTGACTTCAGTCCCATAAATCCACCCTTCCCTGCACGAAGATAAAGGAGAGGCTACTCATCAACATTGATTACGCTTTATGGTCAACTTATGTTGTCCCTTTAAACTGGGGAATCTTAGGGTCAGAGCTTCCTTTTTAGAAATGACCCAGTCTGCTGACTGTGCCTTTATGTAAGAGTTAGAGCAAAGGCAAGAAGTCCTATCCACAGCCCATTGTATAACAGAGACCTGCAGACTGCCACAATCCTCAAAGCTCATCTGATGGACTGAGATGTGCACCATAATCCAGCTCCTAATGTCAAGGAAAAATTATTCACCATCAGTAACTACCCATCATATGAAGCAGGCAGCAAAAGGTGACTCAACCGTGTTTTAAATTCTCACACACAATAATACACAGAGGAAGAGTAATAATAATAATCCAGATTAGGCCAGTCAGGCAGTGATTTTGTGTTTATGTTTATTTAGTATGTTAAGCAGATATAAGGTCAGTGAGAGGTAAATTTTTGGGATGAACTGGCAGACTTCTAATTGTCTGTTTTACCTCTCCAAGGTGTTTCTTTTGAGTCTTATATGCTAAATACTTCCATTAACATTTCTGGAAATTACTGCTAAGTTATGAGCTCTGATCAGGATGTAAATGATGCAAAAAAAGATTGTTCCTCAGGGCCATGAAGAGTTAAGAGAAAGGCAGTCTTGGAAAAACCAGCACAGATGAGCAAAGCACATAAGAAAATGGTAACTCAGATTTATGTCACAATCTTATTTGTGATTCAGTAATTAGGTGCTAGGAAGCACATGAGAACCTTGTTCTACTCCCCATCAACTTCTCTGAGCAGTGTATCAGACTCCTAAGGCAGTTTATGATGTTCTCCTGAAAAACAGAATTGGGCTCTCCTAATAGCAAAGAGCCAAAAACCAGGGCACAATAATTACACACTCAACCATGTTACTAAAAAAGATGCAACCAAAATTGCCACAAAACAGCAAAACTGCAATTTCCAATATGCCATAGGCTTCAAATCAAATGCCACAACAGCTTCCCCAGAACATAAACTCCTGCTCCTTAAGCTAGCTGGAAGAGAAGCAGCAGTGTGGCGCTGCATAGAGTCAATAACTGACCAAAAGGTAACTTCCCTAATGCAAAAAGAACTACCATATATGCCACCCTATAAAATGAACGTTTTGAAAGCCACATTTTGTCCTGAGGGCACTCAGCACTGTGCATTTCCCTTATACTCTCTTTCTCTCTTTTTTCAGCTGTCTCAGTGGCAGCCGGTTTTCTCTTTGTTGTTTCCCTATGTGGTAAGCAAGGATAAAACACATCCTCCTTTACAAAGAGAAACTTTCTCTTTCTTCTACACACACTGTGACTCTGACCATCCACTTTCACCTACAATGCATAACCCAAAACAACAGAAATATCATTTTCCTGGTCTCCAATCCCTCCATCAGTTTTTCCCATTGCAGTTACCAGAGCTGTGAGAGAAGTTGCGGAAAAAGGGAAATGGCTTGTGCTTTTTGGCTTCTTCTGTTCTAGCCAGCAACACACTGGCAGTAATCTCTTCTCCTATGGAGATAAAGACAGATAATTAAGATAAACTAGACCTGCTGTTGTGCTCCCTGCTGCGAGGCATTAAGAAGGAAGACATGCTGGCCTCTTTCAAAAGATTTGTGAGGTACAGATCAGCTTTACCCTTTGGAGGTGGAACAGAGGCTTTTGATGTGTTTTACTTAGTATAATACAACAAAATTATTTTAGGTTTTTGAGGGGTTTTTGGTTTTTTTTTTTTAGTTTTGTGCTAAAACTAAAGGGCTCAGTGATTGGACCTAGTGTTGAACTTACAACTTTATACTTGTGTGTTGAAACGAGGGATCAGGGCTACTTTAGTACCTGTGGAAGGAACAAAACCCACATTATATTAAATGCATTAGGGAATGTTAGGTAGTCTAAAACTTCCTTCTGCTTTCCAAACTTGCTTCTTGTGAGATGTGATAATGCAGGGTTTTAAAATATTTAACAATTTGCATTTATCTAAAAAAAAGAGGGAAATCATGTACGAAGAAAAACACAAACATGTTCAGAATGCCTACCGCCAGCAACATCTTGGCATTTGCCAGTACTTAAAGGTTATGTCTGTCATGTTTAGATGTGGCATAAAGTCTTTCACCCTTTCCCAAGTAATTGGACATCATACTGATAGGTAAAATTGAATGTGTTATGAACAGCTCTCCTATAGACTCACAGGGCTTGTTGACAGACAGTGCTTGGAGAGAAGGCCTAATTTTATGCATGAACATGTCATGCTGGAATAATTATGCAACTGCCTGCTTTCCTTGTGCAGTACATTGTGAAACCCCACGATGGTTCCTGGGAATTCATACCTTCTTCTGGTTTTGCATAAACACAACTGCTGTAGCTAACAAGGGGAAATACATTAATAAGGTGAATGCAACATTTAATCATGAATAAAGATCTGAATAATTTGTCTTGCTTTCAAGGTGTATGAAAGTGACATCAACCTACACACCTTTTGTAAAGAGCAGCAAATGCAAAACTGGCTCTCATTGGGGAATCTATGCTCATTGATTTTCTTCTCCTACATTGTTTTCTGACTGACATGTGCAAAAACTAAGGTAGTGTTTTGCCTCTGGTAAGCCTAACTTGTGTTTTTGGGTTATTTTTTGGTTTTTGGTGTCTGGCTCATGGCAAATTTAATCAGTATGACGTATCCTTTCTTAGTCTAAAATAAGAAATCCTTCCGGACCATTGCTGAAAATTATTGACAGCTGACTATAACCTTGCTCTCAAATGAACAGGTTAACGAAAAGTTATGATTTAGGGAGGAAAATGTTGGGATAGGGAGGACATCTCTTGAGCTGAAAAAAGGTGGGTGCTGGGAGAGTGGTATTAGGGGGATGAATTAGTATCCTTATGCTTTCTCTGTTCCTATTCTCTTCAGGCATCTGGTCACTGTCACAGTTGTATCTGTTTTGTTGGTTTTTTCCTTAAACTGGTACACAATGTTCATGCCTATATTTCACATTTCGAAATACATATTTAAAAGAGCAATAAAAAAGTATCTTTGAAGAGTTTATAATCTCTGAAAAAAATGACAGCATTCTTGCTACTGTTTTCTTTCTAAATACAAATGTGACTGCCATATTGCTGCTTCCGTTTGTGTGGTGCGAAAAGTTAATGTTTTTGTGAGTGGCATGAATGATAGTCTCCCTCTTTGGATTTCTTTCTCATTTAGGATCCTTAAGCTTGCAAACCTCTTAAAGAAAGATGCAGTGAGTGCACAGCTGGCTTATGACATTCAGTTTAGGACAGAGCTAAAATGGTTTCTGCATCATTTATAGCAGAGAGGAAGCCCTTGAGTAGCTGAGTGTGTGGGTCAAATAAGGTCTGCAACCCATTCTGCACCTGTGGCTGCCCTGGGCACCCTGCTGTTGGCCGTCTCTGTTTCTCTCTGTGGAGGGACATGTCTCTATTGTTAATTTTTAGCAGTCATGTGTTATCAATTGCTTGCTGCAGAAGTAGGTATTACAGTGAACCTCTTGGCTCTTTCACTTGGGAAGAACAAATGTTTTTGCTAATCAGGCGTAATCAGTGGTGAATTCCCTTCCTTCACCCTCTTCATAAAGCAGGTTTGTCAAATTTGGGGTCATAGACAGATTGCCTTTTCTCAGTGCTGCTGCTTTTGACCAGGCTTTCTGCTGGTGCACTTATCCCTGCTCCCAAGTAGCATGCTAGGCAGGCCACTTCATTCTTCCCTGCTGTTGAGGGGGCAGCATATTCCTGTGCTCCTTCTGTGTGATTGCTTTGCTGCATGTTCTGTGTCCATGCTAGTTCCAGTATTTTCCTGGAGTCCCTGCTCCCAGCCCTGCTAAATCTAGGTCTGACAGTGAACTGCACTGGCAGGACCTTTGGGCTGGAAGACAAAGGTTGTTCTTATACACCTGTGACATAGCATACATCACAAACTGTCTAGTTCCCGTGGTGTCTTCATGTCTTCATGGAATGCTTAAAGCGGAGCTTTTCTTCTGCTGTCAGTCTGATTCAGCTGGCCTTCTTTCCTTCCCTTCTCTGGTAAGCTCCTTTGGGTCCTCTCCAGTGTGGCTGGCACCAGCAGCAGTACTGCCAGAACACAACTTTTAGTGTACCCAGAGTGAAGCAAAACCATCCCTCCTATACAGCTGCAGCTCACCCTGTAAATGCAGATTACTGCTGGCAGACAAGCAGAGACAGCCGTGAATGCTCATGATGGGTACCTGCACATAGTCATCTGCTGGCTGCTGAGCTGCCTGAGCAGCTCTGGGGCTGTAGGACTGGGCTCCTCCTTAACTCTGTATGTCCTGGTTCTGATCACATTCCACTTATCCTCAACCTCCACTCCCTTGTTTTCAAAGTTTTCATTTAGTCATCCTGGGCTCCAGGGGTGGGAGAGGGTCGGAGCAGCTCTAACTCCAGCTGCACGGTGCCTTGGCTCCAGTGAGTCCCACCCCAGAGGGGAGCAGCTCCTTCGGGAGTTGGCCTGGAGCTGCACTTCCCAGCTATGGCCCAGTGTTCAAAACCATGTAATTTCCAGTCCAGTCAGACTCAAGGTGCATTGACGACGACAAGAGTGAGCCTGTCCTCGCCTGTTTCCAACCAAGGAGTGGCAGGTAAGTCTTCAAACTGAACCCCTAAAATAACAAGATTGCTTGTTTAGGGTAATCTCTTGACCTCGCTTTCAAGTATCCTGTCATGTGAGGCATTCCTTGTAGTGCAAGCTAAACAGCACAATGTTTGTTCCTTCCTTTTCCTATTAATTTTGAAGCATTGTGTCCACTTGTCATGCGTTCGTTTTTTTTATTTTCTTTTCGTATTTGCATTTACTCAGCAGCAGCCATATCAGACCAAATAGAGCATATCCATTTTTGACAGTAGTTAAAAAAATGCTGTTAGTTGATGACTATTAATCCTGCACAAATGCTTGCATAAGAAGATAAGTTTTCTCAAAGCTGTTTGCTCAGGGGTAGATGGCTGTTCTAATGGTGTGTTTATTGAACAGTGATTTATCTGTTGCAATTATTTGCCCTTTAGGGCTGGTGATATTATATTAGTAGGTTTGATCTCTGCCAGCACCTGGATCCCTCCTTGCAATTAGTAAAGTGCTACACTGTGTCTGCCATTCTGCTGCACACCCCCTCCTCTTTTACCACTTCCAAACAAAAGGATGAGCATAGCAAATCTCACCCTAAAAACAGTAGAAAGGAATAATGGTGATCAGTACCTGCTTCTGGATTCAAAGGGAAGGACACATTACTCAAACAGAATGCAAGAACACTTTCCTTACATCAACAAATAATTCATGATGTGTATATGGGTATCCAGCAACTATATTATTGCAGTAGTCTGACAAATATTGTGAAGGGGACAGCAAATGGGACATATCATTCTACTGTCTTGACAAAGATTATAACAGGAATGGGAAATGGGACAAATGTAACTCATCCTGGAGACAGTCCCTGAGCTGTAATCTCATTTGTTCTTCAGCATGAATTATACAGCAGTGCAGAGGATGAGAAGGTGATTTTCACCATTTGTATATTTTAATCACTTTTCTTTGCTACTAAACAAATAACTCATTGTGAAATGCTAATAGATGGGTAATATTTGTTTTTGAGCTATGCACTAAATGAGGAGAAGGCAGCTGTAATATAAGAGTTCTGACAGTTGCATTGAAATTCAAAAAGGATCAAATTCATCTCAGGTTTGCACAAAAAGAATTCCTGCAGATTTCTGAGAATCATTTGCCATGTCCCAGAGTAGAGCTGGACCCATGCCCTTGCCTTCCTAGGCTTGAGATTGAGTCTCTTGGAAATCACACCATGGCTGGAACCCACAAAAAATGGGTGGCTGGTTAGTGGGAAGTCTTGAGCTGGAAGCGATGGTGGAAAAAATTATGATCACTAAGTCCCATTGGACCTAATTCTTCTGGCAAGAAGAGAAGGCAGCTTGACTGTTGTTTATGCCAACAATTGATTTGGATGCTGTTTGGTGTGGAAAGGCAACATTTGAAGCTTCCCAAGGCGTTTAATCCAAGGTTGAAATGTTTAAATAATCCATTCCGTTGTAGAAGACAGCTAGTAAGCTGCCAAAGGTACCAATGGTTTTCCAGAGCTTGACTCCTGGGTAAAGGTGACTTCCATGAAAATCTGTATTAGAGAGGAAGAACTAACTATTAATTTGCATGTAAGTTATTTTCAGTGTAGCTTACTGTCTCTTTAAAACTCCTCTGATTATATAAAACTCCTTAGGTTTCATATGCCTGTTGTTCAGTGCCAGACTGAAGAATGTGTTTCCTCTTCTTCAGCTTTGTGTTTGCTGCTTGTAACTCGAAGGCACCATGCAAGAGTGAAGTCCTGACGTGACCACCCATGAATTAGGCTGCTATGACAGCCAGCAAGAGCAGAGAAACAACCTGGGCCCTGAATTTATGTAAATGGAATTTCCATGTTCCAGGTGGCTGGAGGGCTTGAAGTGACAAATAATCCTTCATGAAGGTAGATGAGAATATCAAGAGTCCCCTGGTGGGCAAGCAATCATGGTATATGTGAGAATGCTGGAGACAAAGTTTTGATTTTGAATCTGAAGGGCACTCTAATGACAGTGCAAGCAACAGAGTGGTTTGCGTGATTTACAAAGGAATGCATGTGAGCAATGAGGAACAGTCTGAGCTATTTCTGAATGTAGGAGGTCAGTGGGTTTAGAGAGGGGAATTGCCTTTGGAAGTCTTAGGAACTGAATGCTACTTTTGTCTGTCCTGCAAGAATGGGGACAAACCATGCCAAACATGAGTTTTACCTATGGCTCAAACTGTATTTTAACTTTTAGGACCAGATTTTCAAAATCTGTTGAACATAATTGTGTGTTATGTGCCAATGCTTCTGCACAAATCCAGCCTTTGTTGTAAATTACTTCAAACTGTCCATGCAGTTTCTATTGCCTGGCTCATCCTCCTGACTTTAGTGGCACACTGTCAGGATTAGCTGGATAATGCTGTAAACCAGTTAATCCTTGCTGGGTAGCAGCAGTTTCTAACATGCTTGATGGGAAGTGAGGGACAAGAGAATTCTTTTGGTTGACACTGAGTCATTGTTTTATTGGGAAGTCGGAGACCTTTAAATGAACATGCTCAAGTTCTGCTGGAAATCCTAGGTTACACTTTCATTTCATTAGTTTTTGGAGAGACCTGTTGAGATTATACCAGCAAAGGAAAGATGAGGAAGAATTTTGCTTTCAAGTTGAAAGGTTTGGGGAGAAAACAGAATATATTATGACTGGTCCTCTTCTCTAGAGTAGAAGACCCTATCTATTTTTATTGTATTTTGAATTAATAGAAAGGACTTGGCTTAGCAGAGATGCTTCACTAGACACAAATTTTCTACCCAAGTGTCCTTCCAGGAAAAGAGGTCATGGACAATGTTCAGTGTGTGAAACATCACGGTGGTTAGCTTCACATGAGTGAAGTAAGAGGGGTTATTTGTGATTCATAGCTGCTCTAGGTCAGACCAAAATTTATTAGTCTAGAATTGTAATTCCCTTGTCTCCAGGCTGCAGTGATCTCAGTTTCTCAGAGGAGAGATTTGAAAGCAGCATGGCTCAAATAATGAAATACTAAATCTCTCTTACTTAAAGAAAAAAATCCAATCAGAACCAAACTGTCTTTCACTCACATGCCACCACAAGATACATCTCTCTACCCTGTGCACCAGTAGCTGCTGGTGTTCAACAAGTCTGCACAACCAGAAGTTGCCTCCTTAGAGAGGAAACACCACTTCCTTCTAGCAAAAGGCACAGAATCTATTCCCAGGGCAGTCAGCCCCTCAGCCATGCCTGAAAGCAGGTAACAGAACTGAAATAAGCTCAAGACCTTCCTGATACTTTGGTGTGGGAAAGGCTTCCATCTCTGAGTTAGCAATAAGGAACGGATCAGAATACAGAAGACCACGATGCGATGAGTGGCCTGAAGCAATCTTGTGGAAGAAATGACCCCTTGGTCAGGCAGTGGGCAATGGGAGTCATGCCAAAGAGCTGGCATGAACCCATCTTTTTCAAGAGAAAGTATTCAGAGCTCTTGAAGGCTTTCTTTGATAGAAAAGTGCCAATATTACTTGTTTCCTGTCAAAGAGCAGAAATAGTGAGAAAAGCTTCAATGAGTTTGATCACTTCAAATTTCATCTGAGTTCATAGCCATTTAGGTACTGGATCAGGATTCCTTTAGTTTCTGTGTTGCCTAGTAAGTCAACTGATTCTTGGCTAAATTACTTGCATATAGGGACAGTTTACACTGTCCTATAGTGCTTAAGTTTCTGAAACCATGACCAGGATCTGGATCTCAGTGGCTGGGACAATCACTTACAATAACCTGGGATGGAAGAAGCAGCCACTGTGTTAATCCTTTACAATGGCAACAGCCTTGTGTCTTAGCTATGAAGCATGAGGGGTTTGGGTATACTGTCTGGGATAACCAGGGCTAATTTTTGGCTATCATACCACAATACTACTTTTCCATTCAAAAAATGCTGATGAAAGCATGTTGTGTTAGAATAGTAAATCTGGCAATGGCCTGCCTGGTGTCCACATGCCCTCTGGAGACAATGGTGAAATGAGGTGGTATGGTAGAAACCATATTTTGTATTTGCTTTTTTCCTTGTTTCAATTCCAAATCCTCTGATTTCACAGTCCGGCTGAAGTTTGGACTCCAAAGAATAAGAGCTCAGCATAGTGCTGGCAATGCATTCAGTTTTCTCATTCCTTCCAAAAAGGGTTCCCAGTGGGTCTTGATGAAGGATCCATAGGCTCTTCACATCTCTGCTAAGCAGCCTACCCAAATGCTAGCTGCTGTTCCTCCTCTGCCCCAGGCCAAGGGTGAAAGCACGGTTGAGAGATATCTAACACCAAGAGAAGGGCACAGTCCCAACAAGCCAGGTTCCTGCTCAGCAGCAGGAAGAGAGTGGTTTCTGCACTGCTAAGTGCTGTTTTCACTCTCTAAAGCCTTTGTGTTTGATATTACAAGGATTTGGAGACTGCACAGATATAACAGTCCTTTCTCCCTTCCTCGCTTCCTGCTCCAACCTGCTTTTGGTCACTTTCATTCATCTGTCCATGGCTTGCCGCCTGGATTAATTTCTTCATTGAATACATTCCCTTGTGTGAACAACATATGTGACAAATAAGTAATGTGACTCATCAAGAGGCATGGGAATGCAATGTTCCAGCTACTGAAGGACATTTAGAATTCAGAAACTTGTCACCTTTGTGTCACTCCTAAAACACTGTAAAATGTAAACAGACAGATCTAAAAGGAGATGCAGGAGTACAAACTTGCACAGAACTCTGCTTGTTTTCTTTCTCAGCTTAAATGAGTAAACTGTACTGAAATCTACTGACAGTTTTGGCAACTTTGATTTACATTTTCTCTGAGGCCCAGTAATTATTTCCTTGAGATCTTATCTGGGATTAAAACTATTTTTGTGTTTCAGCCCACACCTTTGAAAATGTCAAACACTTTATCCACGGTTTGTGCAGATATAGTTGTTTTTTCCCTCTTTTATTATGAAAACCTTCTGAAAAGAGTATTCAGATGTGACATTAATATCTTGCGAAGGGTGCTGAAGTATACTTTTTGCGCACATCACCTGTCCAGCCTAAATGGTAGGTCACTCTTCCAGCGACAGATGGGAAAACTCCTGATTCTGAAAGGTAAAGCAGGATGCCAAGTGAGCTGTGCTAATCCTGTGAGTATGACTTTTCCTTGCCTTATACACCATAACTCCTGGTTATGTGCTACAAATATCTTGCAAAAATTCAGCTCATATTCTGCAAGCTTTGAAGGTAGTTAGCCTGAATTGCTTGCTGAGACACAGCCAGCATGCCAGCTAACTCGGCCAGAGTACTTCTCCAAGGAGCAAATGGGGGCTGATGGACTCAGGCCAAATACAGAGAACTGCTTTCATCTCACAAGGCAGTAAAGAAGTTGGGAGAGGCTTCTTGTATCTGCATACACTTCATCATAGTCTGACCCTAACCTTTGTTTCTCACTACAAAATTTACCATGAAGATCACAGATACACAAATTACTCTGAAAAAACAGAACAAATTCGTAATTTGGCTTCTCTGCCAAACCAGGCACTCCAGCAAGAAAAACAACCACTCTACTGACTCTCACAGTTTTTTTCTGGGAATCTCTCATGTCCTCTAGAGAGCTTGATTCCTGAAACAGAGTTTCTTCTTTGACATGGGCTGCAGAAATGGCTTTGGGGTGTGCCAAGCTCAGCTGTGATACCCTGTGACAGACTTCCTAACTGTAACTGGGCAAGCTGAAGACAGACTGTCATTTCATCATTTTTGGACAGAGATCCCCCCTTTAACACTTAAGTATTATCCACATACTGGTATTCTGGCAAGCCTGCTTTCAAGCTAATCTGTTAGGGTGGTCCTGTTCCCACTCATAATGTGGCACAGCATGTCAGCTTCAACCAGGCAAGGATGCCAGCCTCAGTTGGATTGCGAATAGCCTGCAGAAGAGGCTCCTGCTGGTGGAAGAAGTGCCAAATTAGGCCACATGCTCTCTCATTGGGATGCATTGTGCCCAAAGCTGCTTTGGTATCAGTTATGAAGGGAGTAACACCTTTTTTCAGAAAAGAACCTGCTACCCCTTTCACTTGGTGTGCTCTGCCTCTCCTGTTCAATTTCTATAAATTATTTCTGGGATTTGCCTGTATAAAAAGAATATATTCTTCCCTGACAGCTAAGGAAAAGGTCAGATACTGCTGTTCAGATTATGAGCCCCAGCTGTGTTTGTTGTTGACTTTGGAGTTGTCTCTTTCTGCTGAACCATTTACTGTTAAGACAACAGCACTGGGTGCTGCACAGACAGTAGGTCCAAAGAGAGTTTTTGCCCCAGTGGGATTATCATCCAGCTGTTCGGCACCTCCTTGCAGAAATGCAGGTGTCCTCTGTTCCTGCATACCTTGGCTCCCCCCAGAGCCAAGAGCTGTTGAGTAGGTAAGAGGCATGCTCTGCTACATGTACCCCTCTGACCAGCACTTTCAGGAATTGCCAGGATTCACAAGTGAAACATTATTTGGGACAGAAGAGCTTCTGGAACTGCCTTTTTCTAACCAGGATGATTTCTACAGCTTCTGGCAGGCAGCTGCATAAGTAAGAATATCTTACCTATCAAACTAAATGCTGCCTGCCAGCCTCAGCATAACATCTCATCAACAATCTTGCATTGGTGCTGAATTGTAACATGTTTTCCTACAGACTCATGGTTCCTTCTGCCTTTCCAGCTATGATGCTGTTTGTCCTTTGTGTAAACACCCTCCTTTTTTGAAAGTAATATGAATGGGGAATAATATACCGCCAGCTAAAATGGTTGCCTTTCCACACTCGCTCACCACAGGAACTCTTTAATCAGCAATGTCAGCCAGGGACAGAAATCTCATAGTTGAGAGATAACAGTTATTTGCTGGCAACTTCTTGTGTGATAAGCCCAACAACTGGGTGATTACACACTTTCTGAAATAACACAAGAAAATGCCACACCACATTTCCAAAAGTACATGTTGCAGCATCTGGAAGCTGCATAAGAATATTGTCAAGATTTTTTCTCCTTCTGTTTATTTTTTTGGTGCTCTGAAATCTGAATGTAATTTTTACATTTTTAAGTTATCTACCAGCTTTTCTGTAATGAAAGGCTCCATAAAGAGTACAAAGTCAATGCTACAGACAAAGTGTAACTGATTAATGGCAGTGGATTTCTGCCATAACTAGGCTGCTTTAGGTCACTGTTAAACAATTTTTCATAGCTGCTTCATCCACTGAGTTACACTCGCATGGTTGCACTGCTAGTTGAAAGGGAAATGAGTGAGTACATGCTGGTTGAGTAAATTATTAAAATATATACAATAGAGCAAAGCTTTTTCTGTGAAAACCCTGCTATTGAAGAGACAATGCCTTTGCAACAGTGAAATTAGTTTAAAGTAAACAGGTGAAAAAATAACATCTCTAAACACTGACAGAGTGTTTCTAAGGTTTAGAGGACAGATTTGTGAAATAATAAGGTTAGTCCAAGTCTCTCCAAGTACTGTTCCTATGATGACGTCTGGGTGGTGCACCTTTATAGTTACGTCAAGGTATTTGGGCTGGTTTAAATGTGAACCTGTGTCTTCAGCTACTCTTGGGGTTCAGGCCAGCCCAGTGTATGTTTTCAGACTTCTTTCAGTGTGAAACAACAGTTTTGGGACTGTTGCAATGTGAAGGAGCATCTGACATGCTGTGCCTACCCGCAGGTCACATTGTCACTGGCTGTCATGCTAGGCAGCTGTTGGGCATGTCCTTGCATGGAGGAGATCAATTGCCTTTTCTCCATTACAGCTTTACAGGATGGATACAGCAGTCTGGAGAACAAAGAGACCTGAAGGGTCCCAGCGTGAAGGAAGAAGTCATACTACTGCTCAGTCAGCCACTAAAGACAGGTGAGAAGAGCGATGATTAGGATTTAGAAGAAGATCCTGTATTTTATGTGTGGGACCTGATGGATCTGTTATTAAATTCTGCAGTGGCCTGAGATATTCTTGAGATTTCTATCCCAGTCACAGTATTTTGTGATATTTGTGCCACCTCCACTGGGTGGGACTTTTGTGCTGCAATATTGCATGGGAAACTTTCAAATTATTTTGAGGAAAAAATGGTCAGAGCTGTTCTGGCTTTAATATAAGATTGCTTTCAAACAACGCTAATTAAGTCAAAATGTCCTTTTGTCCTTAACCTGAACGATGAATAAGGTCAGGGTTTGTGGTTTCTTTGTTGGCCCTCTGTGTCACGGACAATGAATGCAAGCTGAGATTTTTCAGCATTGGGTTGCATTTAAGTGAGGAGAAAGCCATCCAGATTACGCTTCTTTTATGCCTCCCTCCTGTCAGATATTTATTTTTCTCTTGCAATAGCAACAGCAGGTGCTTTTGTGCTTGCACTAGGAGTAAGAAAGAGACACACCTACCAACCTGCTGAATTTCATGGATTGGTTTGCACAGGTGAGAAGAAAAATAAACAACATTAATGGAAATTGGATGTTCTCATATCCATCTTACCTCTGTCCTGAAATTGAAGGTAGTAATTCCCTTTTTGTTCCATAGTTTTTATTGACTATTTTTCTTCTTTCTCCATGCCTTCACTTCCCTCTTCTTTCCTTTCTCAAGCTAGATGCTGTGCAACAAACCATGAAGGACCATGTGTTACCTCTAATGTTTATAGCACAACTGACCATGCTAATGCTTCCTCTATAAACTGAAACTGGGCACTTCTCCAAAACAGCACATAATGCAAACATAACCTGGAGACTTTTTCAATAGTTCCAACTAGAATCTGACTTTCTCTCTTTCTCTCTCTGGAGAATGGTCTTTAGTGATCTTCATACACAGTCTTCAGGTTTTAGTCTACAGGTAGTGTAAAACGAAAATAGGTCTGGAGATTGCCTGTAGAGATTAAAGAAGTTGTTTCTGGCTTCAGAAAACCACAATTCTTTATAAGTCTTTTTGAAACAGTAAATCTGCATTTATTCATACTGGGTGAAGTAGACAGCTGGCACTTTCTGATTCCAAGACAAACAGATCCTGTGGATTTTGCTGGCTGAAAAGAAGTTAATACTCCAGAAGTGGAAATCCACATAGCTCCCAACAATGAGACTTGTATCAGAGAAATAAAAAGATTTTAAGTGTACTGTGTGTTTGGCTGGCAGATTCTGAGTTCATTTATCCCACTGACGTCAGGTTAGTGAGCATGTAAACAGACTTATTTCAGACTGGTCATCTGAGATCAAAATTTGACCTACCGACATTAGATTAGACAAGCATTTCTCCTCCTTTCCATATACAGCTACTTGTTGTTTTATGTTATTCTATATGCTAGATGTTAATCTTCTCAATAGTAATTTTCAGAGGTTTTCCTTCTGAAGGATACTTGCCCTTAGCAATAGATTTTGAAGCATTATATGGACTTAGAAAGTAAGAAATTCTGTAAGAAAAATATGTGCTCGGCACATATCTTACAGTTCCCAATAATGACGCCTTAAAAAAACCCCAACCCTACAGTAACAGAAACCCTCCACTATGAAGTTACTTGTTTTTTAATAAGACTCAGAATGTGACTGAAATCTACATAATTTCTCAGTTTCTCATGCTCTCTCTCCATCTGTTTGCCTCTTGTCTCCTGAAGGACAATATCTTTGCCTTATATGAATACTGCTCAAACTTCTATAACTTAGTTGGGAATTGCTATGCAATGTCAATTAAATTATTACCATGCAGTGTATGGTTTGATTGATGTTTATGATTCTCAGAGAGAAAGACTAAATTCCTACCTAAGAGCTTTCAAATTGATTCTCACCAATTTCAGAGAAAATTCAATAGGTGAAACATTGCAACTCAAGCTGACATATGGGGGACTCGTGAGTTTGGAAATGAGGTGGAATGTAGTCTGGGAATATTATTCTGTTCCTATGTCAATCAATATATTCCTCCTCTGAATGAACATGGTGTAACTGGTACCTTTTCTGAGGTTCATTCATGGGCAGAACTGGTCTGACATTCATGGAAGCATTAAGCTGACAAATGGTTTGTATTGGGAGAGCAGTGCTTATCTTTGCCAGGGAAACCACCCAGCAGGCACAGGAAGACTTGTGCTTTGCTTGGTGTGTTGTTTGGTGTCTTTAGTGGACAGCCTCCAGTGCAGCATGGTGTGGCAGAAAATGTCCCATTTTTCTTGAGTGATACACAATTCATCAAGTGCAAGATATGTCTTATCTTCAGGTGGTGCCACTGTTCCTGGGACTGTGTGTTAAAATACATGTCAGTAACACATTAGGCTTTGACAAAGCAGGTTAGTTGAAGTACCTGAAGTCATGGTGACAGTATTGCTACTGTCATGAAAATTGAACAGCTCTGCTATTTCCATGAAAATGGTGAAGCCAGTGAAGAGCTAGAAAGCAACCGGATCTTTTTCTTGCCTATCTCTGTAGTTTGATGCTAAATGGCTTGTGTGATTTACAGTGCTGTGGCCAGCAGCCTGCAGGTTTGCCCAAAGAGGTGCAAGCTAATCAGAGTGGTGAACTTATTCTACCACAAGGGTTGTGATGTGCTGCAGAGCACTCAGAAGACAAATAACTCTGCACATATCAAGGAATTTGTGTAACAGGCAGGAGTACATCAGGAATGGCACACGTTCTTACTTGCCAAAGAATCTGGATATACACCTTCAGTCTCACAAATACATAGTGTAAATAGTGGTCTAACCCAGCTGGGGATGCTGGCAATTCTTTACAGAAATGACCATCTTGGGCTCTGGCACTTGTTCCTTTTTCTTCCCACTCATGTTTGCTGTGCCTCCGGTGTGGCAGGATATGTCTGTTACTGCTTCCAAGCCTCCAGTGGAAAAGCTACTACCTTTGCCTGTTGGCACTGCCTTCCCCCAAATGTGCCAGAAGAGTAGCACACTTGCATGGTGTTCTCCAACTGAATCCAGGCTAAAGCAGCTCAGCTCAGCTGACAGGAGTGGTGTGAGCACCATGGCACATTCTGTGCAGATCAGGGAGTGGAGAACCACACTGTCCCCGTGGCAGAGCTGTCAGTGCCTCTCCAACAAGGCTGTGGCCTGACAGCCATCTGGGGCATTAAACACTTCTATCCTGCAGAGAATGCTGATAAGTTTGCCGGACCATGTTGGAGTGCTGCAATGATCTGCAGCAGGCTCCTGTCCTGGCCCTTGGGCTGCTGTGCTATACAGTGAGGATGGGAAGGGTGTTAGGATTGCTGCTGAATGGTCCATTAGGTGTCACTTGCCCAAGATCAGCAGTCCCTGGGCAAGGCCAGAGGGAGAAACTGAGAAGCATTCTCACCTCTTCTTCTTTACCCTCCACCCAACCTTTGCAGCTCTGTCTTTACTACACATCATGGTTGCTCATGGATCTACTGGCTCTGCCCACCTTAAACAGTTAGATTGAAGCATGTAGGAAGCCCTGATCATAGGCAGGAATGATGACCTCCTGAGGCAGGCTCTGCCCATCTTGCTGCCTCCTTACACTAAGTCAGACAGATTCCCCTCTATCCAAGTACTTCAGTGCACAGGATTTGCCCTGCAGCCCAGCCTGTGGCTGGAAGAGCCACATTTTCAATGTGACAGCCTTGTGTTGCCATTGCTTCTGTGTCGACGTGTCAGACAGGAGAGCTCACTGTCTTCTTTCAATAGCCTTTTGTGGCTCTTCTGCCTCTTTTTGTAGTGAAAAAAAATCCTTAAATCCATTTCACTTCATCTGCCTGCAAGAAAGCATCTTGCTTTAACCCTCTCCTGGCTTTTTATCAATGTACAGTCTCGATGCCGAGTGGCTCCTCTTCATGGAAGTGGCAGCTGTGTCCCTCCTTGTGGGTCTGTTGCTGCCCTGGTCTGTGCCTTTCTATGAAATGCTTTCAGAATCCCACTTTCCTGGCATTTACGGCTCAATTTGTGCAGAGTGGAATTACACCAAGGCCTGTGAGTGAGAGATGCAACAGCAGAAGGCAAAGCTGGGAGTAGTGGGAGCAGGTGTCTGGCACCTCATAGAGCTGGAGCTAGTTCCCTGACATTTAGAAGGGATAATGGCTGTGCTGTTCCATGCCAAGAATTGGGAGCATGGGATTTATCCAGCCTATGCCCACCTACTTTCTGCATGTGGACATTTGTTCCCCCACCCACCTAATTAGGAAAATAGAGTGTAGAAAATGAAGGGGTGGATTTGTTATTTTGTTGTGGCTGTTTGAAAGCAAAGTTTGCTTTGCAGCCTCATATTACTGTCCATGGAAGGACAGTATTGTCTCCAAACCTGGCATTAGTGTTGGCTTTCCTCAGGAAGTCTAACGGGAGGCAAAGCTATGCCACAGATTGTCATTGTGGCAGGAAAAAGGATCAGAGTCACTGGAATGAGCATCCATACTGATAGTGAATGCTTGGGAGAGAACTGCTATTGTAGAAATAACCCTGGGGTAAACATGGAAAATTGACACTTTGCAGAGTATTTCAATACACAAAAAAAGCCAGGGAGTTTCTAATACACTCTGCCACAGTTAACATTTAAAATTCAACTTCCTTGAAAAAGGAACTTTGTATCACTAGCCATTTCACTTTATCCAGTAGTTCCTTTGTTTGTTTCTTCTGTTTTGGCCCCAGATAATTTGCTGTCTAATGGTAAGACATTCAGCCTATTTAGAGTGTCCAGGGAAAACCCATTTACGTAATTTACCCTGCTAGCCATTATCCTGTTTCCTTCACCCTTAGGTAACTTATTAGGCTGCACGAGCAAATAGTAAATAGTGGGTTTGTTTCACCCAGGACTTCTTCATCAGTCAGGATCACAGGATTGCAGAAAAAGAGGGCTGGAAGGGATGCTGAGAAGGCCATCTCTTGCTCTAGGGCAGGATTTTCTGTAGCTACCTCATTACTGGCAAATGACAGTCTAATTTACTGTGTAACAGAACAGGCTGAGAGAGGGGTACATGGTGAAAACCTCTGGTACCTGACAAAATACACACCAATTGATTTCCAGCCTGAGGATTTCCCCCCTTTCTTCAATGCCCCCTCCCACAGAAATGCTCCTTGGCTAACAAACAATGAGGTATGTAGAAGTGGGATGTGTTTGGAATCTCTCCAAGGGATTGTGTATATTTGTTGCTTCCGAGAGATCACAACTTTCTAACCTAACGTACAAAACACTCAACATGGAGCTGGGATTTAATCCTTGCCCCCTTATTAATTAGTTTTTGAGGGATGATGGCCCAAATCTGAGTTAAGTTCCCATTTCTGAGGGACTCTTACACTGGTGACAGTGTCTTCTATCACCTCTCTGAATATAACCTTTCATTTCTTTTGCTTTTCTCACAAGTCCTTGAAAACAAAATATCCAGTTTTGGCTCAGATGGGGCACTAGTTCAACACAAAGGAAGGATGACGGATTTAAAAACAAAAGCTTTGGTTCAATCCAAATAAAATAAAATATTTACGCTTTTTTTTTCTGGTTCAGCTGCTGAGCTGAAAAATCACTTTTTGCAAGCCCTTGACAACCACTGGCTGTCCCAATAAATTTGTGTCAGGTGGTTGCTCCTATTTCTCTTCCTACTAGTAGTCTTAGAGCTGATCTTGTCACAGCAAAAGTGTCTCTTTTCTACTTGCAGTCCTGCAGAGCTGTTTTGGCCTAGTCATCAGCAAGGCAGAGAAGAGGTAACTTCACTCATCTCTGCTGATAATCTAGAGGGCCTGTGACGGAGCATGCATTGTAGCCTCTCAGCTTACTCAGCTTTAGCCTATGATTATAAACTTGAATTTTTTTCCTGCTGAAAGCACAGTTATGTCGAGCACTGGTAGTTTGGCTGGCAGCATCTCTTCCTCAGGAGCTGCCCTCAAAACCTGAGCATGTGAGGTAAAAGCCATCAGGATGTGGGTGAAAGAATGCTCCTTGAAATACGTAATAGGATAAAATTGTATCAACACCTGGGACACAAAGACATAAGAATTTACAGCTTGTAATATCACAAACCTCACAGAGGTACCTCTATTCTTTCTGCAGTATTCAGTCAGAAAGAGGCATCCCAGAGAGCAATTCACCAAGGCCAGCAAGCTGGAGATAGATGTATTTAAGGTTGTATACCTTTCTAGAACTGAGGTACCACATTCAGTGCTGTCAGATGAGATATGTGCCCATTTAGGCTTTTTGAGTCTGTAGGCTGTATTTTTTCCAGCAACATCTTAATAGGAAGTCTTAATGTAAAGCCCTTGGTGAAAGAATGAGAACCCTTATCTGCTATCTCTCAAGGAACTTCCCTGTCCCTTTGATCACATTCCTCACTGCTCATGGCAGTCCTGTAGTTTCAGCAAAAGTCTTTTCCTGGAATTAGCCCGATGGTTAAATCTGTTCCACCAGAGAGCTAAGAGCCTAATGCCTCTCAGACAAGGAATGGAGCTGAATCCAGAGTCTCCACAACTTGTGTCAGTGCTTTGAACACTGAGAAAACAATTGATTTTTCTTCCCTATAAAAGGAAGGCAACTTACAACTGCATTTTCTGTGAAGCTGGCCCTGCAGTAATGCACACAAGTGCTCTGGGGTGCCAGTGTGAGCGCTGTAAAATGGAGTATCAAGAGCTTGGGGGCTGTAACACAGAGGGATTTCAGGTTCATAATTAGCACATCTAGTGAGTTTGGGGGTCTAAGCCTGGGGAATTTTCTTTCGCAGGCCACAGGGAATGCACAGTTCCTGCTGGCTCTCAGCTATGGAAGCAGAGCTTAGTATTTATCCTGAAGAAAGCTTTCTTGGAGATACAAGTTACATGAAGATTAGCACGGGTACCAAGCCTGCTTGTGGCTTGCCATAGTATAAACGGAAGGATTTTGCAGTAGAAGGCCTTTTGTAGTATTCATCCTCCACCCATTTCTGAAATTAAATCCAGCCTGCATGAAATTTGTTGGCAGTGATTTCACACTTAGCAATAATCAGACCATATTGGGACAAAATATTCAAAATATGTAGCAATGTGGGACTTGGGAAAGTATCAGTATTAAAATTATGGTTTCCAGCAAGCCAGTGGGTGTGCTGGAGCTGAATAACATGATTTCTAATGAATGAGACCCTGGCTACACTTCTTGTTTGGCATTGGCCTGTCAAAGAGTATAGCTTTCCTTAACATCTTTTTGAAGGGATTCAATTAAATTTTTAGCTATTGGGTTAAAAGAGTCATTAATAAATCAGACTATAAAAGTCTGAGTGAATGCAACCAACTCCTACTGAAAATGTGCTGAATAAAGCAGATGTGCTCAGGTAATTGGCAAACAGGCCACCTGTTGATTTTCTTGTCAGTGTTGTTGCTACCTGGGGTATGATTCTAGCCAAGAAGAAAATAGGGTTCTTCTAATTAAAACAATTTGTGCAATGTCATTTCACTTAAAATCGACCATGGCTTTTTAAAGAAGATTGAAAACTGTCTGGTCAGGCCTTGATTTGGGCCCTACAGCAGGAGGAGAGAAGCAGACTATCAAAGGGAGTTTCACAGGGCATCCGTTACAGAGCTAAAATATAGGTGTTAACCTTGGCAGTGGAAGTTAATGAGCAGCCTGATACTCCAGAGTGGTTCCTTTTCTCCGGCTGTAATTGCACGAGTGCTCAGAGCTGTTTCTTTCTGTGAGCCCGGGGTGTGCATCTGTGTTTCCCTTAAGTCTTCTTGAAATAGCATCTGTAATCAGCAGCACCCAATTCCAGCCGATCTGGTCCTTACTCCTGTGTGCTCAGACACTTTCTACAGCCATTGCCTAGGTAACAGTATGAACCAGGAGCTCCTGCCTAAAGGAGTGCTTGGTCTTTATGTAAATCCAACCCTCTTCCCTAAATTCGTAATAGAATGTAGTTTTGAACATGTTTGCCGATAGCTTTCTGCAAAGAACAGTAATACTGTATGTGCATATAGCATTCTCAAGTCCAACACATTTTACAAACAGTACCCACAAAACTGCCCCAATGCAGCTGCCCTGGGGAGTGGTTACCTGACCATGCCAGCAGCTGGATTCTAGGAAAGAAATGGAAAATGCAACAAAATACATCAGTTAAAAATGTAGGCCATAATGAGATGGGAAATCAGGATGCAGTGATCAGCACTTCTTACAGTGTGGAACATTGCCAGCTTGAATTCAATGGTACCTCAATCGATGAAAGAATGATAATCCTGAATATTAAATCCACAGGAACCATGAATATATTTGTTATGATGTTCTCAACTAGCAGGGGAAGCAGGTGGGAACGTAAAAACAGAATTACTCATAGCATCTAAAGTGAATATACTTCAAACACCACTTAGCATCTAGTCTAGACAAAGACAGGCATGTTTAAAATGGTCTTATCTGCTTGTGGTTAACCACAGTTGTTAATTGAGGGTTTCCCCAGTGCACATCCATTTACAGCTTTGCTGGGTCAGGAAGGTGCTTTTGTAGAGGGACTGCAGCTTGAGAAAGGAAAACTTGTCAAGGAAGATAATGATCAGTAGTCACTGATATGTCTAAATAATACCCAGTCTCTGCATCAGAAGGCGAGAGGATGCTTTGTTGCTCTCCCATTCTTGTGGAATGGATTTGAGCAGGCAAATGACATCATGGGAAGAGGAACTGTGTGAGACAGAGACATGAGAAAAACTAAAGCAGTTAAGTGGAAGACTACAGAAGAATGGAGCCACCCAGGCAAAAGAAAGTCAGGAAGCTGGCAAACTGCAGGCACCTGAAACGTCTTACACAGAGAAAATAGAAACAAATCAAATGCTCCCTTCTGCTGCCCCTTGTAATTTTCCAGAAATCTTCTGTAATTTTCCCTGGAGTCCCATGCTGACAGCTGGCAGATGCTGAATGAGCGAGGGTCCCCAGAATGAGTGATGGCAAGGTCACAGCTGGAATGCCTATGAAGACACTGATGTAGTGAATCACGAGCAACTTTTGCTGCCACATAGTGGCAGAGAGAAAAGCTGCCATATGACAGTTCCTCCTTTGTAATCCCAGTCCAAAGGTGACGTCTTTGTATTTTTATTAGTCTTGTTCTCTGCTAACAAGTGTGCTAACTCTGGGAAGGTAAAATCACAGAGGAAAGGGAAGACCTCAAGCAATACAGTTCCTGCAGACTTAATTTAGTGTGCAAGTCACTCCTTATAAAACACATAGCATTCTCCTCTGCCATAGGTTTATCAACAAGTGTTGCTAAGAAGGTGCTTAAAAGCTTGTATTTCAGAGACTGTGTACGAATAGTACCTCTCACTGCTGTGGTTGCTATAGTAAACCCTTGTTCTTAATTGAATACAACAGTAAATAATACTTTAAAACTGGAGAGGAAAATAAAAAGCAAGAACTCCATTAGGAGTTCCCTGAGCTACTTGAAATCACTGCTCCTTTTTCGTGTATTGCAAGTACAGAATTCTTTGTGTAGTGGGTTATAGAATAGCAGCACCTGCATAATTGTGATGCTTTCTCTGCATAATTTCTTGTTCCTCAAAACTTTACAGGATATGATATGGTTCAGAGCACCTATGTCAAAAAGGAAAAGAGCAATTAGTGGGATTAAAATTAGCCATTGTTTTCTTAAAATTACTTATGTTTTAGAACAAATTTTGGAGGAAAGGAGAATGCAAAAGGTTTAAATAATTCTTGAAATGATCCATGCTGTAACTGTTGCCAGCGGAGTTACCCTGGAGATAAATTCTCCAATGTTTTCCCTTGGTGTTAAACTGTAATAATCTATAAGCACTGAAATTAGAGAGCTCATGCTGACAGCAGCTTTAGGGCCACCACAGATAATGCTGTCCAGGAGACAAAGTACAGAGTACTGGTGTATAAAGAATCTGTCAGGGAGTGTTTGTGGAGGGTTACAGGATGGAAGCTGGTGAGCAGCTGAGAACTGCAGGACTTCCTTGTTACCTGGGGGTGAAGAGGAGCAGGAAGAACCTTGAAGTCAGATGAAGTCTTTGAAGACTAAGAGAAACATCCCATACATCACAATAAATAGCTGAGAGTCAGAAGACTTACAGGGCCCTGAGAGGAAACAGAAGTAGCAGTGAGGTTAATAGAAGATTATGCTATCATAGGATAGTAAAGCAGTGAAAGAAATTCAGTGATACACAAAATACTGGGTTCAGAGTTACTAGCATGAGGCAAACATTAGATTTGTACTTAAAACACTGGAATGCAAATAAGCTGATTTGGGCCTATTTTATGCTTTGATCAGACACTGTATACATCCTTGGTCCTCTGCCTCATCTTCCTACTTGTATACATGGACTAGTGCTCTCCTCTTTTACAGGGCTTTTCTCAGAGGCAAACAAACTATCATTTGTGAGTTGTTCAGATGATGTGGCAACATGAGTCATAGATATAAGACATCTTTTGTAGGCTGCTACTCACTCAGGGAGTGGAAGACGTTTATTCCTCACCAGCTAACATGCTTCTTATGGATCTGCATCCTCATTAGCAGACAACAGCTGTTTCTTCTTGTAATTAGCTCACAGTTCAATAGGTAGCTCCAGTCTCTTTTACACCTGGACTACAATCAACATGGAAATCACAGAAGCACATGTCTCTCCCCTTCCCACTTTAAAGCAGTTTGAGTTACACACATTGTTAAACACCTAATAGACAACAACTGTGTGTTAGAGCTGTCCAGCACATGTGTGAAATAATGTTCTTTTTCTTTTTTTTTTTTTCCTTTCTTGATGAGCTTCAGTTCCAAATGTGCTAAGGCTTCTCTGGCTTCTGTATTAGCCTCAACCCACCAGTCATGGATTAGGCCATAAAGAACTGTTTCCAGCCACCTGCACAATGGAAAGGGGAAGTGAAGTGAGGGCTGCTGAGGGGGGGAGTGTGCACCAGCTGGCCCTGCTCCTGAGGCATTATAACTGGATTCTTTGGGGTAGAAGGGTGTGAGGTCTCAGGTCATTTCCTGCCAGGTTTGCTCTGAATGGGAGAGGGATATGTAATTGCGCTGTCTCCCTGTACCATTAGTGTCAAGACTCATTAGGAACCCAATCTACTCAGTGGCAGTAGGCACACAAAAGAAACAACTAGCCAAAGTCTGCAGACTGCAGAGCAGGAGTTGGTGGAGGAAGCAATTGTAAAATTCCCGTCTGGGTAATTAGAGTCAGCAGGGAATCAGATTGGCTACGGCAGGGCTTTCATTTTTCCCCTTGCTGTTTTAACGGGATTGGCAGGTGCTGTTTTATTCCAAGGGTGAGGTGATGTGCCTGTGTCATAATTCACAATGAGAAATGATCATCAATTTGCCGCCATGCTCCTGGGGTGATCTGAGCAGGCAAACTGTGATTACTATTGTTATTAGTACCTTGTTAGCATGGAACAGGAAGATTGTTGTGGGCAGTTGTCTCTGGAAGGGGCGGGATCTGTGCACACAAAAGCATGATCCTGGCAGCTTAGCTACATTTGGAAAGTTTGGCACTGCTGGCTGTTTCATTCCCTTTACATTGGAATCTATTTATCAGTGAACAAAAAGACCTAACATCTTAAAAGATGGAAAATTTGTTTCATGCTTAAAAATTGGCAGCATATTGGCATGCTTTATCATCAGGACAATTTAATGGACACAATAAAGCAAATGGACTCTCTTTCTTTGAATGTGCTGCTTACTATTTATCTGTTTGCTTAGCGAGAGCTGGAAAGAGACATTAACAAGCTATTCTGTCTGCACACAATGCACTTTGAGGCCTGCATCAAGGTGTTGTGAAATCAACAGAGATTCAGACTGACTTCTTCAGATTCTGACTCAGCCCAGTGGGCTTGCATACTTTGATTGTTGCCACAGTAGTTGAAGTACAGCAGTAAGGGATGTGCTGAGAAGCATGACTTCTGGGAAGAAAGGTTTTCTTAACACAACATTTGTTTTATAAAATTTCTACAGAGAGAGGTTTCCACAACAAATCAGCTACATTTACCAGTCAAAATAGAATTCTCTCAGCAGTTTTGCTTAGCTGAATTCCACATCTGAGAGCCAAACTTTCTTCTTTCTAGCTCCATACATCAATAGTCAAATGAAAGTAAAACTTTGCAGACAGGTTTGTTGATTATGTCAGAATAAAATGCATTCCTCTTCCATTCTCTACAACTATGTAGTCAAGGTGCTAAGTTCTTGGATTTTTATTAAAGGATGAAAGACTTATTCTCTACTGTTGGCAAAAAAAATTTCACATTTCTGGTAAAACACACAGGATTGAATCCACAAGGAGGAAATAGGTGCAATGGAAAGCTATACTGTTTTTTTAGGCACTTTTTTGTAAATTGTTGAATGGGAAACCATATTTTTGTCCAGAGATATAGGCCAATACTGTAAAAAAGGTTTTGCTTTTGAGGCCTTTCAAAATTTGGACCCTGGTTGGAGGTGTCTCTGACCCTCTTGTGTTCTTGTTTTCCTCTGAGACTGTATTCTGCTGGCCAGGCTGTTCTGAGGTGCTTCCTTGGGTTCTGGCCACATTTTCCCAAGCCTAAGGTGGAACTATGTCTTAATGGAGACCAAATGAAAGCCAGTATCTACTCATGAAATTTTTCAGCTTCAGTAGTTCAGTATTTTCCCACTAAAGGAGCGATTTCATTTATAAGCATGGTGAAAAAGAAAAGAGATCCTTGCCAGCTCTACCCTTTAGACTGCAGGTACGTTTTAGGAACCTATTTCAAATGCAAACAATAAAAGATGTGTGGTTCCCTTGGTGCCTTTCCTTTGAGCCTCTGTGCATCTCTTCAGCATGTTGGGTCATTTGTAAAATAAGAAACTAATACATGAAAACCATTCCTTCCCCTCACCTCCAGGTTCTTGGCTGGAATGAATCAAACTCTGAGCTACAAGCTGCTTAGACCTTCCAAGCACTGTAGATTAAATGATGGCAATAGAAGCTTTGCTAGCTCCTGATTTTTATAGCTAAGTGTCTCTCAAGTCAGAAGCTGACTGTCCATACAGATACATGTGTTACTGCAGATTATTTCTCAGGTTTTGCATTTGGGTTGTGCGTGGTAACTTGGAGTTTGACTGAGCCTGTCCTCTCAAGGAAAAAATGCATGCTTGCCTCTCCCTTATACCCCTCTCTCACTTAATTGACAACTACTTCTGTCAAAACTAGGCTCACCCTCTTCCCTCGTCCCCCTCACCCATCCTTGGCGGGTCCTCTGTCTAGATGGCTTTAAATCTGATTTGGGATTTGAGTGTTATTTGGATTAACTCATTAGCGGGGCTCCATTCTGGCAAGCCTGCTAATCTGTGGCAGTGGTGCATAGCAGTGTGACAATATTACACTGAAAATGAGAAATCTAATGAGATTAGCTTTTTATGCATTCAGACAGGGCTCGGGTGTTTGAAAGGTCTGCAGACACTTGGTGTGAATCACAGTAGGCCCAGACTGCAACAGAGCACACAAACACATAGAAAGAAGATTGCAAAGATGCACAGAAGCATCAGTAACTTTGTTGTGGAGGATTGAAACATCTCTGTCCCCATGGGCTGACTTTGACAAGTATCGTGCATACACCCAACAGAGGAGTTTCTTTTCCTGGGAATGGGCAAGGACTGATCTGTGTCAAGGGGATCACTTTGCAAGTTAGTCCTGTCCTTACTAGTGGTGATGGAGGAAGGTTTTGGTGGTTGCTTCCACAGGGAAGAAGGCTGGTGACTCCCAAGTTGTTTTTACATCACACTGGGATTCAGTGCAAGATATACTTGTTAATGTTTGTGACTACCAGACTGCTCCATTCTAAAATTACAGCCGCGAGATTAGCTGCCTGGACAAATTCCGGTCGCACTTTTCCCTCTCAAAGGCGTTTTTACTTCAAGTTTAAAGAGAGAAAAGGATGAGCCAGTATCTGCAGCCTCCTTTGGCTGCAGGGATAGGGAGAACTCTGCCTGGTTTCTTGGGTACAGCTAGTAGAACAAGGCAGTCCCCAGTGCTGGGTGCATGGGCTTCTCCTGCTCTACCACCCAACTAAAGCTTTTGTAGCCTTTTGTAGGTGACAAGGAGAGACGTTGGGAGAAGCTGAGAAGTGATGCACCAGGGCTGGGAGTCACTCCTAAGTGCTGTCCTAGCCTGCCACCCAGTGCTGGCTTCTGGCACTCAGAGCTGCTCATGTGCTCCAGCGCTGCAGCTGGTACCTGGCATGGAACCTCCCATGTTCTTCCTGGGCTCTGTTGCAATATTCCTTTCTGAGTTACTGAAACAGATGCTCAGGTCCTGTCAGAAATAAGCAATGTTTTAAAATGGGCTGCTTTTGGAGAACTGTGTGACAACTTCCCCAAATTCCTTCTTGAATACTATGGACTCAACAAGTAGGTGTTGTCTCTTGGGTATTGTGCACTTGGCAAGTGATGGACTAGAGTCTGGTTTTAGTGCCCCTTAAAGAAGAAAGGAAGGTAATTATTTCTTGGGTTTTTTGTTTGTTTATTTGTTTGTTTGTTTTTCCTGGACAATTTAGAAATGATCGGAGCTTCTCAATCACTCAGAATGGTGATGAATCCAAAACAAATACATCCACAATAAGATGCGGAATTTGGCAATAGTGTTCAAATTGGTATCAGGGTGTCATCTTTATAAAAAAACACGTAGCAGAGCTAGGGAGAGGTGATAATTCCCAAATATACCCCAAAACTACTTGAACCCCAGAAAAGAACGGGAGGAAGGAATATTTTCTTGGGAAAGCAAGAATGGCTAACAGTAGTGTGGGGCTGGTCTTTTCCAGGGAGAAACTGAAACATGGTAGTGCAGAAGATGGTTCATTCACACAGCTCATCATGTCTACAAAACCACTCTCCTATCGCAAAGTTAATAGTGCTGTAGGGGGAAAAGACTTTTTTTTGTAAATTTCACATTAAATCTGGAGGAATAATATAGAGATTTTTTAAATTTTTTTAAAGTGTTTGGTTTCAATTTAAGAAAAAAAAGATTTCTGTCACTTCACCATTGAATACAAACTAGTAATTGAGTGCTGTCACCAGCAAAAAAGATGTATGTACAATTGATTGCTTTAATTGGGTAAATTAGGTAAACGTCTGCCACAGTCCTAGAAACTGCTGTTTGTCTGACTTCGCAAACAACTGACTATTGTTTATTATGGCATGGACTAAAGCTATCACACCAGGGTTATATCAGCTAAAGAATTTATTACAGCAGCAGCCTTTGTGACTATGGTCTGATATTCAGTCTTGACAACACTGCCTGGATTTATCTAGGTCAGCAGATATATTGAGATTTTTCTCTGCAGTGTAGGGGGTGGCAGATGGGATGAGCGGTCATTTTTCTTTAAGTAGTGAGACAGTTTTTGCTGCCAACTGAAAAGGAAGGGGCAGAGGAGAAAGAATGTGATGATGTGGCCTTGTTTTAAAGTATGTGATGTGCAGGGAACAGACATAATATAGGAAAAGGTAAGTATAGAAGGAGAGGATGAAAAACAAAGGGGTATTTACTCTGAAGGGTGCTTAAATGCTATTAATATGTATCATAAATCTTTAAATGCTCTGTTATCCAAGCATTGTATTAAGTGGAAAGAAAAAAACCCCACTGCTACTGATTTGCATTTTGTTATTAATTCAGAGTAAAAGAGAGAAAAAATTGTCAGCAAGGTGCCTTAGCAAATCTTTATATAATAGTAACAATTTATGTATGGGAAGCAAATACTTTAAAAAATGAGTAAAATGAATAGAAATGTAATTCAGAGCAGCACTAGCACTTCATCTTCATGTAATGATATGGGCAAAGCCTGAATTCCAACATTTTGCAGTGAATTATGGGACATGGTAGAGCTTGCAGGTCTGCAGAAATAATACATGGTCAGTTATAATATCCCATTAGGAAAAGGTGATGTAATCAATTCTTCTTTCATGGCCTAGCAATGACACATCTAATTTTCTAGGTTATTTACCCCCTGGATAAAATTCATAATCGCTCTCATAATATGAAAATATCTCCTTAGATACATTTGTGGGGAATCTCATTAGAAGGGTTTGCTGAATGTATTTTTCTGTCAGAGTTGAAAAGGCAGAGAGCTTCATCCACAGGCAAGCTGGACTAGGGGCCAGAAAACCTGTATTATATTGCTGATTCTACTGCTGTATGATGCTGAGAGAGCATCCTTGGCTGCTGAGACTCTTTCCTGTGATTCTTCCAAGTCATCTGTCATCCGTCAGCTGACATAGTAAAGAGTCACTTATTTAAGATGCTTAAGTGAACCCAGCTTATCTGTGGGAAATGTGCTGGGGTCACTTAACCTGTCTGTCAGAGAGGTAATCTTCAGTGGGAAAGGTGATGCACAGCCGTGGAGAGGCCTGACTAGTAGTAGCTCGGGTTGGGAGAGGACAGATGTCCAGAACTGCAAGGTACCAGCTCCTTGGGGCAGGGTGTTACAAGTGCAGGGGTAGGATCCCTCCCTGTACTCAGCTCAGATTTCTGGATGCTCCAGGAAAGCTGTCACTCGTGGCTGTTTTCTTTTTTGCTCAGTGCACAGCTTGAGATGTTATAAAGAAGACTCCTGTATGGGTCAAGTTTGGAGCTGTTCTGCATGAGTAAATTACTCCTTACTGGCTTGGCTGACTCTCATACTTTTCCAGACTCGGGAAGCAAGAATGAACAAGATACTGTTCAGCAGAGAGAACTGTTTTTAAAGGAAAGCTATTTTAATTTGATTTTTTTNGTTCACCTAGAAATAGAGTTGTCTTGCTGGTCTAAAAAAACACATTCCAATCACCTTGTAATTTGTTGTACTGTGTAGCCTATCTGTCTCTACTAACAGCTGTCTTCTAGCACATCTCTACAGGTCTGTAAATATTCAAGATTTAGCTTTAATGAAAAATACTGTCTCTATATAAAGAAAACATAACTATTAATATGTAAATGTTACAGTGCTATCTTTTTAGTTATCTCAGTTTTTAAAAAATCAAACCATAGCCTTCAGTCCTATTTAAATGTAATAAAATTTTTAAAAAAGCCTTTCTCTCCAGAGATCCAAAAAGCTGAATATATTTTCCTAGCTGATTGATGCTTTTCCATTTATTTTTAAATGTAATTTTCCCCAGGTAAGGAATTGTTCTCTTGAATGTCAAGAAGGAAATATTTCCCAAATCATAGGCTTGGATTGGCTGGCTTGAGACTAATGAGATAGCTCTGTTGAGAGGGGTAGGCTGGGGAAGCAGAGAACGGAGTGATTTGTCATGCTGGTTTTCCAGCCACTGCTAAAGAGCTGCTTTGTAATGCCAGCCTGCCAAATCTCCTGGCCACAATCAAATTACTCCCTCCACATGCACGCACATCCACACCCTCGCCCTTTAGATCTATCACTGACAGAATAGTTATTAAACAAAAACTCAGCCCAGGGAATTATTAATCGCCAGGCTTCATTTCTTTATCAAATGTGCTGGCCCGAAGGCAGAGCTCTTTAAGCTTTCAGAAAGACCGTAGCACATTAATCACTGGAGGGAAGCGGGGTGTGGGCTCAGCATTTGTAATACTTGTCAGATCAGAAATAGGAGACACAGAGATCAAAAGAGATGTTTATGGCTTCGAGGTGAAAGGGCTTCACTTTTCTTGTTCTTCTTTGTGACCTTTTTTTTACTGTTTGTTTTGGGATTTTGTTTTTGGTTTTGCTTTATTGGTCTCATCTTAGAACTTACACTAACTCTGTGGCTGTACCTCCAGTCCACACGCTGCCCAGGAAGGGAAAGGCCATGAGTTATGGATGGAGCTTGCTGTGTACCCATTAGCAAAACAGTGGCCATGCTTTTGGCTGCCAGCCTGTTGTCGTGCTGCACTTGTCCAGGCACTGAGCAGGCCCCAAACTACAGTCAGTGCTGGGGCGTGGGGGTACTTAGGTGCTTGTCTGAGTAAATTAATTAAATTAAGGTATCCAGCACTGAAGATCAGTCCTGAAAGAATGCCTGACTTCATGAAAGTTTAATACTTGATTCACTATTACATGCAACAAATACATATATGCATATATTTTTTAAAAATTACTATAATCATATCAGCTCCAGACCATATAGATGGTACATTAAGCCAGTGCTGTAGGCTGCCTGTAGCTGGAAGCACTTAACCTGTGATTAGTTAAAGCATTAATTAACATTGACCTTGTTCACTCTAATCCTGAGACCTTTAGCCCCTGCGGTGTGTGGGGAGGTTGTTGCTCCTGTCAGGGTACCCAGTGAGGAATGTAATGTAAGCTGCCCTTCAGCTGACATGGTTTTCCTCATAAAGGGATGGTGTATCAGCTGAAGCAAGAAGCCTTCATTGTAACTCTTCAGCAACACAGCACTTAGCATTCCTGAATCTCTGTCACCTGAAGAGATTCCTCAAACTACTGACTTTACAAGGTTGGTTTGCTGGTACAAGTCATATCCATTTATATACATAGTATTTTCTGCACTGGAAAGCTCCCTGGTTTCTTACTAATACCTTGGCTTGAAATACGTAATAATTTAAGCATATATTGTAAACACACATCCACTTCCTATACGACCTGGAGCTGATTATCCAAACAGCCTCCTTCTTCAAAATAATACATGTCTATATAAATATACGTATTTAGAGAAAGAGAAGGAATATGACTGTATAAAATCTGTGTATGAGCAGGTAAAATCCACTTAGAGATGTTGTAAATAAATGTCAGCTTTCCTTCTCATAAGATCGCACCTTGAGTTTTGTAGCTCTAATTTACTAATAGAACTGTCCAGGGATTTGGCTTCAGTGAGAGCACTGCACGTACATAGAACTTTCCTGTCTCACAGGGGCACTTGAGGGGGAAAAAAGTCTCTAATTCTGTCTTATATACAAGAGGCTGCAGTGAGGATCCCAAGCTCATTGGAGAATGGGCTGTGTGTTAACATGCATTTGTACCATGGCACACAGCCTGATTTTGTACAGCCCTGCAGTTAGCTGGAGCCTCTAGGCATCGCTGTAATATAAATATTCTGGAAGAATAATAGGGCTATTTGTGGCTCTTGAGGGCAGCTAATGTATCTGGTATGCAGCATGTTTTTCAAGCCTTCATCTCTTATTTTTCCAAGCATCCAGCAAGAGAGAAGAAACAAACCACATTTTCTGTGCACAGACAGAAGAAATGAGAGGAGGAATGGATCACATCAAATGGATTTTGAGAAAGCCACAAAACACTTGTTGCATGTTGTCCTGACACTGCAATATGATATTTGCATTGTGATGTTGTATCAATATGTGAGACGGTCTGTCTTCTTGGGACCCTCATGTCTGGCAAAGCAGTTCTCAACTCACAGGCTCACTTATTTTAAAGGGATTTTTGTCAGTACACGTGTAAACAGCAGCCAATTTTTTGGGATCTCCAGAGCAATCTGTGAAAGTTGCACTGGAAAACTTGAATGACCTACAATTCCACAGGCAAACAATTCGAATGATTAATTGTACTCTCAAGTATATCATAGAATGAAAACCATGTCAGCACACTACTGTGAATAATTGTCAGGCAGTCTTCCTAATGAATAGCATGGCAAAAGAGAGTGTATGGGTTAAGAGCAATACTCAAGGAGTCTGATTTGTCTGTCAAGAAAGGCCCGAAACCTCCATACCTTTGGATAGGCTTTGCACAGCAGGAACTGTCTCTGTTCATTGTTAATTGAATCCAACACTGAAGGAATTGCTTCCATGTCATTAAATGGGTTACTCCCCATGTGATATCTTGGGGTTTTTGCTGTTTTTTAGAAGAGGACAAAGTGTGCTGTGCTACCATTTTTATGCCCAGTTTATAGTTTTGTAAGAAACAGCATGCAAATGTTATAATCCCCTGACTCCTGAAATACAGCCCTATGAAGTGGTTTTGCTTTGATTATCAGGGTATATTGCAGCTAGTACTTGGAGAATCTTGGAATCAGGGGGATTTGAGATAGGATTCTGCAGTGAAAGAGGAATTATTAGAAGGGAAACTCTGCATAGCAAGTAGCGTATTATCTTTTGTTCCATCACAGCCCTTTTTCCACCATTCTGTGAGGAGCAGTGGGTGAATTTCTTCATGAGGGTCTGTAGTCAGGGTATACATGCCTCCAGCAGCTGAGATAACTAATAGAACCCAGGAAGCTTTAGGATTCAAACACGTATTTGGTCATGAATGTTTTTAATTAACAACATCTTTTCTTCCCTTAGCTCTGTCATGGTTTGCTTTGTATCTGCAGAATCTAACAACAGGTTCCTTGCGCTCAGTGCTTTCCTTGCATCAGATTACCTCAGGTTAGCTGCTCCAGCATAACTGTTCTCAGGTTATGTTGTGTTCCCCTATGACTGAGCTGAGGTAATTTACTCTTATTTCAGAGCAGAGTGTGTGACCTCAAGGCACTACAATTATGGAATGATAAGATCTTGCACACAGGCTGTTCCTCCTGAATAGCTGATACACAGAAGCACAAATATAGGGCACTCAGACAAACTCAGCTGGTCCCACAACAGCAGTAGGATCTGCACTTTTCAGGTGAGGGGGTGGGACGCACCTTCAGGGTGGAGACAGTGGGTAGATGGCTGAAGACAAGGAATTAGAGAAGCCTTGGGACTGGGCAACAATTTCCTTCTAAAGCATTTTTAAAATTGAATTAATGAGCACTGAAACAAAGTTTTATTGCATCCTGCTCTGCACATTTAATAGCAGTGGCTGATATGCCTCAATGCTAACTTAGCTGCAGTCTTGGAAGAGCTTTCCTGGTGTCTACAACAAAACTATCTGCCTTGTAATAATCAGTTCCTGGTAGAACCAGTCTTGAATGATGGTTAAAACAGGGTTGTGTTTGCATTTATCTGCTTCCAGGGCTTAAGTTTCAGTGTAGGTCTCTGGCATCCAAACAAAATTATTAATCTTAATGATAGCCATTACCAGTCACTTCACTGAGTTTATTTTTCCTCTCAGGAGATATGTATTCTATATTCATATATATTAATACATTTCTATGCATGTATATTTATATCTTTAATATACATTTTAGGTATAAATATGTGTATACATTGATTCTAAAGCATGAACCACTTCAGAGTGGAAAAGATATTTAAAGATACTTCTGTACCTAAAGATGCTACTCTGATGCAGAGGTAACATCCCACTATTTCTTTTGACAGAAATATGCAGCCAGGAATAATTCTTGATGTTAATACTTTCTATTCCTGCCTATTAGTAGTGTTATGGTAATGCTTAGCAGACTGACTTGACATAGAAACCATGTTAGAGTCAGTGCTGGAGAGACACGTAGCAAGGCAAACGGGGTTGGCAGAGGACAGAGGAAGGAAGAGATCCATTAGTATCACCAAACAGGTGGACAAGAGTCAGAATTAACCTTTCCTGGGAAAATGCATGCTCTCCTGGAGCCATAGACTACCACTGTGACATGCGGCTCTCTTCTTGCTAATTCGGTGGGACATCCAGGAGCCATTTTATTTCTTCCATTATTAGTTCTGTGTTGGCACTGATTTATCTTCAGCAACTGTAAGACCCTGTGTAAAGGCTGGAAGCTACACTACCTCAGCTGTGAACAAGGTGAAATGCCGCTGAGAACCTGCCAGGGAGCTGTCTTGCACAGAACCACAGGAAACGGTGTGGAAGAGTTCTTGAGTCTTCATAAGCAGAACAGGGTCTGCTCTGCCTAACTTACCCTGCCTGCCTTGCCTGTCATGAGGAATGGTAGAGACTCCAAGGCCTCTACATTCAATCCATCTCACTACTCCCCCACTCCTAAAGTTAGAAAATTATCCTTTATATAACTTCCCTTTGTTTCAAGATGAACCATTACTGCTTGTCACACCTACCTGCTCTTTTTTCCCCTCCTTTTATAACTATTTTATCCTTTATCATGAGTCCTTTCACTTTATTTTTCTGTTTAACTAACATCAGCAATTCCTTGTTTTTCCCTTATGCCCATATATTTTGTCTCTCTGCTTATTCTCATCACTCAACTCTGGAACACTTCCAATTGGGCCACATTTTTCTTGACTTCTTGCTAACACTCCCTGGCTGGGAGTTGAGATAGAGGGAGGGAATGGGAATCCTGTGTTAGAGAAATCCCTGGTATCAAGTTTTGCAAAGCAGAGATTGGGGGAGAAAGGAGGAAAAGCAGAAGTTGGAGAGCATGACCAGACACCTCCTGTAAGTTTCAGGGCAGTTTGCTGGTATGAGGTCAGAGGATTAGCACTGAGAAGTGCAAAACAATGCACTTTGCAAAGAACTACTTAAACTACACACGAGTATGCATGTATCACATGCAGGGATTATGTTTTACTCTGCTACAGCCTCTGTGGGGAAAAAGAAGATGTCAATGAAGACATTATCTCTATATGCAGAGCTGGTAAAAAATAAAAACCTGGTAAAAATGTCAGATTGTATGAAAGAGGGAAGAATAACATAGAACATATTAAATTAGGATTATATCCATTGGTGTTATGGGTCCAGCTAAACTACTGCATTCAGTTCTGGTTGCTTCATTTCTAAATGGCCATTGCAGAGACCAAGGCAGACAAGACCCCAACAAAATTATTAAAGACACAGCATGAAGGAATGGAAGAGTCTATGCCAGATGAAGTTAAAAAGGACAAGGTTTACTTAATTTGAAAAGTGCAAAGTAATAGAGAAGATAAGAGATAATTAATTTCATTCTGTCCCATGGCCTAAATGCAAGTCATCTCTTGATGAAATGAAAAGGTACAAATTTAACATCAAAGGAAATTTTGTTCCCAGTGCAGCATAATGGCCAGATACCTTGGCCTGCCTTTTGTATGCCTTGCACAATTCAATGCAAGACAGAAATACAGCAGTATTTGTAAGCTATTTCTGATAAGGGTACCACTGCTCTGTGTCCTGGGCCAGATCTGCTGCTGCAGGCAGCCAGGTGGTCTGGGTGGCTGGTGTTCCCACATTGCTCAGGAGTGAGTCCTTGCTGACCACTCCGCTCCAGAAGGGCTTCATTCTCCATTAGCCCCTGCTGCAGATAACCCTGCTTTGTAGTGTCACTCCTTGTTAGACGCACAGTGCACTTCTCTACTCAGAGGTTTCTAGTACTCTCAAGTGTGTCTGAGCTAGTAGTTGCCAACCTCAGTTGAATAAACAGATCTTTCAAGGGAAGTGATTTTTCATGTTGTGTTTATGGAGAGAGGTAAAGAGCATTTTTCACCTTTTCTTATTTTCTGCACAATGTAAGCACAAATATTGCTGAGGATCACAATGTCTGATGTATTCTGGGAATACATACTCTATCAAGAATAAAACAGAGGTAGAAGGGAGGAAAAATTCTTAACACATGCAACTCTTACTTATTTCATGACTTAGCAAAACTGCCTCCCTGTGACCAATGTCTCCAGGAGTTTATCTTGATTCAGCTAATACAGCTACTATCCAGAATATGCCAGCTGGTTTGAGAAAAGACGAGGTCAAGGAAATAAAACTTGAGATCACCCCAGTTCAAAGAAGAGGATAATTGAAATCAAGAGGAATTTGGTGGACTTCCTTGAAGTGTCTCAATTTGCACTCACACTACTGTAATAATTCTGTGGTTGTTTGAAGCTCCTTTTCCATCAAAAAACTCTTCCTGTCACCTTGGGAAGATCTCTAAAGCTACCCAATTGGACTTTGGTTTTAATTAGGCTCAAAAAAGGATTCTCTTAATTAAAGCTCCCAATTGAAGGAGATCTAGGAGCATTCCATGACTGTTGAAAGAGAGGAGAATTAGGAAGGAATTAACTTCCAAAGTTCTGGTTTTCTGGCCATCTATGGTACCATGCCAGCTTTCAGTTCTAATTGCTTCATGAACTGAACAGATAGCACAGCACCATCCAGCAGTGCAAGCAGGCACTGGTCCTTCTTTGTGCATCCTGAAGATCCCTTTGGAGAAAAGAACAGAATCTTTATTATCATAGCCTGGCTGGTTCTATCACCATGACCTTGTCTGTACATAGAAGTTATCGGGGAGTAATCAGCAGTGTGAATTTGAACTGCATTAAGCAAAGCTGCACCGGTGCATGCAATCAGAGGGCTGCCACCACGCAAAAGCATGTGTTGTCCCTCAAGCACCAGGAGTGGAGTTACTGCAAAGTAGGTTGTAAGTGCTAAATTCCAGTCATGTACGGAATACCCCTACATGAAGCTCCATCTCCACAGGTGGGAGAGGGCAGCTGGGGAAGTGTCTGTGGGGAAGCCGTGTGCCAGTTGTGAGAGTGGCCTGGCTAAAGGGACGCCAGACAACTCTGCAGATGTAGCAAGGCACCCTAAGAAGGAGGACACGAGTTAACTGCAGGCTTTCCACTCCACGTGTGAGATTACTTTTGTGTGGCTCAAAGAAACCAAGTGTGATTGTGGAACTGGGAATATTGTGTTTCTTTACCAAGAATGGTGCAGGCTGTTGATAAATTCGAAGACTTTAGTGGCACAGGGAAGAGAAATATTTATGTGGTGAAAATGCCAGGTATCTGAGGAACTTTTAACACTCAGATGATAATATCTGCTAAGAAATCAGTAACTTGAAAGTTACTTGAAAACTTACAGAGAAAAAGATTGAATTCTGTACTGCCAAAAACATAGACTAAGGCCTCAAAGCTGCACTTTATAGAGGTAAAGCATTTCTGAAGAAAAGGGTAGTTTTTAAGTGGTCATCCTTGAGGAACTCATAGCTATTCAGCTAGAGGAAAGCTTTTGAAGGAAAAACAGTCAAAAGTGCAATACCAGAGAATTAATGGAGTTTTGGGTTTAACAGACACTGGGATCATTCAAATAAATGTGATACAGAGTAAGGCTATAAAGAGAATATGGCAATTACAATAGCTGAAGTTAAACAATAGAACAGTGCTAGCACTAAATTATATTTTACATCCGCACATGGCTGGTCCAAAGGGGTGTGTCTGGTTGGTCATAAAAATGTATCTATATATTTGGTAGACAAAATGTGTTTTAAAATGGTATCATACACTTAGAATTCAAAAGTTTGGGGTAGGGATTGGACTTTGAAATCACTTTAATTGAAGTTAGAAAGCTTTCAAAAGAGTCAGACACTGTTTTTTCGTGTGGTTCAACCAGCAAATCTCTGTGCACTTTGTAACAGCCCCCTAAGTACAATTGAATGAGGTGATTTTGCCTGGCTCACAAATCAAATTGCAGTGGCAGAACTGGGAGCAGGGTAGAAGAATTAGCACTCTCAGCACTCCTTATTCCTGCCACTAGATCAAACTCATGCTTCCACACTTCAGCACAGTACAGCCTTCATTAGGAAAAACCACTTTAAACAAACAGATGAAGTGCCCATAATATTTTTACTCCTCAAAATCTGGAATACTATATGCCATTAACACTGAGTCATTGAAATTGCTCCAAAATGAAATATTATAGTGTGTTGTGCCAATGCCTTGAAAGTCTTTGTGTTAAGATTTCAACAAGAGAAACCAAAACAAAACTCCAAACCTGAAATTTTCAGTCTAGGCATCACATTTCAGCCCTAATGTAGGGGAAATATTAAAGTATTATGAGCCATCATGTCCACACAGAGAGGCAGATAAAAGCCTAAAGTTGACAAAGATCAGACTGCAAATAGGACACACATTTAACTGAAGATAATTAACCACTGGAACAGATGGTAAAGGGATGTGGTAAATTAATCGCCTAGAGTCTTTAAATCAAGATTGGATGTCCTTCCTTCTGAAAGAAATGGCACAGTTCAGCTATAAATTACTAGGCTTGATGGTGGTATTGCTGGGTGAAATGCTCTGGACTGTGTCATGTGCAGGAGGTCAGAGTGGATGAGCATAATAGTTCATCCCTCCGGACCTTGCTATCCATGAATCCATTATGTTAGCTTGAAAAGTTTTATATTTTAACAAAGCAGTTACAGACTGTTGGGCTCACAGTGTGCAGTTTTAGAAGTTTTTAAATACTCTTTCAATCTATATTCTAAAGGGTCTGAATTAATCTTGTTAATATTGTTTAAAAGCATGCAAGTGTAAAATATGAAGATGTTTTCTTTTTAACACATTGATTCCCATACCTCACTAAAATAAAGTGGTCTTCAGGCAGCACTGATTGTGTATTCCCCCATATGTTCATTGCCCCAGCTCTTGGGCAGGTAGGTGGGAGAAAAAATTCTTCTCCATATCTCTCTTGGGTGATGTGAAGGAAGTGAAGCATCCTAGTGTAAACAGGAACTCATCACACTGGTACATCTCCACTCTGGATTGCTTGAAGAGTTCTGTGATAGAGGATTACTCCATCACTCATGGCTGTGACCAAACTGTGGTCTGCTGCTCCTTACACTGCTGTTTTTCACCAAAGTACCAGCCTACCCTGTGATAGTTCTTATTTGTCTCTTTGTGGTGTTAGGTGAATGAATCTGCTTTTAGTATCTTTTAGGTGAGACGTGGGCTGAGATTCAGATGCCTGAACACAGATATCTAGTGCTTTCTCAGACACTCTTGAAAATTCTGCCTGAACTTCAGCTGTTGCTGTGAAGGTTGTAAGTCTCTATGCCCAGAGCCTTCTGGAACAATAGCTGGAAACTAGGTAGAATAGTCAAGGCCTGATCACTCTGGAAATATTTTGGGTCATTATAAATCTAGTGAGCTCTTGGTGAACCCTAAGAAATTGATCTAATCAGGCTGCAATTGGGAATATTACTTTCTCTCACCCAAATTTCATCCCCACAGTTTATTTGCTTACAGTAGCCTTTACTTCCTGTCCTGAGCTACTCTGCTGTGGTGCTGAACACCTCTGTGCAGTTGCTGAATTTCAGAATGCACTTATCTGTGTTGATGCTTATTGACAGATAGATTGTTCTGTAAAATGTTTAGGAATCAAAAGTATATCTTAGTATATTCTCAATGTTTAAGATCCCACAGCAGTCTGTGAGAGTTATATAGAGAAAATAATGGATTTTCCTCTCTTATTACAGGACAAAGTTTACGATATTTGGGGTTTCTGGTTTCTAACATTCCACTTTTCACTTTTCAGACACATTTGAAGGGTCAGTCAAAGAGACACTTTGTGAGTCCTAAGGCAAACAACCCATGGTAGAAACACCCCAAAATTATCATTTCCTTCTTAGAAATCTCGGTCTTAGTGAATTTTCATTGTCATTCCATGCATATGTTAATACCTTTTGTGATTATGAGAAACAGCCTTGCATGTCTACAAGGCAGTTTTTACTCAAGCACTAGGGAAATAACATTTTTAATATCTAGTCCCCTAATGCTGCTTAAATTAAATCAGTTTTTCTCCCCTCCTTTTTCTTTTCTTAATTCTGATTGACCCTCTGTACTCACTTAAATTACATTATTTTTCTGTCTTCGTCTATTCTCAAAGTTTATGGTCCCTTGGTTAGACAACCATACACATTCAGCTCCTCTCATATATAACCAAGATTAAAGCTGTGTATATAAATCTGGCAGCAGAGTAGTATTTTTGCTCACTCTTGAATTGCAGCTGTATTTCTTCAGTAATGACTGAACAATAATTCATCATATTCACTTTTTCAGTCCTTCATAAATATGTAAACCAAAATTGCAACAAATATTTTTGCTGACAGGTGGCTATTGCAATTAAACACCTGAGAAACTCGGGTTGTATCTGTGAACAAATGGGGTTATTGATTCTTTTTGTGTTGTTACAAGTAATTCTGTGTCACTTGCATCACAATTAGAAGTTGTACAATAGAGGACTTGGAAGGAAAGGTGATTGTGTCAACTTCCCTCCTCAGTATACTGTACAGTATCTGTGATTTCTTGCTTAGGTATGTAGGAGTCTAATCTGCCCTGTAGTACTCCAAGCTCATTTATTTTCTGAATCCCACACATACTGCTGTACATGTAGCTGTGTTCAGCTTTGTAGTGGATGCCACAAGTCTGCCTAGGCAAATCTGTGGACATGTGGATATACATATTGCAGGTGATACATGAATGTGCTCTAAAGGTTGCTGTGTTCAAGCTCCCTGCACACAATTTTTAAAGCACAGCATCGCTAACTAAGGATAAACTTATCTCACCTGCTCATATTTTCAAGCCCATTGCGGGCTGCAACCGTTATTGCTACTTCAGGTCCTGTGGGAATGTGCGAAATCAAAGCTATGGATCATTGCACAAGTTTTCCTGTGGGCTCTGTTTTGTTGATGGCGACCCTCGAGTTACATCATGGCTCCTTGTGGCAGCCCTGGGAGAGAGGCACTAGGTCTAACACTGGCCAAACACTGCAGGACTCAGGAGCAAAGCTCTCCCCCCTCTCTTTGCTTGGAATTGTTTAAGCACTGCACCAGTGCAGGTTGTGGGCTATAAGTAAACAGGTCAGTGACAGCTATCCAGATAGCTCATACATGTGTAAGAGATGGCCTCATTTCTAGACGGCCCTCCTTTGAGGGTCTGCACCAGCAGCTCTCTGCATGGCAGTCTGTGTTCTCCTACTTCAGTTTCCTAGGGCTGCTTCGGCTCACTGTCCCCCCACTCCCTCCTTCCAAGCTGCACTTCCCCTCACAAAAATTCCTCAGTAAGCTCTAGTCTCTAACCCACTTCAGTCCTTAACAAGATGCTCTTTACCTATAAAAAAAAGACACTGTCACTTGTCCCACTTTAAAGTGCTTTGTGTAGCACTCTCGTTCATCCTGCACATTAACTGCCTTTTACATCCCCTGCTGCACCTGCGTCTTCTCTCTGCCCCCAGTGCCCAGCCAGATGGAAGCTGTATCCATCTCTCCCACACACACAGAGGAATCTGCAAGCACAGAGTCTGGTCTTGCTGTCAGACAGTTCCACCACAAAGGTCTTCACTTCAAGTTAGATTAAATACCCAAGGGGTTTGGCAGACTCATACTCTCTGTTTTCACCCACCAAGTCCAGTTTTTAAAATTCTGTACTCCAAACACAAATAAAGAGTGATTGAAGCTAATCTCTGTTTTATCTAATTTTGGGGTACAGACTCTCAGTCTGCTGAATAAGCTTGGATGACCTATGTCCTAGAGAGAGTGCTTTCTGAACCTGAGCTTTCCTACAAATAAAAATAAATTACAGCTCCCTGGTTGCTAAAAAAAAAGGGGNCTAGATCTCTAGGGAGAGGTATTGTTTTGTATTGAGCCACAAAATATAGCAAGAAAAAAAATAGGCAAGGTTTTGGACACAAAAGTTCTTTTCTGAATGTGCAGGCAGCCTGACCTGTATTTGAGCTGAAATTTCGTCTGCACTGAGTATGTCAAGGCATTACTTCTCCAGCTTCATGATACTATAGCCTTTGCAGGAACTTCTTAATTTTAGTGACTAGAAGTTGGTACAAAGACAGAAAAACGCAGGTTAGAGGGAAAAGTCCTCTTAAAGGCCAGGAGAGAGGAAAGACTTAGAGAGGAGGGAGCAGTAATTGGGCCCAAGCACAGCAGTCTGGCAAGAGGAAGCTATTTTCCTTCTGAGTCAACTCAACAGTGAGGTAAGCAACTAATAAATAACGGAATCTCAACAAAAGGCCAACTTTTCATCTTGTTGCAAATCTGCTGTCAACATGGGAGAAGGTCTGTAGAAAGTAGAGCCCTTGATTTATTCACACAGAGACCATGATTAGAATTAAATTTCCTTAAAGAAATTTTTCTTATGTCCTCTGCCATCAATGAACTGCTTCTCGGAATCAGCTCCTGACTGTTCTTTCCCTGGTTTGCAGTAGCTGGATGTTTCTCAGATGACAGCTAAACCTGGCAGGTAGCATGATGTCTTTAGGGAAGTAATCCAGGTCGGTCCCTCAGGCAGTGCTTCAGGCTCAGGCAGTGCTTCAGGCTTCAGATCCAGTGTGTGCAGTTTGGTTCAGACAGAGGAACTGGCTTTTGTGTGTTAAGGGATGACACCAGACAATTGGAAAACAATTCCTGAAACCCAGCCTCAGGCACCACCAAGAAAGATCAGGTTTCATCTTCTGCTCAAGAAGAAAGAGATGGATGAAGCTGGAGGCTAAACAACCACCCAACTCCTTTAATCTTGAAAGTGTCCTGGCACTTGGGTAGTGCCTCATGCAGGTTCAGGACCTGAAGGCTACTTTGTTTTATGTTCTGGCTAAAAGAAAATGAAGGATGAGTTCCCAAGGATGCTTAGATGCACATGTAACTCTCATTGAAGGCCAAAAGTCCTCCAGATCGAGGTGAATAGAACGTGGTTTTTAGGGAGATAGTATTATAAAAAAAATTATAAAAAAATTATTATTATAGTATTATAAAAAAATGGACTTGCCTGATTTTAAAAAAGAAAAAGCAGCAGTATTAGTTCTCTTATAATTTTTCTCTTATAATTTCACCCTGGATGTGTGGAAAAATGTTTTTAAGTTGTGAATGAGAAAACCAATCCTCTCCTTCACCACAGTTAGTAATGGCCAGGTCTGAGTTACAACCACATGGTCCAGCAAGTATTGAGCTTTGCTGTCAATCAAATTTTAGTCCTAATTTTGCCATGATTCATTGCTATGAGATCATCATAGTTTGTTTTCATGTTTCTGTTTTTATTCCTATGCTAAAACTCAGGAATCTTTTATTAGATGCCTGGACCAAACTTAGAACAGGAAGTGAGAAGCTTTGTTGAAGTTCTTTACTTGCTATTGTCAAATGAGCAAGTGCTGTTAAACAGCATTGCAGCTGTTTGTCCTGGAGTTCGAAATAGGAGTGATGGGAACAGCATGCTTACATTTTGTTGCCAACTGGCCACAGAAAAATAATATGTATGAAATATATGAATTTAAGGGGTTATATGTGAAACATGGCCTGGTAACTAGAGACTTGGGATAGCTACACTAATGCAGGTTTTTATATGACTTGTAGTGAGTTGGTTAAGCAACTTTAAATTTAAGACATTTTTATTTACACACCTTATGGTGCTGTTAAGAGTGTAACTCATTAAAGGCTTAAGGCACCCAGAAGCTGGTAGTAGGAGTAACAGCTCAATGCCTACAGCACACACATTCATGGTGGGCTGTGATAACCCTGCTCTGTGCTCATTCTTCTGAGAGTACAAAGTAAAGCTGTAGGAGGATGTAAGGACCAGGCTCACAACTGTGGTATTTATGGGCATTCAGAACCCACCCAAGAGACTTTACATCATTCTGTCTAGGGGCTGGTGTCTTTACATGTTGTGCATGCGCAGGAAGGGAGAGAGCAAGGACAGCTAGCTGCTACATGAAATCTGGATCTAGGTTGTGCCTTCATTTCAAATTCCTGCATTGAAGTGGTTTCCTTGCAAGACAGCAATTTGAAATAAGCACTTTTGTCTTTGACTTCAGATTGCTTAGGAGAGCACTGGAGCATTGTGTACGGAGTAAACAACATGTATCAAAGTCTTTTGCATTATTTGCCTACTCCTGGGTCGAGATCCTTGTGTATGCACAGATCTGCAAAAAATAAATCTGAATGTGTCTTTGTGGCTTCTCTCCTTGACTTCTGGATAATCGGGACCCTTGCATATTTTCTTCCTTTGTAATACCCCAAGATGCAACTCCCTTTGGGAGTTCCCTAATCTGTATATCAGTGGCAATCCTATAATCCCATATAATTGTATTAGTCTCAATAGCAGATTAGCTCCAAGTGCCCCTACAGACAAGGAGATGTCAGCTCTGCTATTGTTTTCCACTTAATGTGATTCCAGACAGCAAAGAAGAAAAGCAGCTGAGAGCCCTCTGTCTCACATTACAGCCCACAGTTCCTAAACCAATTAGGAAAAAGGGATTTACAGTCAACTGGATTAAGGGCTCTGTTTATATTATCCCATATTTCTTTTTATAATACCTTCCATTTTCTATCTAGCCTTGTAATCAACTACCCTTTTCTCTGCCTTTTGAAACACCCATCCGTGTCCTTACCTATTCATTTACCAATCCATCTCACATGTGGGATTTCAGCCATCTGTCTGGTTAAGTTCACCAGCCTGCTTTAGTGCACATTTGTTTAGAGAACACATGGTGTATGAAGCATACTAAGTAAGGCTGAGATTAAAACCAATGCCTGATTTCAGATCAGTTTCAAGATGACCTCACTAATGTAAGTACATTTGTGAGACAGTGTTTGCACAAGTCTCTCCTTTTTGCTAGGTAAAACATTCTACCACCATCCTTATCAGAGCCAAACAATGCTGGTATGTAAACAGCATCATGGTCAATCATTATTCAGCAGGAAAATGGTACCTATAAAATCCTGCAACACTTCTAGAGGAAGAGGTAAAATGAAACTCCAGCAGGATAATGTTAATAAGATGAAAGATCAGTGTGGTCCTCGATCTGGTCAATTAAGTAGCAAATCAGAGATAGAAACCGACACTTCGCTCTCACAGAGGTGTCTCTTCTGCTGTGACAAGGGGGAAAGATTGCTGGAGGATGTGGGCTAAAACACCACTTCACCTGAGAACAGACAGCAGCAATCAAGACCCTGGGATTTGGTTGCCCCTATGTCAGAAATACATACAAAAAGTCATGCATCACCTACCAACAGCAATTGTTGTCTTTTACTTGATCAAAATAAATCAATAAAATAAAGTTAACACAATCCATATTGTCCAAAATATCTGTTATCCTAGAGGGATGATACCTTGCCTTCCCTTGAATTCCTAATTCAGCACAAATTCACACTAATGGGCATTAGCATGCTCAGGTGTGATTTTATGTGCTTTCCTAGATAGAAGTTGCCCAGTGAATATGTTTCTTAATGGTTTGTTTTTATGACAAAACCAGTTTGGGGCTGTCTTTCCTCTGAATGGATATTCTTTTCCTATGGAACACCATTTCTCAAAAATATTTTTTCCCAATCAGTTTAATATTTAAACAGATTTAAATTTTAAATCTCACTGTACAAATCTACTTAGATTTTCAAATTACAGTAATACTTCACCAGGTTTCATTTTTAAGGCAATGTAATATGTATAATTCATTCCATGAATCTTAGATAAGGTTGATATTATGATACAGTGCAATTTGCTGCCTTGCAGTGAAGCTTTACAGCTAAGGTGAGTTCTTCCACTTCAGGCTGTAGCTTTACTACAAATGGCTTTAAAAGAAATAAAGATGAAAAATGAGAAATGAAGTGTTCCAGTAGCTGGAGAGCTCCATAACCAATGGCTCTTTTACCCCTTGTGCGTGTTCATGGACTGCTCACGGCAAAGTACTGCTCTACTTCACAGTTTCCTTGGGGCAAAGAGAATCTTTCATTGAATGAGTTCCCTTCATTACACCTTTGAACCAGATATGTTCAGAGGAAAGCTCAGGGAAAAGGATAAACAACTGAGACTGTGAAAGGAATGATGGTGTCCAAAAGAATAAAGTAAATACGCAAAACTTTTTAGAAGCCACGATTACTTTTCAGAACTTCAACAGTTGGGTCCCAAATGTAATGCATTTAAAGATGGTTCTCTTTTTTTTTTCAGTTTAGTATTTCTTGCTCCTAAAGCCACCAACCAAAACCAGTAAGAAAAAGACAGAAGTGCTTGAGTTCCAAATAAGCCAATGAACTCAGTGCATGCCGACACCTCAGCTATTGCAACAACCCTTGCTCCAGGTCTTCTCTATTTGCTGCTGAAACACCGACCGCAGTGAGTACCATTGCAGGGTTTGCTAAAGTTTCCCAGTATTCCAGGAACAACAACTGCTTGCAACTCCCTTTGGTAACCAGTCAGCAAGGAGAATTACTCAAGCCGGGCACCTAAAATGGATATACCCCAAATAACAAACTAATTCTGACCCTGGACCAGCTGGGTGCTGCTTGTATGACAGCAGTTGATTCAGGAGCCAGATGGCAAATGAACCTTATACTGTTACATGATGATGGAAAATCATTCAGAATCCAGATAGAGCTGGATTGCCAGTTTGACAGTCTTAATGCAGGCTACTTAGCACCTATTTTCCAACAGTGGCACAGCTCTCTCCAGTGCTCAGAAAGGCTTTTGAAGCAATATGAGGGTATACTCTGGGCTGGCCTAAGGATGTAAGAAGGCATTAGCATTAAGGTGAACAGTTGCCAACACTTCAGCATTACTCAGGTTGTCAGGCCTTGGTTCTGGCCTGCCCTAGCTGAGCTGTTATAATCAGTACTCTTGCGAGCTACATTTTTGCTCATAAACATTCACAAGATTTATTAGAGTAGGCACAAGTTGTAAGCATAGCTTCTGAAGTTTTCAGGCAGTAGCAATCTGGAAAAATTGATGTTTACACAGAAATCCTGTACCGTTCATAATTTGAAAATGCTGCTGCCATGGTATACTTCTGTCAGCTTGCCCAGAATCAAATCTCTTAGTGATAACCAAAGGATGGGAACATCCAACTCATCATGGGGAGGTGGAATCAACTGAATACAGAAATACTTGGTTGACAAAAAAGGAAGGGCATTGGAGGCATTATTAAAGAGATCTTCTGTATTCACCTTCAAAGATATTTCCTCTCTCTCTCTCGATACTGGTCTTTCTTTTTTTAAGGAAGACCACTTGAAAATTTCCAGTATTTTGTACCTGTGTGGACGATTCTGGTCTTACCTTGTTTTCCTTGGTTTTGTATAGGAAAAAAAGGTGGTATGGTGACATTAAAACAGGCATGACCAACATCTTAAAACCAGTGAAGGGACATTTCATACAAGTTTACAAGGGACATATGCATGATTGTTAAAATCTGCTTTGCTCTTCTGCACAATGAAAGCCTGAAAGACTGTATAGATTTTTAAGAATAAGCTAATTTCAACCTGCTTTTTACATTAGGAATACCAGAACTGGCAGCTTTTGTCTCCTGTAGTTTTGTAGAAAGTCTTGCAAGATGTTTAACATTGTATCTGTACTGAATCTTTAGCACTAAAACTCAGTGTTTCCATGAGAAAAAACAAATTGCAAAGAGTTTTAAACAAGCTGAGGAGAAACCTCATCCCTTCTGACTGTTCCACTTCCAGTTTTGTGGGGTTTATACGGTGATGATTTTGGTAACCAGTAATTGTATCATTTTCCTGAGATGAAAGTAGATGAAATTTTAACATATGAAAAAGCTGTGTCTGGAGGTAGGGATAATCCTTAAAGAGCGAACATTTTTTCACACAATTCTCCTACATCATAAGAAACAACACGAAGCCACGTCACTGCGCATTTTGTCTGATGCCATTAGTCTAATAACACAACAGAAAAAGCTCTTTGATAAAGCAATTGTTTATTTGGCTGAGAGCACCCCTCTGCACAGTATTTCTGAGACTCGCCTCTTTTCCATCTTCTCTCAACGAAAAAAAGGAGGACTGATACTGCTCACATTGCAAACATCATAAGGCAACAATTTAAATATCTTTACATATAGTAAAAAGTGTAGGAGGCCTTCCTCTACTACCTTGTTTTTTTGTTTTTTTTTTTTTTTCCCACAGCATCTCTGGTTGCAGTTCCTTTCTGAAGAATTTTACTAGTTATTAGATCCTGTTTGCAAAGTAGTGGGCTAAATGTATCCAAAAGGCTTTTGGGCAAGGTAGAGTTCTTTGATGTGAAATAGTCTACTATAGCAGTAATATCTGCATAAGGAATTAAGCAAGTGAACCTGGAATGCAAACCCAACACTTATTTTCTAGTACCCACAGTGTGAAAAAGCCAGTCATGAGAAATACACTCTCAGCTCATCTTCTGTGTCGAGTAATGTTGCCAATACACTGACACCTACTTCATAATGTTCCCTCTTGCATTTATTGTGGGTGTTCTGACTGCAAAGTTTTCCTGGCTGCATTTAAACTTTTTGAACATGCATAAATTTTATATTTTAGATCTAATAGTTACTATAAAATCTATAGGTAATAAAAAAGAGACAACCATAAAAGCAGTTTTTTTACCTTGATTGTGATGAAGATACAGCTTGCCTTTATGATTAATCTTTTATAGGTTGTAAAGTACACAGATTACATGGCATATGAACCCACAGCAAATGCCACATAGCAGCAATCTAATACATATCACCAGAAACAATTCAGCAGTAAATTGTTTCCTGGTAACTAATAAATGCCACCGATGCTCACCTTATGTGTAAGATATTTCAGGGCTAGATATTGCTAGATATTTCAGGGCACGCTGTCAAGTTATTTGGGGACATGGATTGGATTTGGAATTGGAAAATAAAGGAATGTGAAAGACAGTGTCAGGCAATTCAAATCTGAAGATGCACAGGAGATTTTAATGTGAAAGTTTAGTTATATTTTCCATTTTAATTATCCTAAAAATACTGCATTTCAGTTTGCAACACCCTGTGCTAGTGCAAAACAATGGGAAAATGCCATGGACTCCAAAGAGGTAAAACTCTGTTGCGTCAATTAAAAAAAGACAGTAGTGCAGAAGAAAACCATTAGCAATGAGCAACTTGCTGGATGCTTACAGTGCCCTATCTTTTAGCCAGCTGTTTTAAGATGCTTGTGATAGAATAGATTTTAAAAAACAAATGGATACAAATTATGTTCCAATTACATTAATGTAAGTAAAAGTACTCAAAAATTAAGTAACATTAATAGAAATGCTTCCAGTTTGCTCCCTTACCATGATTTTCATTCCTTTAATGCTCTTCTTGTTCTGATAATTCAAATTACAGATATGGTCAGTAGAGTTTTCTAGTAAATAGGGGTGCATATTGATTGCTTTAACTAGACAGGTTTGTCTAGTAAGCACAGATAGTTTTAATTACAATGCTTTTGCACAAATCTAGAGGTATTTAGAAATACGTTAGTTTTAAGGTTTTCTAACAAATTCAGTCCATGGAGATACCTGGGCATGAGTGTGAACTGGCAAAATCTGTAATTTTCAGGTTTGCTATTGCTCTGTCTGTGCCTGAGAGCTTAGTGAGGTCACAAGGGACACAGGGCCTGATTCTCCAAAGACTCATTCACTGTCAGAAGCAATGGCATATTTTCTGTAATTCAGCACCTGTTAAACTACATTCTTCTCAGGTCTGTGCATTAAAAGGACCCTTTCAAAAAAATATTTCCACTATTGGATTTAAGATAACCCACCAAGTCTGCCATTTCTCTAGTACCTGGGAGCTAGTACAAGGCCAGTGTCTGAGGAGGAAGCAAGGCAAGAGTAGACTTACCTGGCTTGCAGGCTTCTGGACACTTTCAGCTTTATCCTTTGCCATTCCTCTGGCAATTCCTCAGAAAGATTCATCCCAGCCATCAAATGTGCAAGGAAGCAGCAGCACCTGTCCCATTTCACCTGGCTGCTCGTAGCATGAGGGTGCAGAGGACAAGTTCCAGGCCTCTCACGCTGCTGCAGGACTTCAGCATGGCGTCATCTCTTCCTGTCAAGTACTGTTGCAGAAAGTCTCTCACTCATGCTCTGGCACAGCTAAGTCATCATGGTTTCTAGGATTTCCCCTGTTGTGTGTCATCGTTGTCATGTAGAGAGCAGGGATGGGAGTAGACTGAAATCAGCCAGTGCATTCACTCCCTTTCAACACCACGGCAGTGTCACTGTGGCCCAGGCTAAGCCCACAACACCAGCCCTCACAGACACACTTTGCACACAGAAGGTTCTGGGTGCCCCGGTCTCTGCCCCTCTGTACACCCTACTGCGTCATCTGCTCCTCGGGGCTTTCCAAACCAGGCCTCTGCTCCCCTCACGTGGGGACTGGCCACTCTGACTTGCTGTTGTGCGTGGTCCTGCCACCATCCTGCAGCCTCTGTGGGCAGCAGAGACCTGACGACACACTGGGATCCCTGCCGCCATCTTTAAGTCTCTCTGGGCAGCAGAAACTTGAGGAAACACTGTGAGTCCCCATTCCACCTTTTGCTGTGCCAGCTGCACTGCCCTGCTGCCTGATCCTGGCAGCTTTCTCCCAAGCTGCCGTGCCCGCCGCCACAGGCACACAGTTCACCTGGCAGCGGGCAGCCAGGTACCTCAGGGTCAGCAGGTAGGGCCAGCACCCCACCGATCCCCAGCTGGCATCACAGAGACAGCGAGTGGGCTCCACCTGAGGAGATGAGGGCCTGCATTTTGCTGAGGAGATGGCAGCCAGCACTGTGCTGAGGAGAGGGGTGCCAGTGCCTGCTAACAGCTGTCAGTGCCTGCTGAGGGCATGAGCGCCACCTTAGAAAGAAAATGGCCGACAGTGCCCTGCTGAGGAGATGGCCTCAGGTGCCAGCGAAGGTGACACGTGCTGCCTTCCTGAAGAAATGGATGACAGCGACTCTCTGAGGGGATGGATGGCAATATCCTTCGAAGAAATGGCTGCCAGTGCCTGCCAAGGAGATAGGTCCTACCTTGCTGAGGAAATGGATACTGATGTCCCACTGAGGAGGCTGTTGGTGACGCAGTAGGAAGAGGCCAGGTAACTGCTGGGTGCTGTGTGGCAGCCTCAGGGGAGGTACAAACAGCAAACTTTTTGGGGGGTCCCTCAGGAGAAAAGCTGATCCACACAAGCCCTCTATGTTCACAGTGTTGACAAAAATGGGAAGAAGCTTGTGTTTGTTGCTTTGCTGTGGATTTAAACAGTCCATTTTAATACCATTATAAATCTTTCATAAGGCAGTGAACAACTGCATGGACACAAGTACTGGAGCCATCGCAGGCTGCATAAACCAGAAGGCACAGGAAAGGCCATGGTGACAAACCATGCCAAACAGAAACCCTTCTCAGCCAGAGCTGCTTTCTTCAGATTGTGATTTACAGGAAGTGGTTGAACTATTTGAAATAATTAACCTAGTTAATGAATTGAGTTCCCTACTCACTTTTCAAATTGTCATTGAATATGCTCCGAGTTTTGTAAACATACTTGCAATTATTTCAGAAGTGGCTGATAAGGGTTGTCATCCAATACATTTCTCATTAATTGTTTGCTGCTCTACTTCAAGAGCAGACTGTTTTACTCTATCTATGTGCTTGATGGCCCAAGTTTTATAGCAATCCCCCTGAGCTCTCAGGCCTTTTTCAGTTTGTTTCTTGAAGAGTTCCTCCACAAATAGTCATGTGAATGTGATATATCCATATACATATAGAGTTATAAGCCATGCTTGAGCATTTTGATCATTTTTTATAGCTGTAAAGCAGCTAGTGTGGATGTTTGCAGAATAATAGGAGAGAATTTGGATGGAAGTGGGACTACCACTGAAAATAAGCCATTTTGTTCAAACGAATATGCTCTCCCTTTCTCTTTCAGCTTTCATTCAAGAAATACAAAGGTATTAGATCCTGCTCTATGGTGAAATTATTCTTACAGTGTTAAATAGATGCAACTCTACCATTCAGCTGTGTGATCAAAATGTTTTTCATTTACGTAAACAAAAGGGCTGGACGAAGAGTCTGTGGAACTCCTTGTTCAATACCACAAGGTCCTGGGAATGGCTTGTTGGGAGTGGGGAAAGAGTATGCTGAGACCCCATTGCATCTCCTCCCTGGGCGAATAACATCAATCTGTATGTGACAAGCTGTATGTAAGATTATGGGGGCTGCTTTTTTCATTACACTCTAAAAAACTCGGAGAATCTAGAGTCCTTCAGCATCACTTTGTGTGTTTATATACATAAATAAGAAACAGACGATTCTTTTCTGCTAACTGTAGCTCCCAGATTGCAGATATATTTTTCATGCTCACTTCCTTTCCCAAACACTTTTTCTTTCAAAAATTAAAAGCATATGAATCCAAAAGTATCTCAGAGAAGCAGCCAAAAATCAGGTCATATGCGCACTCAGATGGTAGAGTCTATTACCACTGTTGTTTGAGCTGAGGAGATAAAAATCTCTCTGAGTGGCTTTGCATTCTCCGACTTCAAACAATGCTGTTAAAATGTAGCACAATTCTTAGGATTCCTGAGCAAAGCAAGGTTGTGTCTCCTTCCTCTTCGTTAACTATTCTCTTCGAAGTCCTGGAGTCTTTGGGGTGTGGTATCTTATTTTACTGGTTGCTTCATACCAACGATAAAGGGTTTATGTTGTTGGAGTTAAATATCACTTAAGAACTTCAAAGCTGCTCCTTTGAGAGGAGGGTCTTTGACTTTACATCTGGGTGGAGGACACACATGGAAAGGGTTACCATGAGAAACAGTCTTTCCCAGCTGCTGCCTTTCTTAAATTACTGCTGCAGCAGCAGCCACAGTTACTCACTTATGCCAAACATTGTTTTTTGGCATATTTCAGCCTGATCAGTTCCTTGCAGGAATTCCCACAAGGGTGGAAGGGATATCCAGCTTGTTGAAGCCTCTTTTAAATAATTTAAGATGGCTCTGGCAGTTTCTGTAGCTTAAGTCAAGACTGGAAAATGGAATCTTCCAAAGTCAACAGCCATATTAAGTATGGAAAGGAACTTGCCCGAGCTTGTGTAAATAGTTGTTCCCACATTTTGAGTAATGCTGCATTTTCTGAAATGAGAGATACCTGCCTTTTGCATCAGATGTCTATGTGGCTTAAATAATATATATTCATTGTTCTTTTGCCTTCTACTTTTGGTTGGTGTTATTATTACTGTTTTGTCAAGAAATAATTTTAGATTTTTTCTTAATTTCAGCATTGCTATTTATCACAAATTCACTAGTCAAGTAGGGTGAACAGAAAAGGCGAAGCCTAGCTCCTCATTCTAACTGCCTAGCAATGAAAATGTGTTTTAATTATATTCAGTTCCTCCACAAAAGACTTAGTCACTCACAGTTAATAAGGCGTAATGGCTTCCCACCCCACAGAGTGCTCAACCTGGCATGCAGCTCCTGCTCTGAGGCAGCCATGTGATGGACAGAGTTGAGAAAGGCAGCAGCAAGAGTGGCTCTGAAGATAATTGTTAGCAGATCTGAGTGCCTTAGGTTTCACTTGCTCATTTGAAAACAACCAGGGCCCCTTTAACAACATTCAGGAAAATTTCTCAGAAGAGCAGACTCCTGCTCCAAAGAATTATTAGCACCATACCTTCATTATGTCAGCTGTAATGACAGTTACAGCTCCTTTTGATGTGCCGGTGCACGGCCTGGCCTGTCGGATGCACCAGAAGGCAGCTGGATGCCTTGGTGGGCAACAGTCTGCTCCATGATTCCTGTAGGCTTGCCAGTCTAGTTTGGATCAAAACCTGAACAGAACACGGCATGCTCCCTCCAGTCTTTTAGACTCTTCCTGCGGAGGTACTGTAGTTCTGTCTGCTCACTGCAAGCCCAGCGCAGGCCAGAAGGGGCCCAGTGGAGGAAGAGACAGAGCCAGGCAGTTGCCCATGGCAACTGCAGTCCCCTGCTTTTGCTGGTTTGCAGTCCCCTGCAAAGCTACGGTTCTAAGTGCTAATGGCTCCTGCTTTTCCTGAAAGTGTGTGTGTGTGTGTGTGTGTGCGTGTGTGTGTGTGCGTGTGTGTGTGTGTGTGGATATCTCCTTACTGTGGGGTGGAGAGAAATGGGATGGCAGAATTGGCTGTAAGGGCAGCAGTGTTTGTTGCCCAAGCTACTGTGCAGCCAGCAACAGTGGGAACAGCAAACCCAGATTCTCAGGACTTTTCTGTCAGGCTTTACTATCCCACCCTAGCTGCCTCAGAGCACGCTAACTCTTTCTATCTGTCCTTGGGTTGGGAGGCTTCAATTTTACATTTGTTACAGGGGAGCCTTAAGTTTAATCTCAACTCAGGTATTTGATGAGCTGAATTTCCTTCTAGTCCAGGAAACTGATCTGGAATCTAGTTAAATTTAAATGTCTGAGTAGTCTCTCACTTTCATTCTTAATCCTGAAAGGAAACAGGAGGAAATTGCTCTTAGAGTGTACAAGTCAGGAATTGCTGCAGGAAGTTCTTTTGGCTGGAATTCAGAAGGCCAGACTAGATAATCAGGGTAAGCCTGTTACAAATATATGAAACACCATGATGAAGGAGCTGGAAATGGGTTAAAGTTAAATCCTGTATAAGCCTATTCCTCTTTTATTTTTTATTTTTTGCTAAGTAAACCCTTTCTTGATTATAGTTAATGCCTTCTTAAGAGATCAAAAGAATTATTTTAAAGGACACTGCTTACTCACAAAATTCATTATCGTAATGCTCCATCATACTTTGCCAAGCTGCTGTCTCTTTGATCTGCTGCTGTGGCCTTTTGTCTGTTTCTGCAGTTAATCTACATTTTGTTGGTGTCAGGTTTTTCTCATTTTTTACATCTCTGTTTTATTCAATATTATAGTAACCCTATGGAATTCCACCATCTATTTTTGAAGTTGATTTCAGTTAAAGATTTTAAAAATTCCTCCATTATGAAAAAATTAGGAGCTCTTGGTTGATTATTGATAAGAACATTTGCTATTTTTTAATTCAGTAGTGTAACCTAGTAAACAGAGTTTCCTGCAATGCAGGATGCCGATCTCATAGCTGGGATTTATTTGTATATTTTAATGGATTTGGCTTATTTTGATAGGGAATCTTGTGATAATTTGTTCTTGTCAAGCAGTTTGGGTTGTGTTATATGACACATTCCATGCGAGTCAAATTTGACAAAAGCCTTTTTCTTCAATATCTTCACATTACAGCTTTTCATTGTCACATCACTTTTGTTCTAAGTTATTTTTAGTGGATGTTAGTACTTATGAATGGCAGTAAGATTGACAGCTCTAGACACTCCTGCTTACTATGAGAAGAGGACCTTGATAGCATAGACGTTATTCAACAGACAGCTTGAAATATGATGCAATGACAAAAATCAGTAAGATACTGTAATTCCTGACTACGAAGTATACCCAAAGGACAGCTTAGGTCACAGAGGTGTGAGGAGAGTCCTGTAAGTTTAAAGAAAGAAATTACTCTGAATAAACTGGTGAGGTAAAATTTTAGTGAAATACATGTGACAGTCTATGTAAATAGAAATCTCCCACAGTCTGAGTAGAGGTGGACTAACAGTCTTGTGCAAACAGCTTTTTCCTCAATAAATAGGTACTGCATATGTGCTGCTAAAGGGGGTCTTGGAGAAATCAGTCAATGAAGCAGTAATAACAGGGGAATTGACACCAAACATACATGAACTATTTTGGGTATGACAAAAGGACAGGGGTTTAGAGCAGCAGCTTCACAGGTTGTGAAGCAGTTGTTCCAAGATTATGGGTGACTAATTAGCATGAAAGGTTCCTAGTGGGAGTTTGTTTGAGAAGGACCATGTAAGTTATTAAAAAATCCTACAATAGCTTGGAGTTCAGTGTCTGTAGGGATACCAACAACTTACTAGTTGGTGTTTCATTTTAAGAAGGGAATTTCAAGAAGTAGACAATACCAGTCAAGAAAAGGACTTTCACATAACAAAGGATCTGGCTGAAGAGTCAAAATGACACGGAGGAGAAAAATGTGTGAAAGCAGATGAAAGTGTGTTGGCAAACACAGAACAGAAAGAACACTTGTGATTTTGCTTTTCCCTGGCAGTGCAGTTTCTGCCCAGGATGTGTGACTAGAAATGAATAGAGTTCACTCTGAAGCATATCATTAATCTATAGAGTGGTGTTACAAAAATATAATTGTTTTTCTGTCCTCTTTCTCATTCATCATTAATGTTCCTTCCCTTTTTTTTTTTTTTTAAGAAATGACCAGATGTTTTCCACTGAGGATGTCTCAAACATACTTAGGGGCTTGGGGTGGGGTTTTTTTCCACTTTTGGGGTTTTTTTTCAGTTTTTTTTCTAGAGTGGTAAGAACTGATTTAGAACCCAGCTGTCTTCTTAAACCTCCCAATGTCCTCATGTAAGAGAACCAAAGTGTGTGTGAGGTTCAAATCCTTTCTTCCCATTTCAAGCTAACTCATTTGAGCACAGTGTTAGTGTTGGCTGACTGGAGTGAAGGGATAGAGTAGTTTGACTTTCTCATTTAAGATCACGTAAGGGGAGTTGCTCCAGCCTAAACACATTCATAAGCCTTACAAGTTCTTTGATTGTAGGAAGAAATCTGGATATTCTGGGAAGTTACGAGTAAAGGAACATGGGAAATAAGGAGTCTTTCTAACAACTCAGTATCCCACCACGATAAGATAATATTTTGGAATTACTTCAGTGTTCTGGTAGACCAGATTTAATTATGGACTAGACTGCCTTTTGCTGGTTTTGGAGGCATATGTATCTTTGGAAGTCTATGGACAGTTTCAGCTGCAAAGAACTTGAAGTAATGCTAGTTTGAATTTTCATAAAAAAATACAGGAATTTCATGAAGCCTTTCCCTTATTTTTACTTTTTTTTTTTCCCCTTATGAAGTTTCAGCAGAGTTTAATGCCTGAGGGGCTCACAGCATGATTACACAATAGACTTTTGCCACAGTCATGTTGTTGGAGACGTCACCCTTGACAACATGAGCTAGTAACACTTCTCAGCCAAAACTTTGCTGGCTATTGGAGCTTATTTCACAAGTGTGGTCTATAGAAAGTTAATTTCTTATTGTAATACACAATGTGTAGTATACAATGGTATTCCAATATATAGTAAAGATATAATCTTATACGAAGCAATAGATCAGGCTCTTTCAAGCCTGGTAAGATAATGTATTTTTTAAAGATCTGTAATGTTGAGAGGAGGAGCAACTAGATAGTATTTAAATGTGTTCTGCTCTTTTGCATGCCAATAATATCAAATATTACTACTCTGGGAACACAGCTTTACATACCTACATCACTGTCTCAATCCTGTGAGTAAGTTTAAAGATGTGCTATTCACATTGTCCAGATTTCTGGAGCACATACTTCTGCAGTGCTACATACATGATATTGTTTCATAAAACACACCGTAAATTTTTTTTCTTGTTCTTAGCAGGCCTGCTTATACCTCCAGGCTGTAAACAAGGATTGTAGGGAAGAAAATGCACAACTATTTTAGCAACAGTAAAACAGATTTGGAAGAGTTTTGGGGCCAGGAAAACCACAGGGAAAATGTGATGACAGCGCTACTGAAACGGGCATCTCCTGCCTAAAACAAGGGGTAAATATGTATTTTAGGCCTGCCCTCTGAAAGGCGTAAGTGTGACACGTGCCCAGTCTTTCCCTCTGATTTGTTTTAGATCTCTAGAAGTGCTTAGCCACTAGACACGCTGATTTAATGAGCTTTGAGACTGTCTGAAACGGGGCTTTCACATCTGTGGTACATCCTTTTCTATCTGGACTCATGTTGAAACACAAGTTGGCTGGCTACTTGTCACTAGCTCTTCGTGGAAGACATTTTCCTGTGTAATCTGCTGGTGAAGCTGCTCTTATGAGTGCTGCCCACCACAACTCATTCAAAATGAAGGGGGTTAGCGAAAGGCTGACATTTAAGCTGTGTTAGCTCACCTGATGACTGAGGCCATACAGGGCATGCTTATGCAACAGCTCTGTTGATCTGCCTGAGCTGGGGAAGGCAGTACTGCTGCACAGAGACCATGGTGGGGAAGTACAGGTGGGAAAGGTAAACCACGGCTTCCTCGGCTGCCATCCCAAGAGGACCTTTTTGTTTGGGGACTTATCCCTCACACACCTGTGCAGGTCAAATAAGAAAGCCTGGGGTAGGACAGGAAGGGATAAAATGGGGTGCTATATTCTCCCACAGACTGCATGTCTGTGGGTAGGGTCTCAGGGCTCATGCACTCTGTTTCCTGTCCCAAGCAGAAGCTGTAATTCTGAGTCTTTCCAAGCAATGCGGTGTGTTCCTGCTGCATTTGGCTCATTGGCAACCCTCTGGCTACAGTGTGCTACAGGCAGTTCTAGCACTACAGCTCTCTATGATTTTGTTGAAGGAGCAGGGGCTAGAAAATCAGCAGCTTTAGTATGCATGCCACTGTCTCTAGAATTGGGTACTGACCCTCTTTATTGTTACCAGTAAAATTAAACTGATGCGACAGTCTTCCATGGCAGGTTTCCAGCTCTCTGCACTTTTGGAGGAGCGGGGCGGGGGGGTTACCCTGTCCTTAGAGAGAAAAAGGATTGGATGCTTTCCAGGAGGGAAGGAAAATCCTCCTGTGACCACTGTGGAACTGTAGATGAACGTACCTGCTTCCGAAAGAAGAAACTTACTGTAAATACAGTCAGGCAGAGCTAGGAGAAATAAATCATAGATTATAATGGGGACATCCCCTTTCCTCTCCTCAACAAAGATAGCATCTATGTTTAACCATAAAAGGCACTTATGCTTCTCTCCTGCATACTAAACAGGAACTGTCTGACTCGTGTGTTTCTTAGAGTCAGAGGACTGATATATCCCTGCTCTTGGAATTCTAATTTCTTACCAGGCAATACAACGTAATAGCAAACATGGCAAGAAAGATGCATCCAGGTGGAAAGGGGAGACTGAGGCACTTATGTTGCCCCAGGTCACAATATCACTTGGGATAAATATCATGTCATCAGGGTTTATTTGCAGTTGTGAATAACAGAGAATGACAGCATCTCCCTGTTTTCCTGTGTGACGGTTGGTTTTTAAAGTAGTGGCAGGTTTGGAAAGCCAGGCGTCGAGTCAGGGAGTTCTTTGTTTTTCTTGCAAGCTATTGCACATAGGTATTTAGAGGCAACTGCTTTGAGCTTGCTGGGGGTAGGAATGTGTTCTCTCCAGTATATTCAGGGGAAGGCCTTATGATGAAAACCTCATCAGAAGTCCCATTCTTGACTTTCCTCCAGACTTCAGGGTGACTTCAAGCAAGGACACATCTGTTTTGTTCTGTTTCTCGTTCTTTCCTGAGACCTCACGGAGTGCTAATGTCCGCCATTAATGGCACTGAATATCTTGCATTAATCTCCATGTGCAAAATATTTCAGGCCTCTTTATTCATCTGTTCTCTCATATGTTGGCTCACATGAGAGGACTCACAGGGCAGGTCTGTGGCTGAGGCAGTGGGCTGTGCTCAGTTATGTTCCAAGAGAGATGCTGAGGTGCCAAAGCATAGGTAGGTAGTGGAGCTCATAATGGGGCTCACCCTGGCCTGTAATCTCATGTATTTTTTAGTGGGTCAGGGAACAGTCCAATCCAGAGAGGAACATGGGGCCCTAGACAGAGACAAGCTCTGGTTTGGTGGTGTAGAGTGACTCAGACACTTGCAGCAGGTGGGACTTGCCTTGGTGAAGAACATGGGTGCTGAGAAGTTCTGCTCTTGAGTTCAATCCTGGTGCAGCAGGGCTTCTGCTGACCTAGGGAGCCACAGCCCCTTGCTGGGACAGCATGAATTCCTGTAGGTCTACTCTAGGTCAAGGAGCAGCTAGAAACTTGCATACCAGCCAACCTCTTTCCAGAAACAATGGCCAGGAAAGCCTTTGAGCTTTTGGTTAAAGGAAACAAGCCAAAATCTGGAGGAATACAAGGCAATACTGGGCTTTTGTTCATACTCTGTCCTGTTTAATTCCAGCACAAGCATTGTGAATGGTAAACTGAACACAGAGCTGAGGTCATACAGAAACATACATATCTATTTCTTGCCCTTCTTTTCCTTTCTGCCTGAGCAGTGAACACTTTTTCAGGTGTGAAGTGCTTGGTGTCAACATCAGCATTTTTCACCAAAGCTGATTCCTGGTCATATTTGGCCTTGATCTCTCATTTAGTACTTCCTAAAAACCAGAATGGAAGCTTTCTAAGGAGCCCTTTTTGAATAATGCTAAGTGGCGATTTAAGAAGCAGAGGCAAGACAGGGAGGGGGAAAAAAGGCATTTTCTTCCAGTGTTAAGTGGTGCTTCTGTATTTTAATGGCTTCTGAAGTCAGGCAGACACTGTTGCTTGGTCCCAGCTGGACACTAATTCCTGCTGGGAATGCCTCGTGGCAGCTTTCAAAGTGCTCTGAAGCTGAATTTCTAATTGTGACTGAGAGCAGATCAATTCCCTTTCCTTTCTGCAGTGAAATTTAGGTTCTGTTACAGACATGAAGATGTCCCAATGTACTAGCAGCATTAAAACACCAGAACCTGCCAGGCACCAGCAACGAGTATTACGCAGGATGGTAGCTGGGGTTTGGGTAGATATGTTAAAATAAAAGAAGTGCAAAGAATAGAGCTTAGAATAGCTGAAACTCTCCTTTCTTCATATGATTGGCCTCATAGCAAAGGCCACGAGGGCTTTCTTGTCCTTGGGGTTATTAAGTCAAGGTTAAGAATGATTTTGAAATATTTCTCCTTTATTTTAAACTGTAGCATTTTTGTCATTCTCCTATTCCTCTACTACTTGTTCTTGCTTCGCCAGTCATGCAGCTTACCTATTAAAAAATAAAACAGGATGATTTGTCTCTTATTAAATTCAGGGTCAACTAAAAAGTACAGAATGATAGGTCTCAGCTGTAGGTCTACCCAGGACTCAGGAGTGTATTGTCCAAGTATTTAAAAGCTAAACTGAGCAGAATGAAAGTGCTACTCTATCTCTCTGCTGCATTACTGGACACCCTCTCCTAGTACTTCATCTCACACTGGTACTTCCTCTTCTTTTCAAAGGCTTTTGAGCAATGGAGCAGTTAGTAATACTGCCACTTAAAGTGTTCTGTTCGGAATCCAAACTGGATTGGAAAGGAGCAATTCAAAGCTGGCATTTCAGGCTATATGCAGACTCAAGCAGATCTTTTAAGCAGTGATACTTAGGCTGCTTTCTCACAGTTCCCTTATCAATTGTTACACCTAGAAGTGTGCTTAAAAATGGAAAGTGTCTGGTGTGCAACTGAGACATCTGGCTGTGTGTGTCATGTCCCATTGCCCAGCCCCCGCACCTCCACCCCCAAAAGAACATTTCTGCTCCTTTCGGGAAGTGAAATTTTATGTTTTATGATAATTATGACAATTTTCTGGCCTGCTCACTCTAAGAAGTGCTTTCATATTGATTTCAAAGGAGCCATGATTTAGGCTTCTTTTATACTAGAATGGATGATGTGTGCTTCCACTTCAAACTGATGACATTTGTGACTTCAGAAGCTCATATTCAATATTAAGGATTTTATTATCTGGTCAGTGCTGCATTAAAATAACTGAGGAAGCTAAACTGTGCAGCATAATTCTTCTCAGGCAGATTCAGCTTATATTTCTCTTGCCAGTGCACAGAGCACGGTCCACTAAGCTTTTGAATATCAAAGTACGATACACTGGTGTCTGTCATTTAAAAGCAGCTGTTCCCAGAGGAGAGCTAGGCAGTGGTGGACAGTAGTGTTGGGATCAGATGTGCTGTCATATTAATGGGTTGAATTTGCAGCATGGTGCTGTGTAACAGCCTGCAGAGATGCTCTAGCTCATAGTCCCGGGAGAGTATTTGGAGGAGAAAAGTTTGAGGGGGAAGCAGAGTGTAAACAAGCCCCACTGGACATAAGCATAAAAGTCAAACAAAGTGGACCAGGCTTTATAGTTACAGACTATGCAAACTGTACACTGAATAATGCAAGACGTGGCATTATCCTTAGCCTGTCACTGAGAAAGTCTGTTGCACTGCAGTCATCTCCAAGCAAAATCTATCTCATTAATTTCAGTTGGAGCCTTTACAGAGCAAGCTCATCTGCCGCTGGATTTTTAACTCTCAAAAGCCTGACAAAAGCTAAATTACAAAAGACCACAGTGCCCACCCCACCTTCATGTGCCCCTCCTGCCTCTCTTCCCTAATGCTTACAATGACAGTGAAATTGCATTCTGTTCCAGGCAGTGATCCCTTTGAAAGTGTATATCCTCCTCCAACTGGTTTCGTTTTTCCTAAATGTGCTAGAGACATTGTCTCATGATCTGCAGTAATTATCTTGACAGGTCAATTATTAAAAAAGAAATTAAAAAATTAAATTTAAAACATGATATAAGAGCTTGGCTACTGGTTTTTCTTTTACTGCTATTTCTCTGCAGAATGCTTTTGGCACCAGCTGACATGGGAACTGCATTGCACCAGAGAGGGAAGCTGTCTTCCCCTATTCTGATGCCAGATTAAAGATAACCTCTAGGCAGAGATTTCTCTCTAGATTTGTGGGTATTCAGAGCAGGAACAGCACCCACTGGCACATGGCTGATTATAATTCCTGGACTATTAATTTGAATACTCATATAATTTACTCCTACTGGCCTGCCTGAAAGAACTGCCTGTTTAGGAAAAGAAACTCGGCATGGTAAGAGAATGGATGGAGATAACCATTCTTTCTTTATTGGAAGGGCTTAAAGGAAGATGTGAATTTCCCCCATCTGATATCTGAACAGTTTAATAATATTCACATATTAAACCTTATGAAGGTTTTTTTAAAGAATCCCTTTGAGCCTGTAGGTTGGTAATATGTGAGTAGTATGTACCTACAAGATTCACACTAACAAGTAAATTCTTTGAGGGAAGCAGTTCATCTATTACTTCATTTTTCTTGCAAAATTGACATTAACATGCATTATTGCAAGATAAATATTTCAGCACATCATATAAACAGCTATTGAAAAAGGTACCAACTGGAGGCCTTAAGCTTCTACACCAGTGAAGGAATGCAACATAAGGAAGAAATTGGGTCCTCAAGGTGCCTTTCAAGGCTGATTGAGAAACTAACTTGACAAAGAATCTCCTCAAATCTTGTTTTCTGCTCTACTCTGCTCCTCTCCTGGGTCCTGGGATAATTTGTAATTCAAGCTTGGAAGGAATCCTATGCTATTTCCTTCAGACTTATTCCTTCCACATGTGAAATCTAGTAATTTAAACACCTCATCTCCTTTCATAACTGAGGCAAGAAAAAAATAGCCAATGATCACTGATTGAATCCATATTTCCACAAAGTTCCAGTTATTTTGTTTGATGCTTAAGAAATAAAATTAAATGAAGGTAGTTAAAGGTATAAGTACACTTTTTAAAGAAATACAGATGGTTGTGGCAAATGAATCTGTACTAATCTGGGCTTGCAAATAAATCCCTAAAAACCTACTGGCCCCATTCCTGGGGTGTGATATCAAGCAATGAATTTGAAGCCAGAGACAGGTTTAGTAGTAAGTGCTGGTTCAGCTTCATAGGATAGGAAGCAGCTCAGAATGAGTGATGATGTATTTTGGCTTAAAGCTTTAAGAAGAGTATGGGATAAAGATTGAAAATAAGCTCCATTACCTAATTACTTGGAGCTCAGTGGGAATTAAGGATGCTTAGTATCTTGGAGCAATATTTTTCAAACTTTTAAGAGTTAGCTCTTCTTCACGAAAGCCAATCATGGATCTCCTGTGCTGCCTCATGTGGTTAAGGACCTAACCATAATTCAGGTCTTCACAGTGCTATACTCCCTAACCATTCTTACATGCCAAGGACTGTGCAGGAGCTGGTGGAATTGCTGGGTACTACAGTTCAAATCTGAGCTGGCTTGCTTTGAAATGAAAAGAGCAGATCGTACATCTCAGAGATGATGTTTCAGGCTCTCTGCAAACTCCAGCAGAAAATAAATTAATTGCATTTGAGTTGTGCTTTCACGGTTGTTGGTTGGTGTATTTCTCTTTTCACAAACACTAAAAAGCTACAGAAAAAGAAAGGAGAATGCTGAAACCAAAAAACTAGAGGAAGGCCTGGGCATTCTTTGCATCTTCCTTGAAAAATGGCAGCTGCACAGCAAATTGGTCATAAACTGAAGAACTTTCTTGCTTTTGAACTGCTTCCACTTTATGCACAGAAACTTGTATCCCATTTGAAGGATGAATTTTTTGTTGTGAGTGGTGTCACTAAAGTGCAGGAAACTGAGGAGACCAACAGAAGTTTTCCCATGAAGTTAAAATCTGTGTTTCCTAGCCTCCTACCCAGATTTTTAAAGCAGTATCATTGTTGACCAGGGACTTTTTAAAACCAGAGGGAACCCTGGCTCATTCTGTACAGATTGTTGAAACAATGAAAACACCATAATTGCAGCCACATCGTAAAAGACAAATGGGTAACACTGGGGACCTCAGTTTTAGCCCTCTTCCTCCACATGGCATGTTTTCTGCAGCAATTCCCAACTGAGCCATCAGAGGAAGAACAAGATGCTTTTGCCTGCATCAGCAAAGCCATTTTACATGTGCAAACTCCCAGGTTTAAAACAATCCATTTTTCAACTATTGACATTTGAGGTGGAAGGCACATATTCCATCTGCCACCAGCTTTTCCCTTCCTTTCCCACACTTGTAACTGTACTTTGGCTTACTTGTTCTAGCAGGGAATACAACAGCAGAAGTAGTAAGTACAGTTCTGCTTCATAAAGCACTTCTAAATTATTTTTGTCTAATCCCAAAGCAACTGCCAAACGCTTCTCTCCAGACACATTTAGTCCATGTGCAATGAGTGGTGTGGGATTAGCCTATATTGTGTGGTAAAGCTCAATGCCTGCTCTGGGACAGGTGGAAGGACTGGGTGCTCCTGTACAGTAAGATAAGGAACCGTGCAGTGCTTGGGGAAGCTGCTCACTGCTCGTTTCTGTTGTAACCCTCTCCAGCAGAACAAGAAAACAGAAATGGTGTGTTGGCACAACCCTGCTTTCTGAAGTCCCAAGGCAGTCCATAGAGAGGGTTTCCGTGACACTGAGGCCTTGGAATTATACTAAGGAGATGCTGATTTTTTTCCCAACTGATACAAAACTGGGTGTGTGTAGCCCAAGATTTGCAGAGACATGTGAGTACTGGAAGTATTCAGTATTCACAGGGATTCCCAGGTCTTCCCTAAAATGCAAAGGGTCCTTTGCTAAATATTAACAAGACCACATTGTGTTGTGTGTTCTTTTTCATTAGACAGCCACCTGGCTGTTAAGCAGAGTGCTGCTGGGTCACCAGGGATGCCAGGGGCCCTCTGCAGATCCTAGCCTTAGCTCTTCTTTGTCTAAGGATCACCTCTATAAAACAGAGGGAATTTTTCCCTGTCTGCCAGGGCTGCAGGGAAGGTGAGTTTCTTGTGCTTTCAGAACAACATTAGTGATAAGCCTGCTAGGAATTACGTGGTGTCCCCTTATCTAAGGCTCTTACAAAGACAGAGGGGACAAGCGTTTCCACGTACTCCAGCCACATAGAGAAGACACCCAGAAAACCTTGCAGGAGGCAAAACTTGTTCCACTAAACTACACTGAAGGAAAGAAATTTATGAGCGGGAATATGAGTACAGCTGGTATATTATTTACCATTTTAAAAACACAGTCTGTCTGCCTGTCTTACCTCTCTGAGAAATTACTACATTTTCAAATGGATGAAGACTTCTGCTGTAGAATCAGAGATCTTAGCTCTACTTAGACCAATCTTTCTAATGAGCTGTTTAACTAGTACAAAGTTCAGTCTACCTGATGTATGATAAAATGGAAAGCCTATTTAAGTTTTCATTAATTAAGACAGAAGAATAGAGACAGGAAATGTCCATGGCTGAGAAGGTATCAAATCACAATTCATTTCAAGGAAGCTTCAACTGTACCACAGGTGTGTAGCTGTATGCATCTCCTCTTTTACCTGAAAAAAGAAAACACATTCTAATAATAAAGAAATAAAAACACTCCTTGTATTAATGCCTGACCACCCTGACCTTTCTGCAATGCATTATTGACAATTCCTTTAACATTTATTTAAACTTAATTTCCCAGAGCAGAACATGACAGAAGGTAAAAAACATTCATTTCAATTGTAAAAGCTTTCACTTTAATGCATCTCTGAATTAATTGGGCACAGTCTTCATATCAAGTGAAATAAATGGGCTGATAATTGATTAGGACCTCAAGGAACAATGAGATCTGATTGGTCAGGAAAAGAGAAGTGACCTATAAAAGGTCAGGATTTTTTGAAATTGCTTTTTTAATAAAGCACGTTGATGAAGAAATTATCTGCAAGGCTTAGATGAATTATTCTGATTTGATATATAACTTCTGTCAAAGTGAAAATGGGATGTGATGTAACTTAATTCTTGGAAAACTTGAGATCCCCTTTGAAGGAGATGAGTCCTTCTCTCAGTCCCAATGTTAGGCTTTGAAATGTTGGTAGCACAGCATGGCTTTTCTTAGCTTACCTTTCCATCTTTTTTCAGGAGAAGTCTGCCAGGTCTCCTCTTCTGCTGAGGAAAGGAAAGAATCCAAAATGGATTGTGGTTGATTTTCTGCCTTGCCTATTATGAACAATGTTTTACTCTTCTAAGATGTCTTCCCCCACCCCACCCCAGCTGAGTCTTTAGTTGAGAAGCTGGGATGAGCAGATGGGACGTTGAGGCTTGTGGTGAGGCTGATGGTCTCACCTTCATCCATGGCCAGAACAGTCATTTTTGAAGCAAGCCCCTTTCCTCTTAGCTGGACTGTTCAGCCTGTCCTCAATCCTTGTTCTTCTCTGAACTTCCCTTTTGGACTGCTGTGCCTTTTCTCCACACTCTTGTGCTGACACAGCACTACAGCAATTTTGTGAATATGGGAGTATTACAAGTGTGTCACTAGGGGAAGGCGTGTTGCCTTTTTTTGTGCTCCTGGCCCAAGTGTCTATCCCAAGATGACTGATTATTGGTTCATCTTGACCTTCCTGCAAGATTCTGCCTTCCCATGAACAAAAAAAAGTACTCACCAGGCTTTGTGCTGTGCTGGTTAAATCAATTAGAGCACACCACTCTGAGGCATCTCTTCCTTGGGCTGAATCCCAACTCATCAGTACAGCAATAATAAAATGCTGATCCCTATGTGATGGATAGCCTCCCTCTCATCCACGAAGGGGCTGCTGGAAACACTGTGTTTCTGGGAAGCCTTCCAGTGCTGATGGCCACATACCCCCAGCAAATGCGGATTTGGCTCCTGTTTGTGTTGTAACGATGCGCATTGCACTCTTTCTGTAAGGGTTATCAGCACTCAGGTTTATCAAGAGGAAGTGCAACAAGCCTTATACTGGATGAACACACAGTCAGCCTGGTCTGGCTCCTGAAAATATCTAGTTTTTGCAGGAGACTTAATTATGTTGTCGTTATAGTCATCCTCACCCCAGCACAAGGTGATCTCATTGACCACTTTGCACCAAGTTTACCCTTGCCTTTTCTTAGGCATTCCTGCCTGCACCTCTGGTTTGCCTATTTGTGAAGCAGCTTAAGAATTGCTATAAATTATAGCTCAAACTGTTAAGGAAAACCCAAGTGACTGCTGGGAGTTAGTTCCCAAACAGGTCATGAGTACCTGCTGTCAGAGCAGGAATCCCTGTGAGAATGAGAGTGGACAGCTGGGAACCCCTTGACAGCTTTCCCAGCGTAAGGTATCTCCACAGACCCCCTTGTCTGTGAGATGACAGAAGGGTGTAATTGGTAGAAAAGGTAAAAAAAAAAAAAAAGAAATAGAAATGAGCAACATTTGGAGTTTCTGTTAGGTGGAAAACTTCAGCATTCCAGGAGATTTTTTTATTCCTGCTTAGGAAAAAATGCTGGTATGTTAACTATTGTTTTTTAAAGAGAACAGAAATTCTGCAGGAAACAAAATTAAAATGTTGGAACACTGCATTTTAATTTTCAAAATGAAAAATATGGGCTTTTACTTTTATGTGTTTCATAGCCAATCTTTTCTTGTTGAAATGTCTTTCATTTTGTAGCAGCTGCTTTTCTTTTCTCCCTTGCCTTTCATTCCCTTTTCCTACTTCCCCTTTCTCCTCTCCTCTCCTCTCCTCTCCTCTCTGCAGATTTGTAACCACAAGGCTCTTCTGTATAAAATGTGACCCATTTTGTTCTAGAGTGACCTCAACACCATGCTGAGGAGCTGGTTAAAAGCTTTGTTGAACACTTTCCCCAGTCCCTGGTTTTTCTTTTAAAGTCTCCTAGTCAAGTGTTAACTGAGCTTAGTCCTAGTTTTAAGATCTGAGGAGATCACATCTTGCAATGATTTGACTCCAGGCATCAAACAAGTGTACTGATGTGTTAGCCACACTTAGAGCTACACTCGTACATCACAGGTTGAGAGTCTGTCCTGTTCCTTTCAACAGGACCTTAGAACTGCTGCTCCACCAGAGCAATGTAATAGGATTCTGTGTTAGCACGAGTATGGGAAGGGGAGTTCGATTTGGTGCACAGAGGGATGCATGCCCGTCTTTCAGGAGAAATAAGGGTTAAAATGCAGTATCAAAAATGTAACTGGATTGTGCTTTTGTTATTCCAACACAGAAACAACTCTGAACTTCATGTCTCGCTGTCTAATGCAACACTGGCTGTAAATACAAGGATTTGTTCTTGCTTACACCTGTGCAAATGGGGTGTAAATTCTTCACGTAGTATAGTAATGTTGGCCTTCCTTTTGCATTTTGCAGGCAGAAGAATACCTGTGAAAAGTGTACCATGCAGGAACAAAATCCTCCCTGATTACATCACAGTTTTAGAAGCAGAAGCACTAGAACTTTTGTGCCTTTGAACTTCGGGATGAATTTGATCCAATTAGGCACTATTTTTTCAGTATGAATGTAGTCCAGCTCCCTGCCCTAAGGCATTAACACCTAAACCTGTGTTGTTCTTTGAAGAGATTTTATCTAATATTTTAAGAAACCTTCAATGATTTGATAGCCTCTCTAGGAAATCTAGTTTCACGGTACACTCCTGTTTAGTTTTTAATAATTAACCTGATGTTTGTGATAATTTCAGTCTATTACAACTCATCCTACCCACCACTGGTGGGAAAGCAAGCTCATTGCTTCCTCTGAAGCTGTTCTTTCTGCATTTCAGGACTCAGCACAGTTCCCCTCCTTGTTATCATCACCACACCAAATAACAATAGTTTTTGCAGTCTTTATGCTGTCTTTTCTTGTCAATCTCCTTTTGTCTCTCATATGGGTCTGGGTCTCTTTTGCCTAGTTATTGCTCCAGTGGAGGCCTTAATAATAGGTTGAAAACATTATTTCATGTGATATGCATATTATGCTCTTGTTTGTACAGGAAGATATGTGCCCTTTTTTCCTTTCCTTTTTTTTCCCCCATAAGGAATGCTATGGTACTGTCAACTCACGTTCAGTTTGTGATCCTTTTTACAGAACTGCTGCCCAAGCTTGGTCTGTACATGTACAGTAGATTGTTGCTGGTTGATCTCTGCCTCGTTTGTAGCTTTGGTGGGTGTCCTCACTAATCTATCATCTAGGCCCCAGTGAGAACATTAAATCATCCCTGTGGAACCTCACTAGGCCCATCTTTTTGCTTTGACAGTGAATGATTTTTCAACCAAGTCTGCACTGCCTGACCCTTGGAGTACTTTTGTCTGGCCCACATTTCCTCATCTTCTTTTTCAAAGTAACATGTCAGTGTCAAAAACCTTACTGAAGTCAAGATACATGACATTTTCTCTTTTTCCCCTACAGCTATTCCCCTGTTATAGAAAGAAGTTACACTGCTTTGACATGGTGTCTTTGTGACAAATCCATGTTGGCTATTACTCATCTTTTGTTTCCCTCTAGTTATATGAGTAATTTGTTTATTTGTTCCAGCATTTTTCTGGGAATTTAATTTTAGCTCTATTATTTTTTCTCAAGTCCTTTTTTTTTTTCCTTTTTTTTTTTTCTTTTTTTTTTTTTTCCTTAAGGTACAGGCATTCTTGCCCTTTTGGAGTTTTCACCTTTCCTTTTGGGGATCTCAGTGCTCAGAGACATCTTCGGCCAATTCTCTAAATATCCTGGGATTTTCATGAAGCCCATCTGATCTGAAAATATGTGAATTATCCTACTGCTCTGTACTGCAGCCTCAGCATGTGTTCAGGACAGTGTCGTGCTAAGTGCTGGACACAAGTAATAAAGACAGTCCTTTGACTGAAGCCCTGATTAGCTGCACATACGAATACGTGAGACTAAGCAGAAGCCTCTGGCCAGACAGAAAGGCAGCTTAAACAATGAAACATTCTTCATTAGCTTGAAAGATAAAAGTGTCCTCTTGTGCATGGTCTGGCTGTTATCAAACGTTCTGCAGGCATTTCAGCAGGGGGCATTTTAAAGCAGCAGTCAGAAGAGCACAGTGTTTTAGCAAGCCTGCCTTTTTTACACAGATCTGCTAAAGCAATGGAAGAGGCAGGGATAAAGACTAGACAAAGGAGTGGGTGTTAGGAACAAATGGTGATGAAGAGATCACCTGCACTGCTAGGCTGGCCACTGTGCACAGAGCTGGAAGCACAAGTCATGGACTGAGTTCAAGCTGTTAAAACAAGTGAGGAACATAGGGATAGCTCCTGCCATATGCTGTCTGCCAGCAGCTGGGCTCCACTGGTGTGTTTTGGTGGTGTGTGTCATTGGCAGGTGCTTTCACTCAGCCTGTCTGCCCTGGAGCCCACTCAGATGACCTCCCGTGCTGGTGCTGTAGCTCTGGGGAGGCAGTGTGAGTGCAGCTGAGCCGTGGTTTAAGTGAAACCTTATTTTGCCTTCTGTTTTCTCCCTCCATTGGCATAGGGTTAAGCTGACCAGCTTTGCATGAAGGAGCTAGTGGGGTTCAGTTTGGACTGGGCACATTTGCACTCTGATCTGCTCAGTGCTCAGCTGAAACTGCTGTCAGCTCATCAGCTGGAGGCCAGGTGGATGTTTGACACTGAGAGGAGCGCTGTAAACTTCTGCCTTGAATGCCTGCAGTTATGGCACTGGGGCAGGGAAATGAGATGCACATCCTGGTGAGAAGGATGACCAGTGCAGGGAAGAAAGAGGAGGCCGTGAGAAGTCATTGGCCAAGGGTGTTTTTCACTCAGAAGCTGTGGAGAGCTCTGGGTCCTGGGCAGGGTCTAAGACACTCAACAGTTCAGAGGTATCATTCCTGGCTGCTGGAATAGCTGAATTTGACTTGGCCCGAAGTGGCTACAGGCTAACTGTCCCAGCCTTTTTCCCTCTGATACATCTGCGTCTGTTCTTGAAAATTGCTACTTTAATGGTTGATTAATTAGTTGTGAGCCACAGGGGGTAATTAGTCTGCTAATCACCAGGTTCCACAACCTCACCAGCCACTCAGATGGCTCTCAATGGCAGCCCTTTTACCTCCAAAATGCTAAACTGGCATTCAGGAACACTGTTAGTGCTGTGATGCTCCAGTTGAGCTCAGCCTTGCCAAATAGCAATAAGCTATACATATACTCTTTCACACATGGGGCTCTTTGCTGTAGAGATTGTTTCTGCACTGGCCAGCTTCATTAATTCAGTCATTGCCTCTTGCCATCTAATGAGAGAGAAAAGTGCACTGGCTGAAGATTTCATCCTACTGCCCAGAAGGTCTAAATAAACAACATAAAAATAAAGAATAAAGCCCGCTAACCCATGTGTTGTGCATGGCCCCAGCTGGGCTGGTTGGCTGTGCTTGCCAGACTGCCGCTGAACTCTGCTGCAGGTGTTCTCTGTCACGACGACACATGTTTGAACCAGGTGCCCTGTGAAATCCGAAAAAGTGCACTTCCTCTGCTTTGTCAGCACGGCTCCCCTTTGCCTGCAAGGCTTTCAAAAGCATGAGGGAAATGACTCACCCAGCAGAATGTGGGAATTATCCTGTTTAGCTGCTCTGCTTTATCCTGTCAGAAACACACGATGAAAAACTCTAGTCACAAGAGACCGAGGGGGCTCCCATATAACTGACAGACACCAACTGTTTGAGAGCACTTAGATCCTGTTATCGAGAGGAGCCTGACCCCTATGCTGCACCTCCATTTATCATCATTTTAATCCAATTGGAAGTCTTTTCAAAAGTCTCCATGTTCTTTCATCCTTTTCCCACTTTCTCTTACCGCAAATATTCTCTTTTTTTCTCTTCTTCTTTTCTTTTTTTTGTTGTTTACTTTTAAACTCCCTGCCCTCCCAAATATTTTTTGTTCTTTTAACTTAGAAAAGTATACATTTTTAGAGATGATCCCAGGCCAAAATTTCTCTGTTCCAGTGGTATAAAGAGAAGATTACTTCACCAAAATCAATGGAGTCAGTCCAGATTTAGCTGTTGAACTGGGCAGAATTCATCTGGCTAAGTGACTTTTAATTTTTTCTTTTTCATCTTCAAAGTGATCCTGAAAGGTTCCAGATAGCAACTGAAAATAGTTTACTCATACAAGCTAGGGCCCAAATTTCTCCATCTCCTGTTTGTCATTAAGGTAGTGTTACTCTGACAGGTATTTTTTTATATTCAGAGTGAGAGATGGCTCTTATCCTTGTGGTCTAAGCCTTTCTTCATGAGGGCATTTAAATGCCTGAGCACTTCCTGTATCTGTCTAAATGCATTCTGAATCAGTGTCCAAAAGACTCAGGGAAAAAAAGTTGCTTTTGCCATTCCAGTTTCGTAGGAAGAAGAAGAATTATCCTAAATGATTCTGTCCCTTGAAAATAGTATCTTGCTGTTGATATGCTGACACAGTCCTCCTGACTGTGTTGCTTGCCCACAGCTGGACCTTAGTCAGAATCTGGCTGTGATGACATTAGGATGTGGCTGTGGAATTTATCTTATTTTTGAGTCCCCATTCAGCACCGAGAAAGCCACAGGAGATTTTGGAAGTTATGAGGGGGTCATTTGCCTTTCTGCTACCCATTTAGTAGGTGATGCTTACATGGTTGTCCTGTGTCTTGGAGCCAGAAAGAACCCCAGAATGCCTTGGAATGCAGCTCTGGGAAGGTGAGGAAGAACTGCTGACACTTGCACTGAGAGTAGCAGGTTTGAGGGACCATAGCACAAGTACCTGCTAAGCAGGCACAGATATGTCCCTGGAGTACGGGACTAAGGTACTGCCTAGTTCTGTAAATAGTCTGAAGTAGTTATAATGCAGCATATAGCCTGAAGAAATAGGGGGGAGGCTGTTGTTTTCAAATTGTTTTGTATTTTCATTAGGGAAAAAAAAAATCAGCTGATAAAATTCTTCAGAAATCAGGAACAGAAAGAGCAAGCTTAAGCTCAGAAATTTTTTACTTTGCCTCAAATCTGGCATGAACTAGCTAAGGGCTACAAGAAACACCTTGGTTTTCACGGTGTCAAACACTAGTCACACCTCATCCTTGTATGTACCCTGATGCTAGCTGGACCCTGCAGTGTTATTGTAAAGCTGCTGACAATAAAGCCATGTGTTCTGTGTTACCAAATTGTTTTACCATGGTTTTGCGTCAAGTATGTAGTACACATTTTATCTAAATGATAACTGCTACTGCCAACAAAATAAAATTAAGGAAGTAGTCAACAAAAGGTAAGCTGAGGCTTAGGAAGGGCTGAGGTCTCATTCTGACTGTGCTGTAGGACCACACTTTCCCTGCAGGCACACTGCAGCTGAGCTGTTTGGCTAGTTCTGACTTCGCCTAAGCATTCCTGCCTCTCCCTCACCCTTTGGTGCCAATGAAGGTGTGTCCAATGAGCATTTGTGATGCTTCAGCTCTTTGCACTTGCTGGCAGCACCTTTTGCGCTCTGGGTGCATGGTGTGGTTTGAATTGTCAAGGCACAGGGCACTTTTTTGTGAGTAAATGTGCAGGAGAGCTGGGGCAAGTGCAGAGCTCCTGGGGCACACTGCCTTCCTCTGTAGGGAAAGAATTCCCTCCCCTCCCCTCCCCTCCCCTTTTCCTTTTCCTTTTCCTTTTCCTTTTCCTTTTCCTTTTCCTTTTCCTTTTCCTTTTCCTTTTCCTTTTCCTTTTCCTAGGTCTAGGTTTCTAGTCATTGTTTATCACCCCTATCCTGTATAATAAATGCACGTGAAGTTATTCAGATTCCCTGACAACTTGGTTGGGAGACTTTATGTCATTCTCTCAGTTGAGTGTTTGCGTTGGGGAAGAAAAGATGGTGGCAAAAATACATCTGAAACACAGAATACCAACACCAAGCAGGAACTTCTGTTCAGTCAAACTGCTAAACAGAGGCTGATGAGAGGAAAAGGAAGTTCACAACCACTCCCACTCATGGGATCATGGGAAGCCTGAAGTCTCCTCTCTGGTTCCCCTTCTTATATTTCCCTGGCTGAAACTAAGCTAATCTAAAGTACTTTTTGATGTTTGAGATATTCAAAGATCTAAAATCAAGGTGTGACCATGTATTGTGCCTGAAGCAATACTCCAAAGCCATCTGTAGGGAGAGGTATGTAATATATCACTGCTAAGCCAGGGCATCCTGCACTCCTCCTTATGCCTCTGTCTTTCACGTTCAGGTCAGGGTCTACTCCTATTTACTTATTTGTTTCACAGTTTACACCATATAGCAACACTAGTTTTCTATCAAGAGTCAATATGTAATAGAGGTGAAAAAACTAAATTTAAAATCTGTAACAAGGAACATCTCCGTTCAGCCCATTTTTTCAGGTGGTGAAAAAACAGTGCATAAGTCAATTGTACACCATAAATCAATTGCACACTGTCTTTAAAGCATTGCAAACACAGTTATGGATTTGAATGGTAAAAATTTCATCTTACAGGGACATTACAATTGTCACTTACATGAGGATATTCTTAGGATGTAATAAAAAGGGAAAGCTTGAACTATTTATTCTAGCAGAGTTTAAATTATTTCCATGCGAACTTTTCTGAATTGATAAGACTGCCCTTTAAAGTAATGTTAATAGAAATGTATAATTTAGAAGTCCTAAACCCACAAAACGCATGAAAAGTTTCCAGTGTCATATGAAACTTTATATTCATCTGACTCTGAAACGTGATTGGGTAAAACTGAAGTCTTGCTCTGATGATCTGGTCAGTGTTTGCATTTGCTGACTTTTCTGGCAAAAATACCTTGTATTGCTTGAGAGTCCCACTGCAGCATTGGAACACCCAGGGAAGAGGATTGCCTCCAATTCGTTCCACTGTGTGACAAGCAAAATATTCTTGCTAGTTCATTGTCATTTTAGCACCTGTGCAAATCTACTTCATAAACGGAAGGCAGTGCACCTCCCTGTGCTTTACTGAGGTTATCACTGGGGCTGTAGAGCTTTCCTTGCTTGCCTGGATGCTAAAGAGAACTGGAGGAACCCAGCATGACTGTCTGATCCCAGGCTCATTTTGTAGTGCTGGTGCTTGTGAGGAGTTCCATACAATAACTGCTCTATCCAGAACCTGAACAGGTCTCTTTGTCAAGAGCCCCAGTAACATTAACAGACACTTCTACAGCTTCCCTTGCTAACCTTTTAGAAGGCTGCTATGGAGTCAGAAAGAAATAATTCTTAATAAAAATTTCCTTTAACAATTCTTTTTTTTCCTATTCACAGAGTTGTGAAATTCTCACATTGTTTCATTATTTGAAATTGTTTTCCAGTGAGTTTATGAATAAATACTAAGGTTTCAGATTGTGTCAGTTGGAAGTATTAGAATTAACTGTGCCTTCACACTGTGAAGCATATTACTAAGTTGAATTGCATAACTTGAGCTATACAAATAATAATGTATCTAATAACGTGCAAATGTTGAAGTACAGAACATTTTTTTGGGGCAGTCTATGTTAGTTCTGTAAGTCACCTAATCAAGCCTGGGAAACTCAATCACTGTGGATAACCAGTTATGATTTGGATTTTAGCTGGAATATAAGAGTTTCGTAATGCTAACACATATCGAAAGCATGGCTGTAGCTGCCAAATATGTGCTTGTAAGAACAGTGTAGGATACTTCTGGGACTTCCTGTTCACCTTGGTGTTTCGTTTTTACTTTTTCTTTTTTAATCTAAAGCATTAGAACTGTGCATACTGATGTTTTAATGGTGATATTTTAAGGGAGAGCAAACATATTCTCAAGCCACCTCTACCTTTAACTGCATTTTTCAGCATGGAATTCATTAGGCTTTGCGAACACTGGGAGTGATAAAAGAGTTTTATTTTGTGGGGTTTTTCTCATGATTGTAACTCAGAAGAATTTCAGAATGTATTTTCTCATCTATTTAAGAAGGGCATACTTTACCTTCAGTGCTCAGGGAGTGTGTAACTTTCATGACATCTCATAAGTAGGTCCCAGGAGAACTGTACAAGATTTGGTTTTGTTTCTTATATCAGTGTGAAAACAAATGTACCTGAAAATTTATTAAAGTTTTGAAAGTCACCTGGATAAACTGGAGAATTTATTCCAATAAACTATATTTATTTGCTCATGGTAACCATCTTAGCAGCTAACCAGTGTTTGCAATCTTTTAAGCTGAGCTGTCACACTCCCAGTTTTCTTTCTAGCTATTGGGCAGGTATTCAAGCTGGAATCTTTCCCATGGTTGATGTAGACTGACAGCCAATCTCACAAAAAAACATGGGAATAAGAACTTCAATAGACCATAACTGAGGTTGCCAGAGATGCTGAGTATCAAGAGCACAGTGCTGGTTTCAGTGAAATTTGCACCTGCTTACACCAGATTTGCACTTCTCTCCAGCAAAGAGGCTCTGCATGTGGCTGAGCTTCCAGCCGCAGAGCTCCGTGGTGCGTGGCTGTTCTGCCTGCTGGGAAGCTCCTCTGGGTAGGGCCCAATGAGCTGACCAAAACATGAACCAGACATCCCAGCTGCCTTGTAATGGCCCTGGTAATTCATGTTAAGGTAAACAACTTACTTGAGATCCAGGCATTTGCTGTAACATATGTTCCTACAGATTTGCCTACAGGCTGAAGTAGTGGCAATACAGTGTCAAGTCCAGGGACTCAGTGCAGGGCAACTCCCTGTGCTTTCAGACTAACCAACTGCTCCTCTTTTCTTGTTGCCTGGTTCACTGCTGTTGAATCATCAATGTAACTGATAAAACAAAAACACGGAAGCTCATTTATCATTTTTTAGATATGTCTAGACATTCACTTCACTGCCTGAAGCGAGCCAATGGACTGGAAGAGTTTTGCACACATGTCCTCTTAACACATCTACTTGTAGGGGTTATTTCAGCCTGTAATGTTGTTATTGCAAACTCTCTCCACTACAGACTACCTTGAGAGCCTTGAAGTTTTCTCACAAGCCCCTGCATGCATGTAGCCCAGGCTTGTGTAGCAGGTAACATGGCCTCCTGTAGTCAGCATTACACAGGTGACATCACTATCACCACTAATACTGTTTACACATGACTGCTATTAAAGAGCTCTTCACTGGAGGATACCGTTCTCTTCACTACTTGCTTCTTTTGGTTTTGTCCAGCCTGTTCATTTTGTATAATATGGGACAGAAACACAAAATTTCCTTCTTATAGGGCTCTTCTAATACCAAGCCTACAAACTGGAAACTCTTCATTCCAGAGATGGCTTTCACATAACCCACCTGGGAGCAGTGTCAGACCTAAACCACTGAGCAGTTGGCTCCTTTCCATGCTATCTCCCTTCAGTCTCTCCGAAGGATTCATGGTTATCCAGCTGAGATTATCTATCCTGTGGGATGTGCTTATTGCAATAAATCTTGAAGTGAATGAAGCAGAGCTGTGGTAGTGCATTGCTTTTGATGGTATCTGCCTAGTGGTACTTTTAGACCTGTTGTGGACTACATGAGGCATAAAATTCAGGCAAGAACTCCTGCCCTCTAGCGGTCTGAGGGTCTGTTGAAGTTTGCACCTGTGAATTCTTGTAGGTGTGGGATGCATTGCTTGCAAAGATGTAAGTTCACTATTTGGCTTCTTGGCTGTCCAGAGTGTTTATATTTCCTTCAAGTCTCACTCTGCTGAAGTGAAGCCCACAGAGTTGGTCATCCTCTTCATCAAGAAACCTGCTTGAGAATGAAGTGGTGGCTGTAAGACACTTAAAGAAGATTTTCCTTGTGTCTGTGATCAGGAGTGACAATTCTGAGGTAAAAATAGACAAGTGCTAGCACCTGAACAGGCCAAAGGAGTCTCCAGGCTTAATGTAGAGGCTGGCATCTGGCCATTGCCCCACTTTGCCCATCCTATTTGTGGAGTTTTTCCAGGATTGTCATTGCATCCATTCATCCCTCCTTTGTTGCAAAAGAGTGGGCACCTCGCAGATGGAGGCTCCATGGCTGTCACAGAGAAAAGCAGAGCCTCTCTCATGACTCTTGTTCTTATTTGCCACGTCTCAGAAACAGGTAAGTATCTCTTGCTGCTGTCTCCCTCCAGAACTGCAGGGCTGTCTTAGGTTAGATGCAGTGACATTTTGTCTGCCTCTGCTGTCTTCTTGACCATGAATTGTTGTATCCATCCTTTGCTCTCCCCTGCTCCCTCAACTGAAAATAAAGGAGTCTTTGTTGCTAAGTCCCACAGTCAGCCCAAAAGGACCAGAGCAGGCTTTTGTGCCCCAGCCACTTCTCGGTGTTTCAGCCTGCTGGTTTTTTGCAGGTGTGGACCTGTCTAAAGAGATCACAGGGTGATGCCTCCTGCTTAGCTCTGAAATACTCTGAAAAACACCAGTATTGGTGTCCCTGTTGTATTTTTTTCTGACGAACTCCGAACCACAAGATGCATAGAAGTCAGGAGAGGAATCTCATTCATGAGAGATTTCACGTTCCCTTAGCACCTCATATGTGCCTCTCTTTTCACCTTTGGACAGAAAGGGAGCGCTTCAGATCAAGGCTGAACATATGGTATGCTGTTTTCCTGTCTGTGAAAGAGAGGTTTTTTCTGTGTTTTGTTTTGGTGTTCTGGTTGTTGTTGGGGTTTTGTTGTCATTGTTTGTTTGTTTGTTTTTAAACCAGCAAAAGCAAACTTATGAGGTGCCTACAGAGGTTTGGATTAAGAAGACCAGAGCAAAGGTTGAGGGGTATGAAGATGCATGATAATGATAGGTTCTCTCCAGCCTCTCAGGTTAGGGTGAGAAGTGAAAAGTGCCAGCTGATGTTATTAAGTCTAAGCACATTGAGGTTTTCTTATCTAATTTTCTTACATGTGGAGCATGTAAGAGATGGGGCAAAAGGAATTAATGGGTTTACCTGGTAGGCTCTAATACAGTCCCATAAAATGAACAGCCTTATCGGGGTATGATTTATATCTTCCCTCCCATGTGCAGACAACAGAATGAAACTTCAGCTTTCAGAAAGAAGATGGTCTCTAAGGACAGTGTTTTGCACAAGACAAGGTAAGCTCCCCCTGCCTGATCAGAGACACCAGCCTGTGTGAGAAGGTGACAAACCACACAGCTGCAACAAAGCGTAGGAGCCCCATTTCCCCATCAGCCTCCTTTGGTGAGGTGTTGCTAGTGGCTTTTCTTGTGGCAAATGAGAGTGCAAGGCATTGTGTTGTGGTTCCTGGCCTGCTCTCTGCTCCTGAGCTGCCACAGCCTCTCAGGGCTTTTTTCGGCATTGCTCTGTCTAAAGCAATGTCGTGTTACCAGACACACACTTTGTATCTGCTGATGTCAGCATGAAAAGAAGAGAAGGAAATCTTCTTTTCACTTAAAGTGTTGTAAATCAGCCCAGTAAACCAGACTATACATTATGCTTTTGTTACTGAGAGTTAAATTACAAGGAAATGAATGGTGCATAACAATTCCCCATGTCACTGAATTCTCCACTCCTCAGCAAAATAGTCTCTCACACAAACAGGTTTACAGTGCTCGTCCCATCGCTGGGGAAGAGGCGCGCTCTAGTGGCTCCTTGTCTGAAAAATTGCTGCTGGTGGGTGGCAGGGCAGCTCAAAATAGATTCATCTAAATGTGGAGAGGTTGATTATGACAAGAAGCTGTATTCGGATAAGTCATGTTATCCTAGTCCAAGATTATATTATATTTTGTAAACTAATATATTCACACAAAGACTAAGAGGTTGGTTTGTATTTATTGAAGGCATTGTTAGTTAAACTGTGAGCTTGTGTTTATCATGTTTGCAGCCTTATTCCAACAAGGTAACAAATATTTCAGTTTTTAAAATAAGTGTTTATTTCAGTTCCAAACTGTGTTTGGTGATCAACACTTCTAGGGCTGTGCTTTATTCAGCTGGGTTTGGTGGCTGAAGACTGCAGAGCAAATGTGCACTGCTGGTCACCTACTCAAGGTCTAACAACCAAGTGTAAACAGATCCCTAAAACTAAGCTTCAAAACAGACAAAAAGAGGTCCACATTTACATACCTCAGGAGGCCATTTCTATGTGCAACATACATGCACAAATGTGTACAGCTAGGTATAACTAATCTCCCTTTCATGCCAGATTTACAGATCCCTATAGCTACTGTTGTCAAAAGGAATCTTATCCAAGAATCCAATCATCTGAGACTGTCCCAGGATAATGTCAGCTAAGAAAGGGGGATCCTTCATGTATAAGTCATTCTTTCAGGTAGGAAGGGCACCCAGGAAAAGTGTTTTGTTTGCAGCATTGCCACCCTTCCCCACACCCTTCATCCCCCTGCAGAATCAGGCTGTGCTCAGGGAGGGATGTGTCAGCAGGGGAAGGTGGGGCAGAGACAAGGAGGCATGCATGTCACATCATTTCAATCTCGTAAGCTTGAGCCTAGAAGGTGTCTGCACATTCAGGAAACCTTTTTCTGATATGGGTCCTTTGGGAAGGATGACAACAAAAAGAGACTGAGAGAAATGTTTAACTGGAAACAAAGGCAGGTATAGAAGCTCTGAGGCTTTGAGCTTTTTTCTTGTCCCTTAGAAGTCCTGTGCCATCTGCTAGCTTTAGGTAGTTAGCCTTACAAGCCTGCTGTGCCAGGACAGTTCAGTTAAGGGCTGGTTTTGGGCACAATGTCCTGCTGCAGGATGATGGTATGAAGGGTATGAGCTGGTTTGTGGTTGATAGCAAAAGGTAGTATTTGTTCAGCCCCTCTGAATTCAACATGATTGCAATACTTGAAGACTGAGAAAAGCCCTGCTAGAGATACATAACTTGCAGGCCAAGTCAATGAGAGCACTATCCCTTTTCAGCCTGCTGGCCTTCCTCTGCTTCATTTCCCACTATATGCTAAAAAATAATGTTACGTCAGAGCTTTTCTGTGGAAGATGGTGGCTGCATTCTAATTTGACTTTTGAAGCTGTGGGCTTCAGAATCTGATCTCCTAGAATGAATGCACTGTTCTTCCACGCTCACTGTCCATGCCATGCATGTATGATTCTAGCTGTATGGTCAACAAACGAATACCTTTAGAGACAACCAGTCAGGCTCAAAAGCTACCACACCTTCATCTTGGCAAAACATTTTAAGACCTTGACTCATAAGACTGACACAGTTACTGGTTCCAAATGGTCCTCAGCCCCACTCCTCAGTGGTGCTGCTGTCTGTGGAACTGCATGTGAAACAACTCCTGCTCAGTTTTACAGCTCAATGTTAATAACAAGGTATTACCAGTGTGTTCAGGACATGAGAAGTACACTGCAGCACTTAGGGTTCAGCTTCATTTCTATAGCTCAGCTGTTCTTGTCACAGGGGAGGAAGCCTCCAGGGGATATGGAATGCAGGACTGAAGGGCTGCTGCTCTCCAAATTTAATCCAGTCCTTCCATAAGTCAACACCCTTCACTTTCTGTTGACTGTCTGTTGAAGTGTCCAGCCAGTAAAAGCACAGGAAGATGTAATCAGGGTACTTTGTTGTCTAAGGATCTATTGTCTGCATTTTGCAAAAAGGTAGACATTCATAATGTGAGGAAATGAGAGATTAAAGGATGGCAATGTATGAAGAATTGATTATCTGAGCTTCTAAGCAGAGCGAGAAATGGCTCTTCATTTGTAAACCTTTTTTCCCCTGTAATAAACACTGTAAGACATCGTTTTGTATTAAAAACTAATGTATGTGGCTCGTTTTCTAAGGGTAAGAAAAGAAAGAAAGAGAGAAAGAAAGAAAGAAAGAAAGAAAAAGAAAATGCTTTGTTTCTCAGAGGCACCATATGTACCACATGCTGCAGTTGCTATGGTAATTACTCGCATTATTGAATAGCACTGCAAGGGGTTATACAGAAATGAATATGACTGGCCAAAGTGCTTGTTAGAATGAGTATGTCCAGTTATTTATAAAAGCCTCCATGAAGCACTCGAGGAAATAAGAACGTGAGGGAGAAGGAGGGAGGGGAAGAACATGAGAGGTGAAGGCTTTTGTAAAGCCGAGACCAACACACTGACATAGCATCTTTTTTCCTCAGTGGAAGGTGGAATTTCATAAGCCTTTTTGCAGAAGAAAAAGTAGGAAATTAACTTGTGTTTACTTAAGTTATTAAGTTGTTAGCCAACAAAATGTAATTTCTTCACAAAAATACTAATGGGGATCCAAGCTTGATGCTCCACTAGAATATAAAGGGTTAACTTCGATTTGCCAGACTTGACTGTATTTGTACTTTACTTGTCCCTGGTTTAGTCAGTCCTTGTGGGCTGTAAGGGTTGCTTTTCAATGGGAGCACCCACCTCCTGAGCTAACTGAAATCCTGAGAATCACCTGGGAGATAACAGCTTCCAGCATTTCAGTGTTGGTCAAAGCTGATGTGATTTGATATTACAGTCTAAGCATGATCTACAACTGAACAACTCTACTTTCGAGTTTCTCTGAAACATAACATCGCAGTTAATGGAGCTATCCAGGGAAGAAATATTCCTAGGCAATGTAAATAAATTAACAGGAATTAATTTAGCTAATTAATTTGATTGCTGTAAATTGATAAAATTTTACCAAATGCATAAATCATGTCTGTGTATTTTCTATAAGGAGATGATTAATGTGCCTTGATGCCAGAGGCATAGATAAAGCTCAAGACCTTGCTGTACTTAAATCTAGAGAAATATTCTCTTCCAGTGGCTAGAGAAATTACGTCTTTAGACTGCATGTAGCTAAAGGCATTTCTGTGTAGCTTGGCATTTGCAGTGACCAAATTTTGTAGACTTGGGAAGGAGGAAGGCCACTAACAGATCTGAGATACTAAAGTTCTAATTAACTTTGGCAGCACAGTTTCTGGGCAATTACCACCAACTAGAACTCTGCCATGGTTTGTCAGCTCTCTGGAGATTCAGAGGTGCTTTGGGGTTTCACAGCAAAGGAGTACTTCTGGATCCAGCAGCAGCCAAACTCTGGTGTGTTATCAACACCTTTCTAGCTACCAATGCAAAGCACAGCACTATGAGCGCTGCTGTAGGAAAATTACCTCCGTCTCAGCTAGATCCAGTGCTACATCAAAGGAGTACTTTGTGGTTTCAGGGCCCCATGTCAGAGTGCTGCAGACGGGGTGAAGATTAGCTTGAAATTTAAAAGTGTTAAACAAGGCTAGCAAGCTCTGCTGGAGTAGTCATCTCTTAGTGCTGTGCTTGCACAGCAGCTATTATGGTGGGGCTGTGGTGTGTGAATGGGTGCTGGAGGGAAGGAGTCTTGTATCTCTTCAGTAAATGACACAATTTATGTGTCTCCTAGTTAAACTTGCAGGTGGCACCAGGCACAGAGGGTCTATGGGCACATTACTTCTCAGGAAGAGACTTCAAAATATATGTCCAGTTTGGAAATGTGATCTGAAAAACAGTAGAATGCAATTCTGTAAGAACAAGATACAAATGTCTTATTATTACAAATGTCTATTCTTATTAGGAATAATCTGTAACAAAAATGTCAGATGGGGGACAAAGAAATAGGTAGAGATAGAATCTTTGCAGAGCCAGGAGTCAAAAATATGGCAGCATTATAAAAAAAGCAGAACTACTACCACATATGTATACATATACACACACACACACACACACACACACACACACACACACACATATAGATACACATACATGATTAATGAATGAATGAATTAAATATATTTAAAATGTCAATAAATTAGGGGCAACACTTTCTTTCTTATTCTTGCTTATTCAGTACTTGAACCAAGTATCCAGTTTGGGGTTCTGTAATTCAAGGTATGGGTTGCCTTGGTGGGGAGCAGAGGTGACCAACAGCAACAACAGAAATTCAGAAAAGATGAGTGGTAAAGACAGACTGAAGGATTTAAGGTTGTTCAGTCTACCAGAAGGTACTTAGGGGAGATAGGAAAATGCTACAAGCTGGAAAAAGCTTGCTTCAAAGAAAACGGAATAATCTATTTTCCTTGCCCATAAATAGAAATTAAGAGAAACAATGGGCTTAAATGGAGCATGAGATTTAAGCCATGATTAGGAGAACATTTTGCATTGTAAGAATTGTGGAAGACAGAGTAAAGCTGGAGGCTCCCGTCTTCGAGGTATGAAATGGGTAGAGATTTGCCTGTTCTAAAAAGAGGAGATAAACAGTGTCATCCTCAGAGATCTTCATGCTCCACTTCCTGTGATTATAAATAAATCCCCATGAATCCATAACATATAATGTAATATGTATAATGACTCGCAATTCTTATTAATTGAAATCACAAACTTGCATCAGGGCTGGGCCTTTGGATCAAATTCTTTATGGACTGGTCTGCTTTGAAAGAGTCTCACAAGGAAGCTAAAGAAGACCTCACTGACTGAGAGAAGTGGAGCAAGGGGAAAAGTAGAGAAGAGTTCCCTAAGAATCAGGGTATGCCAAACAGAAGGAATCCAGTTGGGCTGGCTTAATTTGACAAGAATTGTAGCAGCATTCTTCCCTCCAGAAAGAAGGTTGTTTTCTAACTGAATAAGCATATGAATTACTTTGAATTAACTGCCTTGTCAGTGGTAGGATGATCCTCTTTGCTTTGGGAAAGAGGCTCTGCACATGGAGAGGAGTAGCTGGATATAGACAGGAGCTATTGCCCCATATCTGGTAGGCCAGATTTTCAGGTGAGAAGAAAGGATGTCTGAAGCGTAAAGGAACTGCACTGCTAGGGTTGCTCTGCACTCTGCAAAGCGCTCTGTGCTATGGCATGCTTGGCCTCCCTAGGCAAAGCAATGGGTGTGAATGTCCAGGAGGAGTATCTCTGTTTGTCTTCCCACTGCAAATTTTTTATCATGAGTGTAGGCCCTAGTTTGACCCCAGGTCCTACCTTCATCCACATGAAGCAGTTGGCCTTGATTTGGGAGCATAGCAGTGACCAGATGTGGCACCCATCTAAGGGGGAATGGAGGTGGAGCCCCACTGTGAGGTCTTCCGGGGAGCAGATGTCATCTTGTGCCACTGAGTGCACTCCTCTGGTAATCAGTGAAATTGCTTTAATAAGCTGTCCTCAGGGGCGTCTCAACACCAAGGACTCTTCTGGCTCAAGTGTTTGTGCTTGGTTGAGATATGATTTAACAATTTCTTTCTCCCTCTATTCTGAGCTTCCTCTTTGTGCAACAGAGGAGAGGTGTTTTGTCTGAGCATGGGATTTGGTCTGCCACCTTCGGAGAGCCATCTTCCAAGCAGATGGAAGTGAGACTCAGAAAGCAACCCCTGCAGCCAGAGACAGAAGCTTTTTTTAGTTGGCAAGCAGGGAGCTTCTTTTGCCTGCAAGTCTGTGTCCATCTCCTCACCAACTCCCACTAATTATGTCAGCTTGTCTTGCACCCAACTTCCAGCCGCTCCTTTTCAATGCCCACATCTGTGACTACCAATTAACAAACAGCAAGTCAGAACAGCACTACCAAGCAGCCCCCTGTAGCCATAATGGCATTAAAATACTGTTTTGACCTGAATGAATTCTCATTGTTTGACAGTTACAGCCTTATGGAGGCTATAATTACAATGGTAGCCTTAGTTCTGCAGATACAATTTAGCAGTGATGTACTGAGAACAAACAGGATTACAAGGCAGACCGTATGCCCAAATATTCATCAGTTAGATCATTTAAAAAGTCTTTAAGAAATCATTGCAGCTGAAGCTGTAATGTACAGTATGTGATTACATGCTCACTGTTAACCGCATAGCTTGTCACTTGCTACGGGAAACAGGCAGCACACAGCAGAATTTAGTTTTGAGCAGCACATGACATAAATAGTAGTCTTCAGGGAGTTCACCATTAAAAACGCCACCACAGACTCAGCTGCAAACTGAAGTATTCGGTGAAGCAATGTTTTGCGAAGAGATTGTAGTTTAACATATAAAATATTTAGATAAGACACTAAAGATGTGCTCAGCTTCCCAGAAATTCAGAGGGCACCTGACAATGCATTATTAACAGCTTTGAAGTTCAGTGGTGGGAGGGTGAGAGAGTGGAACCAAGACAGAGGGAAAGCTTATGTTGAGTAAAGAGATTTTGTAGTAAGCTCTCCAAAACCTGGGCCTGGAGGGGTGTGGAGGCAAAGAAAGCTGGTGACTTAATAGCAAGGGGTACCCACCAGCCATCACTACAGCAATGAAGAGTGCCTGGAAGGCATATTCAAGTTGCTGAGGGCAGAAATATCAGAGAAAAGGATGCCTGAGGGGAGCTGAGAGGCTCAAGGAACTGATAAATTAAATGGGAGTTGAGAATGGATTGACAACTTTTCACCTTTTCTTGCAACTGAGTAATTATTGCCCTGAGAAGGCCAACTTGAAAGCTTAGGGTAGGCTTAGTCTGTTGCTGAATACCTGTCTCCCAAATACAGACCACAGTTAGCTTGCTCCCAGGGAGCTCTTTCTCAGGGATAGATACTGACTACTTCCTTGCAATCTAGAAAAGCCCTCAAGTGCCTGCTTTGAGCCAGAGTAGCCCACCAAGTAGCAGCATAAAATAGCCTGTTAGGTGCCTCAGCAGACGGGCACTGGAGCCCTGTATGAGTCCCTAATGCGGAAGCCCTTCTGTGCCCTGCAGGAGGATGGGCACAGGGGCAGGGCTGAGTCAGGATCCCTGCGCTGCTGCTTTTCAGTGTGCCAGTGTATGCATAGGGAACTGCAGCCTTGGGGGCTGCCAACCAGCAGCTCCTCTGCACACTAGATGTCCTTTAAAACTTAAATCTCTAGTCTAACTTTCAAATCTCTCTGAATGAATGACTTTCTCTAGAAAGAATTCATGAGATTTTTTATAGATCTTGTGTCATTTGACGGCTAGTGACCTGGAGACATGCAATATATTTTGGATTAAGTTAAGTTGACCTCTAGAATCAGAACGGGAAGGAGACAAAAAAAAAATCTTTGTGCTTTAAAAAGGAAATGAAAATGTTTAAAGCTTCTTTAATACATAAACTTAACAGAACTGCAAATCAGTAACTGTTTTTGAAAGGCTCTGTGGAAAACCTATGTCTTTCACTACTGCTAAAAGACGAGGACCTTAATAGAAAGTACAGGGAGCCAGGCAGATTTTAACTTTACAGCTTTGAGTGCTAGATCTGTCAGAGCCAATGCTTTGCATGTATGATATCCTGCCTTTCAGTTATTGCCACAAGTTTCCATGACAAGATCTGGAGAAGCACTTTTAAGGGGAAGTGTGTATGTTTTCATATTGCTGGGAAATGAAATATAACTCAGTGCAGATATATCTGAGAGAAGGAAAGAATATGATGGACAACTAAGCTGAGGAAAAGAGAGATGTGGAGTGCTCTTTGATTATCCCCAAATTCTGTTTTTCAGCCATAAACATATTAATAAAATAGTTTTTCTTAAGGTTACCAGGAATAAGGCATTCTCAAATGAACCAAAAATAAGATATTAAAGTATTTCAGCTCTGTATTCTAGTTTTTTAAAGATTTTTAAAAAACACCTGGAAAATTAAAACAAGACCAACTTAGATCAATCTCACACAAATTTTCTGATTGTATGCTCAATTATCTCACCCAGGTCACCAATGAAATAAAAGATGTGTCTGGACAGATCAGCGCTGGGTCCCGCTTAAAGTATCCCTCCAGCTGGAGAGAGATCCACTAACAGTATGTATTCTTTGTCAGTGATTTTTCATCAGTCTGGTACTCATTTTACAGTGATTTCTTCAAAGCTCTGTTTCTGTAGTTATTTGGAAGTGCATCAGAGACCCTCTTAGTGCATGCTTCCCTCAGATCCTGTCAAAAAGGCATTTTTGCTACACTATTCTGAGTGGCTATTGATGGGACAAGATGCCATTTGTACAGATGGAGGCAAAGGACGGTTCAGGGATGAAAATGAGAAATCGTGTGTCTGCACGAAACCTTGACTAAAGAGGAAACATTTAGAGATGCTACACTGAAAGCTATGTGTAAAACCCATGTTTAGGCTGGGTTGGATACTGAGGGGAAGGCCCCAGTCACAGACATCCCTTGGACCAGGGGTGGGAATTGAGGTAATATTCAGCACAATTGAACGGGAGGAAGTGAGGGAGCCTTGAAGTACAGGGAGGTGCAAAGTCTCATTCCAAAACAGCTGAAACACATACTTGAAATACAATACTTGAAATACAAGCTGACAATGCATTCTGACACTTTCTAAGCAAAGTAATTTCAGGTATGTATCATGAACTTAGTCAGGATAGAGAGCAAACACTTTCAGACAAAAATAAAAAAATAATGAGGGAGCATTGTTTTTAAAATGCTGTTTTGTTTCAAACAAACTTTCCTCTTCTTTTTTCCATTTTTTGTACAGATGAAACTAGGTTGACAAAGTGTTCCATACAAACTCACAGTTTGGAGCCATCTGAAAAACCTCTTCTTTGGCAAATTGTCCTTTTGTTGAAATTGCTTTAACTTGATTTGACATCAGCCCTCAAATGCAAGTGGGAACTTCCATGAGCATAATGATGCAGGGGAGGAGGAGGAGTTGAAAACAGCAGGGGTTTAAGATGGAAGATAACAGTGGGAATGATAATAATAATATTACAATGTTCTGTGTGGCAAGGAATTTCAAGTAGAGCATGAGGGCACATGGGTTAAGTATATTGAGGGGCCTGATAAGTAGAACAGATAGCACCTTTATGTGGAGACAGGTACAGAAAGGCAGAGCAAAGGAGATGTGGAAGCCATGGAAAAGGTGCAGTGAGGATCCTTTCTTCCCATCTCTCTTCATCATTTTTTAAGTATAAGTTTTGTGCTCCACACATTCCATGAATCAGTGAAGCTTCTTTTCTTTTCCTCTTCATGAACAATTAATTTTGCTTCTTGCAGCAAAACTGGCACCGAGTGTAATTATTATCTGGTGCCTCTGGGAAGTTACCTGTACCTCCCAGCAGGGCCCTGGGTTTGTCTCAGAGAGACTTCTCTGCTCTCTTCCTCTGGGTAATGTGGCTCCCTATAAGAAAATTTCCTGAGAGGCTTCTAAACATCCCTGTAGGGTAGGTTTCTTCTTTCAGGCTTCAAGGTTTCACAACAACACACTCAGCCTTGCTTTCAGAACAGTTTATGCTGGCTCTGCTCTTTTCTCTTCTCTTTGGATATTCTTTTATTCAAACAACTCCTGCAATATGTATAATTTCAATTACCCTGGAGGTTTACACTGTGCTTACAATGAACTGAGCTGTGCTTCCAACTTCTGCCCATTATACTCTGACAAAGAAGCTCGGAGGCAAGGCTATGTGACTGGTGAACAGTGTGTGAGGCAAGGTTCAAAGGGAAGAAGCTTATACAATAGTTACTCATAACTCTTCCCTTTTCCACAGTCTAGCTCTGTCTTTTCATATTGAAATTCAAGCTGCAATCAGGGCCTGAGAGACTTTATCTTAGAAAAGGTTTTTGCTAAAGGTAATAGGGGAAATGTAAATTGGCTGTTTGTTTATGCTTCTGGACAGTGAGAACACAGGCAATTGTTATTCCAAACATTCACCTAAATACACTGAAGAGTTCTTCTTGTAGAAGATTCATTTAACTGAAGATTATCCAACATGCAAGGGACTGCTTCATGGGAACTTCCATATCTATAGGGCTTTTGGGTTGTTTCAATGTTTGCCAACTCCTCAACCCTTGGCCCTTCCCCATCAAAGTCCTAATCAGAACAGCCCTAAAGGCCTGGAAAATTGCCCATTGTAACCAAAGGTTCCATATATTATTTAAAACCAGAAGAATAACATTTCTTTGCTACAGGGAAACTGGTAGTGTCTCCTGTGACTGGCAGTCCCTAAAAATCAAATGCACTGCACACAGGTGGAACATCTCCTGCTTTTAGAAAGGAGGATTCCACAGATGGGTGCCTTTGAAAGTAATTTAGTGTAGCCCTAGTCCTTACATTCATCAGTGTGTGCAATCTGGTAACATCTTGCAAGCACATCTGGCCAGTGGAGAGGGATTGTATTATGAATGCCTAACAAAAGGATCTCCCTTTCCCATCTCTCCTCCTTCTGCACTTACTAAGCTAATTTCTTCATTTTTATAAAGGGAGAAGCTCATCTCTCTTCATCTTTCACATGCCTCCCATCTCTCTGGCTCGATCCTTGAATGCTGTGTGCTTTGACTGTGAAATGCAAGGCAAAAAGCTCGCATTCACTTTCCAGTTGGAATTTGAAGGCTGGATTTTTTTCTAACCCAGCTTTCAGCTGTTAGTTAAGGGTCAAGTCACTGTAGACAAAAGCTTTCAAACTTCACAAGAGATAATTGGCAAGATTGGTTGAGGTGCTGATGGAAGGGAGGTCTGACCACGTCTCCCTTTGGTTAAGGATCACAGTGCAGGTAAGAACATGTTAATGGATGTAACCGTTTACCTTCTGACACCTCACTTGGTCAGGATTACCTTATCGTCACCTTGGATGATCATTCTCCTGAATATCAGGGACTTGGAGAGAGGGTCTGCTTCTCTGATTACAGCTGAGCTATTAAAAGAAAGGAGTCTGGGTACAACCTAACATGGCTATTTTTGCCTTGAAACAATAATACTTTGATGGTTTTTAGATGTCTGAAGTCTTTTTGCCCCCATGTGCTACTGCCTAACTTACTGATAACTGCACCCAGGGTGGGACAGACCACCATGTTCTTACAAAAGGCTTTCTCTTCAAAATGGTATTTTGGGGAATAACAGCAGGAGCATTAGCAGTCAGCCCAGGGATAGCAGGTGTGCCAATGTCGTTCTGGAAATTCATTGCTGCTTCTCTACTAATGCTTGCTTGCATGTCATCTCTTGCACAGCTTGAATGGACAGGGAAGAATTAATACTTTTTATTTAATTAAAAAGCTCCTGAGGTAGCAAACAAATTCAGCAAGCAGGTTTTCCTTACCTTCAGAATGAGTTTATTTTATTGGTGATACTGTGACAACTCAAAGCTCTGCGGAATTTAAGATCTGTCTGGAGTCCTAAGCAAAGAAGGAGATTTCATAGCTTACACATTCCCTTTGAATAGGACAGGCCAAAATCCTGACCTTTGGTGGGTTTACTTTCCAATCCAGATCCACATTTGGCTGTCTCTCCTGTGTAGGTGGAGACTGCCCAGCAGCACTTTAGGCTGTCATTAGCCAGCACAGTTCTGAGGTGGAGGATGTCTGTCTCCCATACTGACAGACAAATAGACTGCACTGCACATGCACAACCATTATTTGTCCTTGCTTTTCCCACCAATTACTTGCCAACCTTTTACCCACCATCAACCCAACTTTGCAATCAATCCTTCATTCTTTTTTTAAACTTTTTTTCTTGAACTGGAGGGTTTGAGTGTGCAAAAACTACAAAGCCAGGGAGCTGAAATGTCAATCCTTTATTTCTAAAAGTCATAACTCCTAGTATCATTTTTTGATGTATCATTGATGTTTTAATGGGTAAACACCTATGTAGCAATGCTAGCAAAATATATTTCTTTAGTTTCATTTTGCAGCCAGAGATATACCCCTTATTGCTCCTTCTTGGCATGTTTCCCATAATGTTGACCTGCCAGACCCTCATAGACAGCATCTTCCCCCTTTGCTATACATGCAAACACAACTAGATATCTCTCCAAGCATGGCACCCTTTGCTGCTGCCTTTCTGCCCTTTCTTTCTCAGACAACATAAAACCCATCTGTCAGAAACTAAAATTACTTGTTCTGTGAAGTGAAATCTTCAAAGCCCTTCAAATATCTAGTGTATGAAAACTCCTTTCTTTATCCCATTTAGGATTACAGCCAAAAAAAAAAAAAAAAAGGGAAAAAAAAAAGACAAGACGGTTCCTTCCTTGCAAAGAAAATAGTTATTAACCTCCAGGATAAAAGCAGATAAAATTCCAATGATGGACTTTTTTTCCAAAGGAATTGTGTGGAAGGTAAGTGCTGACAACAGCAACAAGCAAGGTGTAGAAGACCAACAGCTCCCACAAAGATTTGTCACACTTAAGCAAGAGAGTAAAATAAGCATTCTAACACTGGCCTACTTTGCAGCTATCAGAAATCCTGGTTTGCATTAGTGATTTGCAAATGTCCCTCTCCTGACACTGTGTCAAGTAAAACGTTTGCAGCTCAGCAGTTGCATCTGAATTTCGTGACTTTCACCAGTATCTAAAAGGCATGATTTGAGAAGTGTTTGAAGCAGAGCTTTTTGGATTCTATTTAAGTTTCAAGTCACTCAATATTCACTTTTATAAAAGCAATATATTCATATATTCATATTACTGGCTTTCATTTTGTTATTTTTATACTCATTGAGACATGACAAGGCTGATTAGAATCAGTGGCCCAAAACCAAATGTCAATAAGTCTCAGAGGGGAGTTGTAAAACATACCCTGTCTGAATACTTTGAAAATCTTTGGAGAGAAGGTTCATACTGCTTTGGAAAGGCGAACTCTTGTGTTTCTAGCTTCTTACATCTGCCCCATACAAACTGTGTAACGGCAAGTCGCAGGACATGATGGAAAGGATAAACGGCAGAGCAGCAGGATGATTTCCCCAAAATCAGACATCTCCATGAAAGTGAAGAGAGAATATACAGAAACAGCCTCAACCACATATGCTGCTAAGAGAACCACAGAAAGCAGAGATGCAGTGACATGAAGCTTTGTGATAATACAGTTTGCAACAAATATTTAAGTCAACAAAAGTTTTAAAGAACCTTATCAGCACCTAACTTTCTTTTTCTTACTGTTCTTCAGAATTTGCTAAGCCTCTGAGCCATCCAGATTCTTCACGTATTTTTCTGCTCCCAAGGATGAAACTGATGTCAGCTTTGCAACCAGAAGTAGTTTCTACCCTTGGAACTTTCCCATACTGATTTTTTTGGGCTATTTGTTTACTTCAGCACTTGCAGGTTTAGGCATGTGAGCCAGCCATTTGGGCCCTCATTCTGCTGCTTTTGCTGAAGGCCTGAAGATTGGTATGATTCCTTTTGGGAACTAGCAAGAACAAGTCCACATTCCAAGAAAAGACCAAATTATTTGGTCATTGCCTTGTCCAGAGAGAAGAAAGCAGGTATCCAACACTGCTGACAGTTCCTACCCTTCTGACTTAGCTACACACAGGAACACAACAGCAGCAGGTAGACTCCCTCCCCAGAAGAGGAGAAGGAGTTAACTCTTAGACAAAGCTGAAAGGAGATAAAAAAATATTTCAAACCTCCCTAATAGGGGCTGCCTGCCCCTATCATATTACGAGTGCCAAAATAATGCCACACTGCACTGCAGCAGGTCTTGCTCTTTTCGGGCATTCATTTATTAACATTAGCCTGGGGCTGCTCATTTTGCTGAGTCAATACTGGGTCACACAGATGCAACTACACATTTATCAGTTTTCATTATCCTGTTCATGGATTTATACAAGTATTTGTGATTAAATTAAACTAAGTACATCTTCAGTCCCTACTTGTAGGGGCAGGCAGAAAGGGCATCCTGTAAGTTCCTGCAGGAACTTCTGGGCTCTGAGCTGTGCTGATCTCATTTGATCTATGTGGTTGCTGAATGGCCTCAACTAGGCTTCTTGACAGCTCGAGTGGAATAAAAAACACTGTCAGCAGGGGCTTGTTCCCTAAACACCGTTTCCATCAGACTGAGGAATGACAAATTATTTTCTCTTTCCCAATGATGAGAATATCACAAAAAAACCCCTATTGCTGCACTTCTTCCTTATTTTCCAAGATGAGGTAGAGAATAAGAATAGGAGGGGTGTTGAAGTTAGAGATGTTTTTCTTTTCTTTCATCTGTCCTCAGGTATCAGTCAGCACTTGGGTGAAGGACATGAGCAGTCAGCTGGTTTGTGTGGCACATATACACAGTAAGATCCACCAGTGGCTCCTGCAGAAGGTGGATGTGTTTTCTTATGGAGGAGCAGTCCCAAGGGCAGTTGCTGACTGTTGACTGGGTTTCCAAGGCAAGCACCCCAGCTCTGGAGTGCTCTAGAGGACAGTCTGAATGTGCATCTGACCTCACTGCAACCTGCACTTCAGCTGCAGTGCACTCACAGAATTTCTTTCCAGAATGCTTATAAATATGGTATTTTCTGATTTTCAAAAGGCCTTTAAAACACTGCATGATGCTCAGGGAGGTTCCTCATCCTAGGCATTAACCTAGCTGGGCTGTAACCCCATCTCTTTCTTACAGAGGAACAGGGAGGGAAGGAAGAGGCTAAAGCTTTGGACATGGTGATTTAAATGTCCTAAAATGGAAAAGGCTGGTGCAATGCTGTTTATTTTAACTAAAGGTATTTCCATGGCCCTTATCACTGCAGCATCTGAACCAAGTCCAAAATTCCATTTTCCTGTCAGGTCTGCAAGGCTGGAAGCAGACAGCTGAGGGATCAGTGTTTGGTGAGTGGATGCAGCTGGAGTTAACCTGTGAGGCTCACTGAAACATGCAAAAGGAGGAAGAGAAAATTAGTGGATAGTGAGAAAGTGAGGTTTGGGAAGGGATTTGGTGCTGTCCTTGGATCCTGGCACATGCCTTTTTATTGGAGAGTGTGTCATATCTCTCAGACACAGGAGGATCTTTTGCTCAGAACCAACAGGTCTTTTTCATGTTTGTGTGGCAGTGTTGTTTCCCACCCATCAGCGGTTCCCTCAGTCCTTCATCTACCCTGAAGAACACGTGAGACTTTGAGAGCTATTCTGTGCCTAGGAGGAAGCAGGGATCTAAAATGGCATGCCCTTGGTTTGCGAGATAGCCCCAAACAGAGTGTGAAGAACATATCCCTCAGCATGTCCTAAGGGTCATTCAGAAGGTGTTATTTTTACCCTGCAAAAACTGGGTTTTGTGAGAAACTACTAAGTGTGAGCCTAGTTTAGCAAAGGCGTTTGTGTTCACTTCTTGTAAGAACAAGCATCCTTCTCCCTAACTGGCAACTTACTTGTGGGCTGGTTTGTTCTGTCCCTCAGAGTCCCATGCAAAGATCTCAGCTTTCAAAAGTACAATCTCTTCTTGCAAGGTTATCAGGAAGAGCCTGGGCAACTTGGTTTCCATTTTCTCTTTGGGAATGCTGCTGTCTTTTCTTTCCTGAGGGGTCTCTCTCTGCATGGTTTCCTGGCCTGAACGGAGGCTGTGCTTTATGCTGCTGAAATCAGATTTTTCAGTGGAAAATGTTATTTTTGTAGGTAGTCTTGAAATTGTTCTACAGAAATAGCTAATCTAGGCCTTGACTCTTACATGACTGTATTCTGCCAACTGCTGGTTTTATAATTACCCTCTTTCTTGAGACTTTCCTCCTATACCTTGTTACGCTAATTAGCTGTCTTGCTTTGATTTGGACGGTCAAGTTCTTCTTCGTGTGCCTTTCCTAACTTAGTTTCTATCACTGAGGCTTTCTGGAAGGAAAAAAAATTGTCATATATAGTGGCAGTAGATGAGTAGAAATTGCTTCTGCATTTAAAAAAGCTATTGAGTGGCCCTTAGATGCCACTAAAGAGAGGTACTGCTGTATAGTTAGCAGAGATTTGGTGGTTGGGGAGGTGGAAATCCAAGAGAGATGAGCTCAGTTCCTGTGTCAGCAAGTCATGACACCTCTGTGGGCCTTAGCTTGCTTTTATAGAACAGACATATAGTTTTCTTAGATTGTCAGTGCTTTGGATGAGAGACTGTATGCATTTATGTATAGGCATGTAAGAGCCCCTGTTTCTGGATCTTAGGGCAAAATTACAAGAGTAATAATGTGAGAGGCTGTCAAAGGAGGAAAAGAGCATTTTCACTGTGGTATTTGTAGCTCCCCTCCATGTTCCTACCACTGGCCTCTACACGGGGAAGACCTGATCTTAGGATGATTTAGTTAAGTCTCATTTCTACAGCTTATCAGTGGGCACGTGAAAATGCTTTGGACTATGGCAGTCACTTCATCAAAGATTAAAAAACAGTGCTGTGTGACTGCAGTGATCAGTGATACCATAGAAGTGGTGAATTGTCAACTGGTTACTGAGCTTGCCACAGATTTATAGGCTGAAATGGGCTTTGTACAAAACTGCCTGATAAATAACATGGGACAGAGAAAGTATATGCATTTCTTACTAACTTAGAAAGGAAACAAAATCCACCAAAATCAGTTCTGTACTACAAATCATGCAAAGACACAAAGTCTGATGTTTAAACTTAATAAATATAAGAATGTTGGCAGTGTTTCATATTGGTTTTATCTCAAGTAAAGGATTAACTGTCCACCAGTAGCTCTTGCAGTGGGAGTCAGGAACTAGTCTGAAAACTGGGACCCTGGGCTAAGTCCAGGAAAGGCTCCACAATGTGTTACTCATTGGGGCACAGCATTTTTCATCACATCCATTTTTTAAAATGTCTATCTCCATGGAAAACACAAAACTGTGTCCATAATCCACAAGGATGATTTCGAGTTGGTTTTTTTTAAGAAAAAAGCACTGTCTGTCATAAGCTCTTCTGCCTTTGTCCTAATTCTGAGACCTCTGTCATCCCTGGGCTCACAAAAACTGTAACTCATCAAAAGTGGTCAGCCCCATGGTCTCGACTCTGAGAGATAAAAAGAAGAGAAGAAAACTGAAGTGTACAGAGTAACCTTTCCCCTGCTACCTCCCTCCTGTATCTGTAATCAGGGGCTTAAGGAGAGGGTGGAGCAGGGCCTGCAGCTGAGCTCCCCCTTCAGGACCCTGATTCTGCACCGTTACCATCTGGTAGGCTTGTTTAATTAACAGGGGGAGGTTTGGCATTTTATTACCTACCCCATCTGCTTAATCCTTTGTATTTTCTTTGCATCTTCAGTTAAGTCTAATGACATTTTCAAATCCAAGCCAACAATTTTCTAGAAAAGTGTTTCTCCAAAACAACAGCAATTATAAAGACCATTTTGAAATTGGAAGGGTAGCAGTTCCTGTCCCCTTTACTGAAACCTACTTTTTTCCTCGTGGCATTCGTTTTCTTGTGAGGGGAGTCACACATATTTAATTGTTTATTTCTGTCTCTCAATTGCTTTTTTGGCTTGTCTTACCACCCCGATCAGTTCTGTATATTTCGAATTAGTTTTCCGACAATATTTTTGGGTTGGATTTTTTTTGTCTGGATCTGCGAATACTTGCTCATGTACATGCCCAGCCTCAGCACGGGGTGTAGAAATTGCAAGTGGCTTCTATCAAGAGGAGCCACCCCTGCCCAGGGAAGTGCAGCAGTTAAGGCAAAGGTTGTGACTGCTCCTGGGAAAACACGGTCAGTGTGCCTTTCAGTGCGGGATGGCTGATTGCTTTGTAGCTTGCTTCTCCGTAGACTTCTCCCTGTTTCTGCTTATTTTTCTTTCTCCTGGACACTCATGTTCAACATTGATATTCCAGAGACTGGTCTTTGAACAGCTGCCTGCCACTCCCCTGGGTACTGACTTGGCTTTTTTGTGCTATCTGAAAAACAAATATGAAACAATTAACAGGAAGATCAAAATCATTCAGTGCTTTTGGAGTACCTGAGACGATTCTGTCTGGACCTTAAGTACGTGCCAAGGCTGACTAATTTTTTTTATTTTTTTCTTTCTTTCTCTTCTTATCCACTTCAATTTCTCTTTGTTCCACAAAAGACTTTCCCCTGTTACCCTGCAACTAAGCAATACCAAACTTTAAGCCAGCTGATCAACAACTGCCAATTACATTTTTGCTATCTCTGATCAATCACTCTGCCAAGGCCCTGTGAAGATTTGGGACTGGCTGTTACTATATTCTTCTTTGCTACTGGCCACTGGATGATGGTGATGAAACCATTTCTCTCATCCACACTTCAGTTTCTGAGTCAGTCACTGCTTTATCTATTCCAGAATCTCATGAAAAAGAGAATTCTAAGGCCCAGCTTTATTGTATAGATGGTGATGGTTGTTTTATGTAATCATCATGACAGAAAATTGCGTTCTAAGAAAATTGTTTGGAGGGTTTGTTTGTTACCAGTTGTTTGGGAAATTGTTTGGCTTGCTTTCCCTATTTTTTTCCTTTTTTTTCTTTCCTGTGGGATTCAGTTTTGTTGTGAAAGACTGTTCTTCTTTTTTCCCATCAGAAATGTTGTAGACCCTTACAACAAACATCTCTTACAACTATGTCTTTACCTTGTCACCTTTATCAAATTCTTCATGAGGGAAAATTACAAATTCTCTACAGTGGTTTGCTTTGGCAATTTTTAGTAAATCTCAACTCAGATAATTTGAAACACCACCATTCCTCACTCCTTCAAGCTCAATCCTATCTGGTTTTCTTGGCCAGTGCATGGCAAATTTACCCTGTGAAGAAGGCAGTTGCTCAGGGCGGCTGCAGAGCTGGTAGAGTCAGAAGACATTTACTCAGTCTCAGGGCTGGAGAAGCAGGGAGATTGGAGACATCCAGGAAGTGTGGGGGAGTATATGCAGAGGTTTTTCCTGTCCCAGCGTTGTAGACATAACCTAGATAGACCAAGATAACAACCAGGGGTCCCACTTTTAAACATGCTTTTCATGTAGGAGCACCTCTTACAGCACTTTCCTCTCCAAACCTTGCTTCAGCTGTTCTTATTCCAGGTAACAGTCTTAGGAAAGCCATTTGCAAAAGTTTTTCCTTTGCTGCAGGAGTTGTTAGATATATTCTGCTGACACTTTGGTACTTCTGGTTTGACTGGGACTTCTCACAGACAGCAGTCAAGATGAGCCAGAATGTAACTGCTGTGTGAAATGCTGCTAGCATTGTCCACTACACTTTCAGAATCCTTTGCTTAAGAAAGATCTAAGTCATCAAAAACTTAAGCCAAGATTTTTAGTTGTCATTCTTCTCCCTCATGCTGCTTTGTGGGCAGTGATTTGTGCTTGTCTGGCTGTTTCAGATGTAAAGCCTGCTGAGTTTCTTCCTGGAACATCCTGACACAGTAAACAAGGGAAAGCAAAGCAAAGGCAAAGCTTTTCCTGTGCAGCCAGCTGGAGTGCCTGTGCTTTCTCACTTCTTCGTGCATTCTTACCCTTGACCCCAGTGTGCTATCCAGTTCCCTCTGTTAGGTTCTCCTGAAAGCTGTGATTTCCTCTCCTGACAGGCAGCAGGAAGATCAGAAAGCTGTTGGGCAACCTTTGCTCTGGAGAGGACTGGAGGGTTATTAACAAAGCCTGCCTGACAGGCAGGGTTTAGGAAACAGTGATAACATCAGGAAGAGGGAGGAAGGCAAACAGTTCAGTAGCTTAGGGTGTGTTTGTCATTGTAAAATCAGCCCAGGCTAGCAGCTTTATAAGCTGTTCTTTCCCTTGCAGTGTCACTGTCACAGATTTGGTGCTGCATATGAGGTCACGCCATTGCCACCAGCAGCTGAGATGGGTTCAATACCTTGTGTGGGACTGTTCTGAACCAGTCCAAAGTTTCGAGATGTTTTGGCTTGGTTTCAGCACCACAGAGGAGAGTAAAATGACCCAGCTTATTCTGTCCTTGGGTGTGAGGGTGTGGCAAAAGGGAAGTCTTCCTTTCCACTGCCTCATAACCACTGCAAGTAGAAGCCACCTATTTTACAAGGAAATCACAGCCAGGAATGGAACTCATGTCAGTGACATCCACTAACCTGGCTTGGTAAAAGCCAGCTAGGACATTTCATTGGGAGCTATGAAATCCCATCTTCTGGGCAGTTTGCAGCTCAGCTTTTGATATAGGCTTTTTCTAATTATCACTGACAGGCAGATCGAGGGTAAGATTATACATTTGAGTTCTTGTTTTTTCCCTTCCCTCCCCTTCTTCGTATCATGTGTCAGCTCTAGTTTCCAAATACATTTCCATGTCAAAGCACTAAACTTCATCCATCATGAGCACATTTGTGCAAGTCCTAATGAAATAACCCTGCTGCCATGTCTCTCTGGGAAGGCGGAGACTCCAGTCATAATGTAACATGACAATGGAAGCACCATGAGACTGGGTAGTGAGATTATATCTTTTCCATTTGTGCAGTAACTGTTGTTTAGCATGGCTTGTCAGTCTGTCAGATAAAGGCACACAGCCGTCTATAAAGAATTATTAATGAAGATTCAGACATTTTTTCTGCTGGAAACGGATCACTTCACTCTTCATCTCACTGACTTTTTACATTAGAAAACTAAAAATAGCCCTGAGTTTATAAGGAAAGACCTTCAAAATCTGGCAGGTTTTGCCTTTCCTGTAGTCCATTCCCCAGAGAAAGGTTAAATACACAAACCCTTTTCCTAATGGTCTGAGCTGAGCATTTCAGAGCAATAAACATGAATACTAGGTGTGCATCTTTGTTAAGCACATTCAATCCACCAAGCCCCCTTATCATCCAAATAAAAGCAAAGACCAGAAAATCCCTCCAGCCTCTGATAATTTACACTTTTGAGGAAAAGGGAGGTTAAGAAAAAGAAGTGCTAATCACACCAGCTTGGATAAATTTGGTGTTGCCAAATGCTGTAGAGCTTTTGCCACTTTTCCCTGCCAAGGCAGCTCAGTCCCTTTCGAAGCAGCCCTGCTGTCACAAAGCTGGGCAGTGCTGGAGCAACATCTTTCCTTTGTTTCAGGACATGTTGAGGGATGCCAGGGGCGTGAGAAGCGTGCTGGGGCTGGAGAGGGTTCCACAAGTTCCACAGGCAGCTGTCAGTTGATGACCCACATTATTGCTTTATTACTTAGAAAACTCATTTCTACACATGACCTTGACAGGGCTTGCCTTCTGACTTTTGAAAATAAATGGCTGAAACCTGGAAATATTATTGCCTGTTAAAGAGGGCTTTTTTTCCTTGCTCTCCCCCACAACATAAAGGATGCAGGAACTGTTTCGATCCCCAGAACTTCTGGGTTTCAGATGCCAAGGGAGAAAGTATGTGTGGTTGTTAGTACTATCTTCCATTTTCCACCAGGATGAGAGTGAGATACTGGTGAGGATGAGCAGCCCTTTCCAACAGACATATGCCAAAGGCACCGGAATAAATGTGCAACACAATGCCAGAGGCACCAGAGTAGATGTGTAACACGATGCCAAAGGCACAAGAATAGATGCGTAATGTGATTCCAAATGCACCAGAATAGGTGTGCAACAGGATGCCACCTCCCTAAGTGGCCAGTGAAGCTCCCTGCATACACGGGCACATGTGCACACACACATCTACCTCACAGACCACATGAAAAATGGGAGATTCACTTTTCATCACTTGCTGGGGGATGGGATAGCGTTTGTGTCCAAATGCACAATCCTCAGGTGTGCCTTTGCATGGCATGGGGCAAAGCTTTCAGTGCAACAATGGCCAACACTGAAATCCCAAGAGGAAAGAAGATCAGACTCTCCTCTCTGCCAAAGAATCTGAATGTGGTTCCATGCAATTTAACATAACTAACTGATCCTCTCAGATATACTGGGGCTGTATTCTACCATTAATGCTTTCCAAAACTAAATCAAGTCAACAGAGTGCTCTGCAGTGCAAAGCAAAACAAAACCACAAAAAGTTCAAGTGTAGTCACCAGAAAAAAATTTGCTAAGTACCAGCAGAAATGAGGAGTTAATGGGTCCCATATGTGGCAGCTAACCTGGTCTTTATAATATTTTCCATGAGATTTCTTTAAAAAAATCTATAGCAGCAAATAAGAACAAAAATCCATTTTCTTGTTAAACTGGACAGCTAACATTAAGGCTGCATTTTTTTCCATAGCTGAGTCTATAAATACAGGCTAACAAATCTGGATAGGATTCTCACTTTAAAAAAATCAGATGACAGCCTCTAGTATTCCTGAACAGGAAGACACTTAAAGCTTTAATCATCTTCTCAACAAGACAAGATCTGAAATAGTTCAGAAAATATTTACCTTTTACCTTACTCTACACCCTGTGGAGATGTAGTGTTTTAGTCTTCCTAGATATTTTTGTATTCATATGTTGCAGTTAGATAACATGCCTTGCTTCTTGTACAGTGTACACACAACTCAAATAATTTGATGAACTTGGTGATGCCTTCAACAGATGTTCCAGTGTTGCTGTAGCACTCACTGGTGTTTAATCCTTACTGGGATGGAAATGCATTGTCTTGGAATGTACTGAGGAGCCTGGGTTTGGTTTGGTTTTTCCCCATACATTTTAAGTGTGCTTGGAGCAGCAGGGATAAGAAATATTGTTTTCATGTGCTGACATCAATTCAGTGAGAAAGGTCAAACCACTGGAATTCTGTTTACCATTGCATAAGAGAAGGATCAGTAGGCTAGGTCTGAAAACTAAAAAGCAACATGTTTCTCCCGACGATTGCCTGGAGTGCAGATGTGCTGGGGGATTTTAAATGTGTGATTTTAAGGGCTTAGGCTGGCAGAAGTAGCATTTGGGGAATTTTGAGCTAAAACTCCTGACAAAGCATGTCTCCCAAGGCAAACGGGTAACAAAAACACTACCAGCTGAATCAGCATCTTTGTCTCTTGGTACTCATGCAGTTGCCATGCTGGCATTCAGAAGATCACTTCCATGTTTTTAGCACAGCCTCGTATACAATTAGGAGGGCTCTTCAAACCTTCCTCACGTTCCTCCAGGGAAGCCCATCAGTGCAGAAGCTAGCAGTCACCCCTAAGAGCAGGACTGAGAGTTGCTGTTCCTTTGAGACCACTTGCAGAACTTGCTTTAACATTTTGGGGGGACCTTTAGCCTGTATAGAGGTTAGAAGTTTAAACATAATCAATAGATAACTTGCCATATTATCACATTCTCAGTTTCTCTTGACTCTGAGATTCTGGGTGGCTTAATTTATTTCTGTCTGTAGCCTTCTGTGGGATCTTCAGATGGAAAGTTCTCAAGAAGTGTGAAGTGTTTCTGCTGAAGAAAAAACGACAGAGATGAAGAATGCAGCAAAGTGTGAGAGCAAACTGCAGGTGTTTATCTGGGAGATATTATTTTGTTGAGTCACCCTATATTACAGTCTGAGCTGATCTTGGAGATTTATCTGTTCCTGTATTACTTTCCCAGAAATAGGTAATAAAGATATGTACAATTAAGAGCAGCCTACAGCTCTGTCAGGGAGGAGATAAATAGAAAGAGAGAAAGAGAAGTTCTGTGGGTAAGAGATGCCATGATGACTGCCAAATTGGGGAATCCTGTTAGACAGTCCTCAATAAAAAATCACAAGAACAGCCAGGGAGGCCAGCATGAAATTGTGTCAGTGGGTGATGTAGGAGGAAGATATGGGCATAGGTTTCCCATATCTTGCTGTCCTGTAAGGGGTGCACCAAACAGCATCTTTGTCATGCCTCCTGGCAAAACCATGTGCTGACGTCAGTGGGCATGGGGAAGATAGCGCAGAAGCTGAGGCCAAGGAAAGCTGAATCTCACCATTAAGGGACTGCTTTGTTTTGCCAGAATTAGCAGCCTGTTCACACCTTTTGAACCACTCTGGGACTGTAGGAGGAGAAGGTTTCTCTGTGACAGGTGTAGGACCAGGTCACTGAAGTGGCACAGAGCAATCAGTGCTGTAGCTGTCTGGGAAGACCATGAGATGAGACACTGAAGAGCAAACCCAGGCAGGGAGCAGGCCCAAAGCCAGACACGATGGGTGCAGTCTCACAGGATGCATCCCACAGCACTGCAAAATGCAAATACTGCAAAATGCTAATACTGCATGAGAAACCACATGCAGCCTCCCACCGGAGTGCCTGGGCAGGAGTTCCTGGTACTGCCAGCAGTGGTGGGACAATGAGCCACCACAGAGCAATGTGAGCTTGAACCCTGAGCTAACTTAACTCCAGTTAAGCCTCAGGAATGCTTCTCTTGGTGTTTTTTTGGGTTCCCCAGTTTGGGGCAAGCTTTGGTAATCCATCAAACACCCTTGGTAGACACAGATGATCTCTTCTAGTGTGCCTGAGACACTTTCCCTTCCTCATAAACATGGCTGCTCCTCAGGAACATGGAACCTGTCTGGACATTTCTATTCCTTTCAGAACTGGCAGACAAGAGAGTTCCAGTTTCCCTTCTCTAATAAAACACTTGGCCAGCTTACCTTTGGCCAACCATTGCAATTAATCCAAGTTTCTTCTAACTGATCTATTTCTTATTTATTCAGTGACCCCAGCAGACTCTGTTTGTACAGAGGGGGAAGAAAAGCTATGGGAAATTGGTTTTTGATTGAGTTTTTGCTTGTTTGTTTGTTTCAGGATTGGTTTGTTTGAGTTTATCTGTGGACAATAGCCAGGTCTTTGTCCAAGGCTGTCTGTACGTGAACAGGGCATCACCAAGACTAAATAACCCCCACTGTTAGCCTTCTGTCACTATCTCTTGGCACATAGGTCTAACCTGGAAACAGAGAGGCAGCAAAGAAAACAGATGTTGAAAATTAAATTTGCAGGCTGACAAGGATACAGGAAGATCACTGTAGAAAAAAATGTTTCCTGGATGATCACAGCCAGTGGACAGAAAAATCTATGCACTGTAAGTGGAAGAAGATGACAGTCTTCAGCATTTCTGTGTTCAGCCTTTACCATATTTGTGGTTCTGCCAAATCCTGTCACCTCTTCATTTGCAGTGATTCTGGAAACTATTCTTTCTTTCTGAACCTGACTGCAAAATCTTTAAAAATGGATCTTTAAACATCTATAGCATCTTGGTTCATCTTTGTGGGTCTTCTTTTGTGTCTGAGCTTTCTTAAGATGTTTTCCTGCTGTTTCTGATCAGGCTTCTTCCTTTTTCAAAAGTCTTAATTGGTTCTTTCTATTGTCAAGTTCAGTGTTTTCATCCTCCCCTGCTAATTGTACTCAGCTCTGCCCGTGTTGGGGCAGACATGGCAAACATGGTGCATCAGCTCAGCAAGCTGACAGATACATCATCTTCTTCTTTTCTAGCATAAAACTTCCTCTTTAGAAATGTATATTTATTACAGTTCAGTGAAAGGGAAAAGTAGGTCTGGACAAGCCCTGAGCAGTGCAGGAAGGTGTAGAAATGGCTGTCTTTGCCTGGCTGTGGGAGAAGAACCAGTATTTCAGAGGAGTCTATAGTTTCATTAGAGGTCTGGAGAGGAGGGGGAAAGCAGGCTGAACTGCATGTGGCCAGCAGTTGTGCTGTCCCACTGAATGTATTGTCATGTTCTATGTGACTGAGAACCTTTTTGGTGGTGGAGACAGAAATGAAACATGCTGGAGAAGAACAGGATCTACACATCTCTCTGCAGAGTGGCACGTGCCCCCACGCTGGTGGACTGACAGTGAAATACCACAGTGACACCAGACAAGCTCCAGATGCAGAGAAGCCCAAGGCCAGCACGGGAGGAGGTTGTAATTTAGGACGTGTGAAGAGTCAGTATGATCTACCCAGATAATGCAGATATTCTGTCTGACATCTGAAATGATGTAGCCAGGGAAAGATAAAGCTCTCTCTAGGAGAAGAGACAATAATTGTTTTTAGTGTAACAGATCAGAGATTAGGCACTCCCGTCTGAAATCTGCCATGCTGGAAACAGTAGCTTCCTGTGTTGATGCTGAATATTTGAATTGAAGACTGCAACCGTTCACAATATCCTCCTCCATTTATCTCTAAAGAGAAAGAATTAAATTTCCATCCAGCTTAAGTTAATTTTGAACTTGGAAACACTGCTACTTCTTTCTTCTCTCTCTGATCATTTCCTTACAGATGAATGGCAGAGATGGGGTAAAGCAAACCAGAAGCAGCGGCAGAGGATCTGCCAGCTGGGGACATGTGGGGGAACGCTGATTTAGGAGAGCTTGCCGTTGACCCCTGGGAGAGCTTGTAGCAATGTCTGTAGTGCCCTGCTCTCTGGTGTAGACAAGGAAAAGAGAACTGAAGGAAGTGACTAGCAGGTCTCCTTTTCATCTCACACATCGTTGCAGCAGTTTTGTTTTCCCTTGAAGTGCTATTACTGAGCAGGGTGCTATATAACACTCAGCGTGCCATACAAAGCGAGAGAGCCAGGGAGCTGTAAATGAAAAGAAGTTAGTCTGTTTTGGTTTTCCCCAGGCCCGATGAAGCAAGCAGAGCTTTAGTCTGTTTTTACATCTGCTTCATGAGCACACTGCACAGATCCATGCCCAGAGACATGTTATAACCTCACCTCCCTCTAACACACCAGCACGTGTACCAGCATAAATGCAAACCAAAGAAATGGGTTATTTTGTCTCTGTGAAGTGGATTTATTCCTCCCCCTCGCCATTCCCCACAAGCCTCACGACCCTTTAGCCCCCCTTTGGCAAACCCCTTACACTTGTACTCTGGAAAAACAGTAGTAGCTAACATTTGTGCCTTTGGCAATAAAACCACAGGCCTCGCAAACCCCAAATGGCAAAAAGACATTTCCATTCCAATCCCAGTTTTAAATTAAACTGTAATGAAAAATCAGCAGTGGCAGCTGGGACCAGAGACAGTGATTGTCTCGAGGAACAAAAAAAGGGGAAGGAGGAGGAGAGAGGGAGAGACTGCAAGGAAAGCTCAGCCTGGTAATAAAGCAGCTGGTAAACCTTGAAGTAAAAAGAAATTAGAAAAACAAATGTAGCCGAGAGGGAAGCAGACGGCCGCCCTTCCGCACGGCGCTCTGGAGGAGGCCCGGCGGGAGCGGCAGTGCTGTGCTGACACCTGGAGGAGCCGGGGGGCAGCCGGGGTTCGGCTCCTTCCCGCTGGAAGGGCCAAGGGGCAGCGGCCGGAGCGCCGTCCCAGCGCTGAGAGCCACGGCGCTGCGGGAGCGGGGCGCGCGGGGCGCTCGCTGCGGGCAGCCAGGCAGCGCAGCTAGCGGGGAGAGCTGCTCCGGGACTCCTGGTGCGGGCAGCCAGGCAGCGCAGCTAGCGGGGAGAGCTGCTCCGGGACTCCTGGTGCGGGCAGCCAGGCAGCGCAGCTAGCGGGGAGAGCTGCTCCGGGACTCCTGGTGCGGGCAGCCGTGAGAAGTGGAAAGCTAGCCATCAAAACTCTCGGGTTTGTTTCTCGTGTGTCAGTTCTTCAAAAAGTCAGTTTTGTTTGGCAAGCAGACACTTTATTTTGGCGCAGTGGGAGGTTAAAACAAGGAAGGCAGACCAACTTTGCAAGGGATGTGGGTCTGCAATGTGAGATTTGTTTGAGGGTTTGATTTTTTTTTTTTTCTTAAGAATGTGTATAGCAATTCAGCCAAAGACCAGATTTGCATTTTATTGGCATACCTTAAAGAGACAATTGCAAGAATATAATGCTCCATCTTGTCATCATGGACAAAATTATAACATCCGTGAACTACAAAAGAATTTATAGGCTTTTGTTTTTCTCAGTTGTTATTATGTTTTGTATTTCATCACCCCTGCATGAGACTGAAGGATGAAAAAATGAGAAACTTTCTGCTCTAAAGAATTTGCAGTGAGAGAAAGCAGGCCCTGAGAGAGGAAGTAGAAGTGCAGAGGAGCACAGGGATGCTCCAAAGGTCATGTAGCACATGAATAACATTTCTAAGAAAAGAACGGAGGTCTCTGGAGAATCTATTTAGTGCCCCATGCACAGGACTACACAGCCTTTCCAGAGCCTCTGCCCCTCCTGGGGCCTGATGTAGATCTGATAGGGTGACATTGAAGGGTTTCTGGTACTTGCACGCAATGCAGGTCGGTGCTTTACTCTCTCAGACAGGCAAAAGTCTGCATGTAAGTTAGGTGACAGCAAACAACCACAGGGTCACACCATGCACGGGCCTGTGCCGTTCTGCAGTCAGCACACACATGTGCAGGAGCTACACACCCACATTGCCAGACCGTGATGTGGGTTGCAAGTTTTAGTCACGTTACTTGTAGACCACAGAAAGAAGTGCTGATTAAAAACAAATTTGTAGTTTCGTTGATCTTTAATTTTTGAAAGTATTTGGGAGAAAAATGAGCTGCTAGCCAAGTGTTCTCTTTATATTGTCTGTAAAATACATGGTCAAACTGGTACCTGGAATTAAGATCCCAATCCAGGTTCCTTAAAAAGAGTTAAATCCTTAAGTGGCTAAATCCTCTAGAAGTCACAGAGAAGAAAGCACCTGAAGAGCCTAAACTTCCAGACTGTTGAACACCACAAGCTTTTTCACTGAAGCCATAGGAAAAACTGTTACATATTTGAAAATTGGACTAGTTATATTTGCATCAAAATAAGAACTTAGAGCTCACGCTTAATTCAGAGGAAATGTTCCCCTGCTTAGAAAAGTCCCAGCCTATCTGTGCCTCAGTTATGCTAGGTGATGGTAACTGCTGTGGTGTCTACTTGTAGAACATGCTTCAGTCTGCAGCAAATAGAAGGGTATGGCTCTGCATTTTTGTGATTGTTTGCAAAAAGCTGTTCAGGTTATTTTGTTATAGGATAAGAGAATTAGATACCCAGTTTCCACAGAACTGGTTGTGCTTCATTCCTTGGCAGTCTTTTAGAGGAGGAAGAGGAAAAAATTACAGATGAGATTTCAGAATATCTCACTGCTATATCCCGTTCTCTCTTCTCCATCCCAAGATGCACACAAGCAAACCTCTCCTCCTTGTGTGGGTACAGTGGGTGTGGTATGGGTGAGGGCAGTCCTGCTCACAGTGCCTTGGCCACCACACATCCTTCTATTTGGGTGAAATGCTTATAGCAGGTGATTCATTCAGTTCTGGGGGAGCTTCTGGTGGTACAGATCACTTGGAAATGCACACAAGAATTCAGAATTGTGTGACCACTTGATCTCTGGGCCTTTCAACACAGTGGACAGTCTTTGCTCAAAATCTGCATTTCTAATGGGATTTTTAGTCATACCGCAAAACGAAGTGTCACCTCTGCTTGCTTCTTTACTCATTGTGTTGGCCTTAATGTTACTGCTGCTGGGCTTCTACTTTTGGAGGGGGAGAGAGAGACATTCAGTCAGGGCTGCAGCTATATTTCACAGCTGGGTTTATCTGTGCTGTTTGTTTGCTTTTCATACAAGCCATGTTGGTATATTTGCATGATAATGCAGTTTTGAAGGTGCTCTTGGATGGGACTGAGTCCTTTTTGTTTGTACAGTGGTTTGAGCCTTTCACAGTTGTGCATTGGCCAGAGGCCAAAATTCTGCTGCCTGTTCTGTGCCAACAACTTCCTTGACTCCTAGACAATACAGAAGCCCTGGAAGCTGCCTATAGCTGTGTTTGTCTGGGGACAGAACTTAAAACTCAATCAGTGAGTTGTTAATTCTGTACAAAGTTGTAAGCGAAGCAATCTCAGAAATCAAAATAAACTTTTGTGAAGATTTGAGACAGATACAATCTCTATTGTTGCTACTTTGGTGAACTTTTGCTTTTCAAACACAGCAACTTGATTGTTGAGAGCAAATCTGAGGCACCATAACTTGTTCCCTATAATTATTTTCTGTTGTGGAACCTCTGTAAAAAAAATAGTATGAGATTTCTCTGTGAAAGGTCTACAGACCCTGAACCAAAAAAAAGAGGTTTCCTGAGTTATTTAAATTACAGGAGGTCACATCTAACCCTGTGTTACTTAAAAGATCTAGTGGGCAAAGCTTTTATGCTGTGGAAATTACTTTGGGCACATACAAACATTCCTGTATCTTTTGATCTGTGGTTAGGGCTCAGAAAACAGTGCAGCTTTAGCTGAAAGGACATAGAATAGAAATAAACTTGGATCTGTTTTTAGTTCTGTCAAAGCCAGTGGCAAACGTCCCATCAATTTTCCAGAGATCAGGTTCAAGCCTTGACAAGCACAGCAGACATTGCTCATACAGGGGGGTGGGTAAGCAAAATCTCCCTGAAAGCAGAGACCAGTGCTGGGTTGCATGGACGTTTACCATTAGGAATAGGGTTGGGATCTCCTAGAGCTGCTGGCATTCTGCTCCATGCCCAAACCAGAGATATCTCTCTTAAACATTCATCCACATAGGAGAATCAGGGGTTTATAGCACATATATTGAAGAAGGGACAATCATGAAAATTTGTTCTGACCTGCTGGAATTTATTTTATAGATATTTTATCTAGTCCTTGTGTGAGTCAGCATATCCTTACATAACATGGAAAAAAAACTTTAATCTCCAAATCTGGCACTGCAAGTTCTTGGTTGAAGAACTAGAAAGCTAGAAAGGAAAAGCTGTGCCTAAAGCTCACAGGCTGCTCCTCACCTGTCATCTGGGGTCACTGAAATCAGCTCCAACCCCAAACTTTCTGTTGCCACTGCTGCCAGCCTGTGCTTTCAGAAAATCAGAGAATCACAGAGTGACTAAGGCTGAAAGAGACCTCTGGAGAGCATCTGGACCAAACCACCTCCCAAACAGGGCCATCTAGAGCCAGTTGCCAGCCAGAATGTATCCAGACAGCTTCTGGATATCTCTAAGGATGGAGACTCCATACTTGTGCCAGTGCTCAGTCACCTTCACAGTAAAAAAATTGTCACCTGATGTCCTGAGGGAATTTCCTGTGTTTCAGTTTGTGACCTGTCACAGAGTGCCACTGAAAAAAGCCTGGTTCCACCCTCTTTGCACACCCTTCCTTCAGGTACTTAAAAATACTTGTAAGATCCCCCTTCTCTTCTCCAGGCTGAATAGTCCCAGCTCTCTCAGCCTTTCATCCCAGGACTGATTCTCCAGTTCTTTAATCAACTTTGTGGCTATTGGCTGGACTCTTCCACTATGTCCATGTCTCTCCTGGACTGGGGAGCCCAGAACTGGACACACGCCTCCAGGTTTGACCTCGCCAGTGCTCAGTAGAGGGGATGGATGACCTTGCATGGTCTGCTGGCAATACTTTGCTTAATGCAGCCCTGGTTGCTGTTAACTTTCTTTGTTGCAAGGGCACTGCTGGCTCATGGTCAGCCTGGTGTCCACCAGGAGCCGCAGGTTCCTTTTCTGCCGAGCTGCTTTGTAGCTGGGCAGCCCCCAGCATAAGTTCTGACTCCATAGGAAATTTGTTTTGTTGAGGCATTGTTCTTTGAAAGCCAAAACCCCATTCTCTCCCGCTCTCAAGTTTGTTGGGACGGGTTTTTTTGATGAAAACTGCCAAAGAATTCAGCTGAAATTTGCTGGAGACAATTGTCTCTTGATCAGGGAGAGAAATCAGATGGTATTTTAGAAGTTCTGAAATTAGCTCATATTCTTGCAAATCCAGCAGATAACAGCTTGCTCAGTGCCATTCACACAGCTGTAGGGGAGAATATTAAAAACCTTTCGAATTCTGTTTATTAAACTTGCTAGAAAACTTGTCAGAGAGAAAAAAACACCTCTTCAGCAACTCCATTTCCTCAGCTCATGTGAGATGCTGTAGTAGCAAAAGAAATGTCTGCAGCTTTACTGTAAAAAGTGAAGTGTTAGAGTGATAGAGCAGGAATTGGGACTCCTGGCTCATTCTGTCATTGTCTTGGACTACTTCTGAGCAGCTCTTACCTGGGCAGGTCCAGTGACATTGCTGCCTGACCCATTCAGGTAGTCAAGATGACTGAAAGACTGATTTGTCCAGAGTTCATCTGATAGTGATGCATGGTAACAACATCTGGCTGTCTTGCATATAACAAGTGATTCTGGATGGTTAAACTGGTTTGACACCTTTAGAGTAAAAAGAACTTTTTTATTACAAAGAGCTCATGTTTTAGCTATCCTGCACTGTCAAGTTCTTTGTGAAACACAACTTTAATTGCTTTTTTAAAAAAAAATCTTCCCTCCACCTTGAAAATAAAAAAAGGTTAAAAATCTCTAGCACATTCTTCCTTATTCTTCAAGAAAATTCAGCTCCATTTTTGAAGCTGCTCTAAGTGAACAACAACAAAAAATGTTCCTAATTTTCTCAGCTAACTTTGTAGAAACTCAAAATATAGGTCTCAGCCTTTTAAGACTCTTGATCTATTTCACAAGTCATTTCAAGTTCATATCAAACGCTGACTCGTAGGGTTTCTTCTTTTTTTCTTTTTTTTTTTTTTTCCCAAAGCTATATTTAAAATGCATCTATTTCATTCCCCTTGGACTGGTGGTCATAATTTATCCATTTCTTTATCTGAGAGGAATGGGAGGGAATAATTTGACAGAAACAGTAATCCATTTGAGAAAGCCAAAGGCTGTTTGATATTAATACGGGGAATGATTAATCAAAGAAAGAGTAGCCCTTCAGTAATAAGCAAAAAATGAGGTCATTATCTGGGCAGCTGAGACCAGGGAGCACTTAAGGATATGCTCTGGGGTCAAGAGTGAATAAGGAAACCGCAGGAGTTTTGAGTCCTTTAGAACTGAAATGGCCTTACTGGGTTAGACCAAAGATCCCTCTTGCTATGCAGCCTGTTCCTGACACTGTCCAGTAGCAGATGTTTAGGGAAATGGGAAAGTTGAGAGTACCCCTTCCTTGCTATGTAACTTTTCAAAAGTTACTGGATTAAGGACCTTGTAAGTATATAAATCATTGTGTTTGAAAACCACCGTACGTATATCTGCCATGAAAATGTTTAGTCATTTCTCAAACCATCTCTATTTTTGGTTTCCACCAATAATGAACGGTAATGAGCTGCCCAGTGCATAGCATGAAGTAGAAACCATGGTACAATGCCATCAGTGATGCTGTTATCCTGGCCTCAGAAATATCAGTCAGGAAGCGCCTTGTGTTTATTTCATTTCTCCAGTGTCTGTTGAGGACTGAGAGTGTGCCTGCTTCCCCACAATCATGCCACTACAAGCTTCTAGACAGCCCATGTGCTCCAGCAACTGGTGAGTGCTCCAGGCCTCACTTTTGCTGTGTGTTGGTGCTTCCAAGTCAGTGTCTGAAGGGGATTGGCTGGGAATGAATGAAGAAGATGGATGCTTAAGTACAGGAATAGTGTCCAGAGGTACACAGTACAGAAGCTGATAGGAAATTGAAGGACCGGATGGTATGAAGACTGTGAACCAGAAAGCTGAAAGCAGTTTTGAATGACCTGCTGAATCACCTTGGCACGTGTAGCCCTGAAGCAGTCTTGCTTGTAGTGCAGAACAGACAGAATGATACGGTGTGGGTTGTGAACTCCAAGCCCAAGCTCTTCACCGGAGGATCAGTAGGTCCGAGTCCCATCAGTCTGGTGATTCTTCCTCTCTCTGGGGGATTTCACCACTTGTGTGGTGTGGCTTGGAGACCAGGCTGATTCCTTGTCCTGCTGAGTACTCCCAGACATGGGAATGGGCCCTTACTCCAAAGACAGAAGAGAATCCTCAGATGATGCTTTTGTCTGGACTTAGACATCCACAAAGATTTGAATCCTGCAGCAGTGTCTCAGGCACTGAAATCAGTGAAACTGTGCAAATGCAGGAATGGAGACACTTGGATCCAGCCACAGGAACAGGGACCCTTCTGGGTTGGAGACAAGTTGCAGATAAATGTGCCTTCACAAGCCCAGGGTTCATGTCTTGGCTGTGTTACACTTGCAAGGCAACAGCTGAATGCATCCAACTCTCTTAGAAGCCCCCCTCCCTTTCCGCTGCATATATTAAATACAAAGCAGATTTCATCTGTAATAATTCTTAAAAGTCAAAACAACAAGTGCATTTGTTCCATCTATTTTTAGGTTTGCTGCTTGTTTAAATCTTGGGTTCTTGACACTGCTTAGATCTGTGATAAAGGCAGACAGCAAGAACTTTATCATGCTTTGATAGGGCTGGTTTTTGTCAGCACGCTCTCTCCTTTGTCATCAGCCTTACAAGACAAAAAGCTGGAAATGATTCATTGGGAAATAACCGAAATTTATTCTGCCAAAGGAAGAAAAAAAGAAACACAAAGACATTAAAAGATGAAAAAGACGCTTGAAACTGTCTGTGGCAGTACCCTCATGATGAGGGGTACCGAACCTTGGAAATGACTCAGCCCTTTACAGGATCAGGCCGAAGTACAGCTTGTCTGCTTTGCACAAGAGTACAAACACCTGCCTAAATCCTGACAGAAAAGCACAAGGCTTCGAGATGGTTTTCTACAGCTCTCCCCCAAGCCTCAGATGTATACACCAGATTCTACCTCATGGGGAGGGAGATACCAGCATCTTATATTCACCTCAATCCCCCTTCCCCTTCACTTGTGTGTGAGGACATGAGCCATCTTCTTCTTGTCTTCCACAAAAGTCACTCACTCTTAGCTTCTGCCTTCTTGTAGTGAGCAATGAGCCTTTCTGTAACCTCTTCCTCTCTGTTCCTCCCCAGCAGACTGAGAGGCAAAGACATCCATCCTGGTCATGCCAGATATATATTCTGGTACCATACAGTAAGATAAAGTCAGGCCTTGCACCAGGATCACTCTGCTGTTTGCCATGAATCCCACAGCCACTTGCCCTGGTTAAGGCCTGATGTTCTCCATATACCAAGGACTGGACCAGCCAATGTAGCTCAGACAGACTAAACAGTACCTTCCAGGGGTGATGGAGGAGCACTGTGAACCCCTTGCAGGTACCCGATCCGTGTGCATTGCTCCAGTGATTGTGTTCTTTGTGGCATTTAGAAAGAGAAATGACATTTTTTCCTAGCTCAAAGGGAAGATTCCTGAAGAGAGGGGTAAAGGACTAATTGCTATTTTTCTGCTTTTTTGTAGTCTGTAGAGCCCTTCCTGGGGTCACAGCACCTTTTTACCTGACAGGACCAATTTTTCTAGGTTGATGGAGTAATTCTGATTTCTCTTGCATTCCTCCTGTGATTTATTTTAGTTCTGGGGCTTCTGTTGTGCAGGCAATAAGCCTGCATTTTAAAGTGTCTGGACTTTATTGGTAAGGAGAGAGATCTGTGCTTGGTTTGCATCTACTGAAGTAGAAGGTGGGTTTACAAATTCAGCTCTGAATGGACATTAAGGAGGGAAGGGCTATGTGTTTTACAAATTATTTGGAGCCTGTCAAGGCTTTTGATACCCTAGAAAATAGGTGGCCTGGAGGCAATGCTTTTGCAGTGGAGAAGGGATTTGCTCATTCTTTCACCTCTTTATTCTGAACAGCATTGATATGATGTGAAAGTTTGGATTCATAGCTCTTCATCTCAAACGACTGCTGACAGCAACCACTCCTACAGCTCTGCAGTTCAATAGGACTTCTATAAAAAGATGGTTTATTTCCCTGATACAGAGGACACGGGGCAGTGGCATGTGCTCCATTCCTAGCCCTACTCATGTTTCATAGGTACATATGAATTTTTACATGGGCACATAGTGATAGGACAAGGGGAGCAGTTTTAAACTAAAAAAGAAGAGATTTGGATTAGATATTATGAAAAAATTCTTTACTCAGAGGGTGGTAAGGCACTGGAACAGGTTGCCCAAAGAAGCTGTGGCTGTCCCATCCCTGGCAGTGTTTAAGGCCAGGTTGGATGGGACCCTGAGAACCTGATTTAATGGGTGGCACTCCTGCCCATGGTCTTTAAGGTCCCTTCAGCCAAAGCCTTTCTATGATGACTCTATAATTCTATGACATGTGAAGGTCACTCAGCATCTGGATTTCATTTTTTTTCTCCGCAAAACTGTATATCAGAGAAATGTCATAAGCTCAGTCACACTCTTAGCTCCTACAATCAAGTTACTCAACACAATTGGCTATTTCATCTTCAGTATGAAAATACTTAATTTGTGCTTGCAATCACATCTCTTGTTTTTATGCAATTAGGTGCACACTTTTTAGAAACCCAGACTTCCTAAAAAAATAAACAAAACCAGCTGTAGCTAACAATTGGGTGAGCCGGTTATTCCATGTCTTTATTAAAAAAAACAAAACAGGGGAGGGAAGAGATAAAGCACATTCTTGAAGGGAGGCCATGAAGCTTAGTTTCTTAATATTTGATAATTATCTTCAGGTGGCAGAGAGAAAAATGCATTACGGCACATGCAGTGTTATGACTTGCACTGACTAAAAGTAGCATGTGCCAAGAATATGATGTATTGAAAATGCCTGTTACTGTTATAATACCATCAGCTAGGATAGCTGTGAAGGATTTGTTTTTATGTCTCGGCCTTTAATTTCAATATGATTTTTAAAAATTCCCAGAGAGAGTTGCAGCTGCTACAGCATTAACAGTCTTGAAATAGAAATGTGTTACTTAGCAAGATACAGCTGCAGAGGAGAAAAAAAATTCCCCAAACAACCCCAACATTTGGATTGATTAATTTACCAAGACTATTATTCGTATTTTAAATTAATGTTGTTTAAACTGAAATCTGTTTGCCTCCCAGCCATTTTATTTAGTTATGTTTTTCCTAAAGAGGTACCAATTTCCAAGATCTGCGTAAATAATGAACGCTGCCCAAGCAGCTCAGCAGCTCCTGCCGCTTGTTGGCTCCTACTTTTTTCAGTGTGAGAAACTGAGATTGCCACTGAGATTGCTCTCCTGAGGCTCTTCATCCACAATGGTGTAAATAACTATTCCTCCTTACTTTGCCCTTTCTGTAATGTTTCCACCATCTTTGGCCTTTCTAGGTACAGGGGATTTCATACTATCATTATTAGAGGTTGGAAAAACACAAAGTATTTGCACGTGTCCGGGGATAGAAGACATAAGGGAGAAATAGGAGAAGTTCAGCAGTTCCCAGATTGATTATCACCCACTCCAACTGTGCTGTTTGAGAGTATATTTCTGCTCCCTTTGCTTCCAGTGCCATAAAATCATTGCTATCTCATGAATTTACTAGAGTCCTTCACTGTGTAGGTCTTGCATTACAAAACCCTGTCTGTAGCTCAGTGTCTCTTCCTGCACCTTAGATAAACACAAGGGAACCTCTCTAACAAGTGCCGTCAGAAGAAGGGGTCTCAGAGAGGGGTGGGCAATTTTTCTTCTCAAGATTTGCTGAGAGCCATATGAGACCTTTGGTGACTTGAGAGACGAGGTGAGAGGGCTCCTTTGCCTGGCAGGCAGGGTGAGGCACGATGCTGGTCCCTGCTCAGCTGGTGGCCAGGCTCAAAGTAAAGCAGTCCCTGCTGGCCCTGCGCTTCCCTCAGGCAGCACTGATTTCTGCAGGGGCCAACAGAGAGCTCCCCGCACTGTGTGGCAGAGGCCACCTCTTTACCTGCCCTTCCTCTAGAGATGCCAATGAAAAAACTCTGAGCAGACCTAAAGGTGCCTGACTCAGGTACTGTCGCCATCCCCCAGCAGCACAGAACCTTCCTCAGCTCCACCTCAGAGCTGGCCCTTCACTCATGGGGGTACGGAGAGCATCTGGCTGGGAGAACCTCAGTGTGGATGTTATCCATGGCTGTAACCCCACACAGCCTTTCACACATGGTACCAGTGAGATGCGGTTAGGAAAGGAAACAAAAGAATAAGAGAAAGCATCTGGCTGGGAAGAATTTTGCTTCCGACACGTCCTGTGAGAACTCATTCCATAGTGCCTCCATCCGCAGGAAGATGAGAGAAACGTGACTCCTGAAAAAAACTGTGCTACCACAGGGGTGTTCCTGGAAGCACAGCATGAGAACAGGCAGTCCCAAAAAAACAATGTTTCAGACCTCCTGACATGCTCTGATATCCAGGGAATTTCCTCCTGCAGGCTGTAATATTCATGGATTTTGGAGAACTGTTATCCCTTCTAGTCCTGTGAGACCATCTAATTTATAGAAAACTGAGAAAACAGGAAACCTTTGGCATTTCCCAGCCCTCTCACATTTTTTGTGCTGATGCTATAATTCCATTTTCACGATCCAGAGAGAAATACATCTTTTGGTCAACTGATTATCGTGTAGCATTTAATACTACTCATGTCATTGACTCCTACAGTCATACATTATGCAGGCAAGCATGCTTTACCTCCAGTATAACACTTACAGAAACCCAGCTGGATTAATATTTTATTCCTTATTTAAAAAGAACTGCCCAAGGTTATCTTATCCTGTCAGACCATACTTTCCTCCTTCTTTAAATAATTCCTTTGCCCTCATATTGTTTCAACTTTTTATTTAGCAGCTATACATTTCTCTCCCAGCTAATTTATTCCTTGAAGAGCCTCATCAGTTCTTTTAGTTTGTCTGTTCTTTGTTGATGACATTCATGCACCCTAGCTCAAATAGGCTACAGCAGCTTTTTCTTCCTCTCTCAGAAGTTGCCTGCAGTACTTTAATAAGTCCTATAATCTCTTTTTTTTTTTTTAAAAAAGAATGCAGATTCAGTTTACCTAACCTTTCTAAAAACTGCTGTGTCTGAGTCATATCTGTTGCCCTCTGGTACTTTTCCATAATTTCCTTCCTTTATAAGGTGCCCAGAAAGGCATACAGCATCTCAAGTGTGACCTCACATGTACTTAACCAATGCTATAATAATTTCCTGTGACTTATAATTGATACTGCAATATTAAGGTTTCCCAGGATTTTGCAGAGCAGTGAGGATACATTCCTTTTTCTTGAGGCTTCCCCCAAATGCACTCTTCCAAGCTGGCTGTCCCTCATGCCGGCCCACAGTCTTCTGCTGTTAACCATATAATTCCCCTGTCTCCTTATTCAAGTCTGGACAAGATGCTGGGAATCATTCTTCTCTTTACCCTCTCTGTACTACGGGTAGGCATCCCTCTTTGAAAAGTACAGCTGTCACTTTCCATATTTCCTTCATGTTGAAGGGTTAATGTTCCAACAGTCTTTTTCTTTCAGCCCTGTTCCCCGTGAGTTTGAATGCCTCCAGACTCCAGAGATGCCTGTGCTGTGTTGGCACTGAATTAGGTATTTACTGTTCTCTGGACAGGAGATGATCTGAGTCTCCTTCTTCTGAATCTTGTATTGGATCTGACTGGTGGAGAATAAGTGCACAGTAGCTCTAACACTAAGGAAAGGAATATGTCTGGGGAAAGGATGAGAAATTACTTAGTTTCAGTAGCCGTAGAAGTTGAATGCAAAGTAAACCTACACTTGATGCCTCCTGTAAAGTGCGAGGAATTCTTGACCACTCACCACCCAGCAAACTGCATACTTCAAAGGATAAAATCTGGCTCTTTGTGCTAGAAAATATACTACATTTTTTTCAAGTGACTCTTGGCTTTTTCAAGTCTGAAAGAATGATTCTATAAAGATAAAGATTAGAATTTATGGCCTATTACTATTCGCCCTCACAGGTATTAAACCAGGTATCTCTCGCCTCAGCATCCTTGAAGGTAAATTTCAACATGGATAAAGGGAATCCCTTTCAGTTTTACAAAGTAATTGTGCACATTTATCTAGACACTCCAGACTGCAGACTCCAAGTGCTATTAACCTACAAGGCAGCCACTTGTGTGTATACATAATGTGCTTTTCTGGCTTTCCTGCTTGAACAATAGGTACACAACTATGCACCCATACACATGGCCTCCTTTTATTCATATAATTACATCCCTCAAGTAGACATTAAAGCAGGTGTGTTTGTTGTTTTGTAAAAAACAGCCTGGCTGGCTCGCTGAAGAGCTACTGACTGAGGTTTTGTTCTTACTCAGTGCATATGACAGCGCTGCAACCAGGTCACAGGTCTACAGCACATACATGGGTGAAAATATGATTTGTACAGAGTATGATTGCAGCTCCCAGTCTATAATCACTTCATCCTCAAGTGTACTTGTTACATAATTATCAGGAGGCCTGCGGTGACAGGGCAAAAAAGGACACTTAAGAGGTGGAAAAATGACGTGTGATCTATTCAGACAAAGGAGTGCTTGCTAATTAATTTCACTGGAACTCTGTGCTGCTCTAAGACTTTGAGGACTACTCCAAACCACACAAACCTAGCAGTAGCTAAGCAGGATTTCAACGAGTGGTATTTCAAAGCATTGCAGAGTGGCCGAGGTTGGCAGGCATCTCTGGAGATCATGTAGTCCACCCCCTCTTCCCAAACAGACTGCCCAGAACTGTCCCATTGCTCTCCTAGTGAAAAAGTTATTTCTTTGTTTAAATTGAATTTCATGTATTTTAATTTGTGCCCATTGTCTTTTGTACAGCCACTGGGTACCACTGGGAAATCCCTGTCTCTGTCTTCTTTACTTTCACCATCAGATATTTATAAAGACTTAGAAGATCCCTCTGATCTTTCCCTTCTTCAGGCTAAATAATCCTAGCTCTCTCAGCCTCTCCTTGTAGAATAGATTCCCTGATCCCTTTATTATTTTTGTGTCCCCATCTCTGGGTAGAGGAGTTGTTCTGGTAGCAGCATCCACATGCTTTGCTGGGGCCTTCGCAGAGCAGGTTCCTCCTGCTTCACACACAGGAATGCTAAACTAGGTCTTCTTCAGCTCCCTTAGTAGAAAGAAACAAACTGCAGTTCCTTTGTGTTTGTGAATTTGTGAACTATTTTTTGGATTTGCATAACCTGTTTGATTTTGTGAACCTTCCGTGAACTTCAGCTATGCTTTATTTGGGGATGACTCGTGTTAAAAACACACACACTTTTGTAGCTATATTTCTGGGAGCTGAAGACTATCTGTCAAAACCTCGGCTGCCCCAGATGAATGCCCTTTCCCTAGACTGAGTCCTTGGCTAGCCCGGATGGACATAGCTGCACTGGCATGAGTGAGTGCTCAAGGAGCTGGGCTGTCTTATTTTCTCTCTAACCTCCTCTCACTTTATTCCCTGCTTCTCTTTTACAAGAGATGTTGTTTGCCCTCTGACTGTGCAGCATATCACTCTCCCTTTCCTTCACCCCTTAGTAAGATTTTCAGCCATAAATGAACTATCATAATAGTTCATTGCTCAGTTGAGTTTAGTTTGGCTTTACTTACCAGAATTGTGCCAATTCTTAACTATGGATGATTTAGCCCTTTTTTTTCACCTATTGTTACATCATCTCCCTGGTTCACCTTCTTGGATATTCAAGTTCTATGGTGCTTGCTGCAAGAAAAGTGTTCCCCTTTCTCCCAGCAATTTCTTTGTGAATAATGGAAAAGAAATACCCATTGATAATGCAGACATCATACTGGAGCTGTCTGGCTTATCTCCATCTGCTCAACAGGCAGACCTGATTCAGAGTGAATTTCCTAGTACCTCAGCACAGTCATAAGGCAACACGTTTTGTGCAATTTTTTTATTTCCTCTACAACTACCTGTCTCCAGCTCTTTAAAATTAGATTTTTTTGCTCATTAATTAAGTTCTGTGGCCTTTATGAGAAAATTAAATGAATGTTATCTTTTTAAACCAAATTGGTATTTTAAAGGTCTAATAAGTAAAAGTACGATTGCAAAATGAAACATAATATTTCATCTTTGTCTGCTGTGCTCATTAAATATTTAATTAAACTCCAGGCTGAGATGAATTGATGGTTGAGAGGAGGGGGTTTTGAATTGCCCTTGCATCCACAGAAATCCTTTTTTTTGGAGGACTAAGGATTCTGTCAGGAGAGCAAGCCTTCAAAGCCCAACTGTATGACACCACTGCTATTGAAACAATGAATTGTAACTCGTGAATCCCGTGAATTCAGTCCATCTTCAACTAAACCTTGTACTCACCTTATCCTCTCCTGGCTCTGCCTAAAGGAGTTATGGGAAGGGGCTGCCTGTAGAACATCCACTTGTGTACTCCTCTTATCTCTAGTGTCCTCCAGGTTGACCCAATGTACAACTCCACTGCTCTCCTCTAGTTCAGAAGGCAGAGAGTGAGATTTTCTATTGCTCAGCTCTATGGGGCCAGAACTTAGTGAATTCAGGTAATTCGTCATCATCTTTCTCATTTGTTTATTCTGGAACTCTCCCTGCTGCTGGTGTCAGTCTGTCACTCTAGATTTGGTAGTTTTTATCTTCCTCCTCTTGTGATGCTGGGCAAACAGAGACTCACCCCCGTGCTGCCTGCATTGGCCTGAGCTCCTCACTGCTTGGAGGCTGGGAGCAAGCACCAGATATTTAATTTGTGCTCTCAGGAATGCCGGGTTAGTATGAAGCAGATCTTTCTGATACAGTGCCCCTCTGAATAAAGTGCCACAGCCAATATCTTTTTTATTCTAACTTGCTCACCATTTGTTCATGTCCAAAGTGTATGAATATGAAATAAATACTGTAATTAACCATTTGCTAGCCACACTATACACAAATTCATAATGAAATCAGACCCCACTTGAAAGGAATCCCCATTACATAGGAATCCTCTTACTCTGGAAAGCTGATTTTCATTTCAAGCGTATTCCTCATTGATTTAGACCCATCTTTTCTATCTCCTGCTGACCTTACTCTTCAATGTAAACATTTATTCCCCATGAGGATTGGCCTACAATGTCTTCATACACAGCAATCTGCTCTATGCTCTTCTCCAGACCTGTTCCAGTCTGAAACTCTGCCTTGAATAGGTTTGGCCAATATTCCAAGTGAAGTCTCAGTACTTGTCTGCTGACATCAATGCTTTCTTATTTTCTCTTGAAACCTTTTACCCAGAACTTCTTCATTTTTGCCCTGTTACATATTATGAGCCATATTACATTGCTGGTGGTGATCATTCAGTGATCATATACAATATACCCAGACTTTTCTCCTTCTTTTTAATTTCCAGCTAATGAGCCAAAGATTGCAGTAGGAGTTCAGTTACTTGTCCTTAAGTGCATGACTTCACATTGCCTAACTTTATTTCATTTCTGGTTTTCGAGTTCTTCCCACTTAAGATAGTGATGGTCTTTTCTTTTTACTGACAATGCCTTATGACTTTGTGCATCTGTTAATCACTTCTGCATACACTGGCTCTTCATGCCAAGGTCATCAAAACACAGAAGATACAGAATGAGATTAATTTCAATAGCAGCTGTTGAGGCCTGACCCTAAGAAACCTCCTACCAGAAATATCTTCTGCACAGAGGGCCAATTGCCTCATTCTCTCTAAAAAGCTGTCACAAGTTCTCTTACAATTTTAAAGCTGTCCAATTTCTCCACTCAAACTCATATCTTTCTATATTGTATCATATTAAATGAATTGTTGAAGCCAAATTAGTAGAAAGCAGATCATTGCCTCAAAATGTAAAACTTCTTGTTGCATTTTCTTTTAACTTCATGTCAATTGTTTTTCATTTTAAAATAAGTTCATTAACCTTGTGTAGCATAAGGGTCAGATTAGCCCACTTCTCTGCTTGAAAAACGAAAAGTACCTAGAGTGCAGTTGGTTTGCTATGCATTCATATTATATATAGTTTATTATCTAGATGCAATGTCAGCACTTAACAAATAAGAATGAATTCTGTGTGCTAGAGTTACGACTGAGAGAAAGTAGCAGAAACAGGCAGAATAAGCTGGTATTAAAAGCTAAATCACATGGCAGCTCATGAGCTCACCTTTCACCTCTGGGAAGCTGGCTTTAATAGAAATCTATTGGAGGAGAAAAATTATGCCTTCAGCTCCTCTGCGGTTCTGCATCCCCTGGGCAGCTGGGGGTGTGTTGGTGGGCAACACATGCCAGAGCAAACAGGTAAAGCTCTTGCAGGTGCAGCAGCTCGCACAGGGCTCCTCTTCGTGAGGCCTCTGGTGTCAGGGCCTGTCTGACTTCAGTGAGTTTGAAAGCAGTACTTGGAGGCTGATGGTACCTTACTACCCAGGCTTTGGGAAGGGGTGAGGTGGGAGTTGTTGACCATACAAGGAGCTGTGTTTGTGTGCAGGGAGCCTTCTTCCATATTTTACCCTTGAATACCAGGGTCAGGTGGCTTTGTCCCCACCTCTCACTCCATTATGCAGGGTCTGGGGACACATGTAATTTCCTCATGTGCAATACCTGTGGGAGAACTGCAGCAGAGAGGAAAGAGCTAACCATCAGGGCTCAGTGTGCCCGTCAGGTTTTGAGAAAGAAAATGCCCACATAAAGCAAGAGCCGCTGCAAGGAATGAGCTATGCAATCTCATTCACTCAGCTTGATTTGTCTTGCATAGATGTTGAGAAAATTCACAGAGACAGCAGCAATGCTGAAATGTCTTCCTCATACATCACTCTTGCTGTTTCCTTCCCACACAATCTCCTACCATCATTTGTTGTACAGGGGTTCTGCACCAGATTGATCCTGAGAAACAGCTGATCTCTTCCACTCTGCCCTTTCACAGCCAGCCTAGCTGCTCTTGCCTGTCTCCATCTCCCTTGCTGTCCATGAGCTGCTATTTGATCACTGCTGGTTTGGCCTGTCAGTTCTCCTTGCAGGCAAGTGGTCTGCCCAGTCATTTAATGTCCTTTATTTTCTGGATTACATTGTTCTCCTGAGTATGTTGCCTGAGTTGCATGAAGTGCTGTCTCCCTTTCTGCCTTAGTTATTCAAAGTATCAATCACTCCACAACCACCTTTACTGCTATTAACCTTCTTCCTGTCTTCCAAATCAAAACCCATTTCTCACTTCCATATGTCGACACCAGCAACAAGCATCTACTAAATGTCTTTCATTTTTAAAGCACACAGCCTTGCTACCCTTGCTTATATCTTAATGCTTCCCATATGCTTCTCATCAGACTCTAAATTCCTCTGTTTTCTTCCTCTGAGAAGTCATTCTTCATTATAATAAGTTGCCCCAAGTAAATTTATTCATCATCTTTTTCTATGACAGCCACGTTCTTTCACTACGGGAAATTAAACACTGTACCATATGGCCAGAGCAGCAAACTTTAGTACTCACTTGCTCAATTGTTTTAACACTTTGCCGCCTTCGTACAACAGTCTGTTTGCCACTAGTGTGTCAGGCTTCCGCCTGACATATGCATTAGACACATTAATAGGAAGGAGGAAATTAAGTGAAGTTGACAATGTGAAGAAAGAACAGTATGATCCCATTAACTTCCAAAAATTCACTATTTCTACTATTTTTCACTGGGTTGGGAAAAAAAAAAATCCCCTTAAACTAATTCCTCTGAACACGCTATATCATTAGCCTGCTGTGCCGCCATATGACACCTTTCAAAACCAGAACAATGTGAGAATTCAGAAGTCTGGGGACAGCGTATACATAGCTCTGCTGTGCATCCCTTTTGTGAGCCTTGTACTGTCATTAGCTTTACTTTGCAAGCTGCAGTTGTTCCTCAAGCCACACTAAGTCCTGCTAATTAATGGCACACCATGTACTACTGCTAGAAGCTTAATTTTCTGCATGTTTGTCTCAAGAATTTGGCTCTCATGAAAGAAGCTTTTTGATAAATGTAGAAAATTGCATGTAATAGTATAGGAGGAATACAGACTTCCTTCCCTGGAGTCTTTTCTAATGTTGGCTTCTTGAATATCTTTCTTATATATTTATGGATTTCTTCTCAGGAGATAAAGAAAAATTTACAAAATTGGGGTTGAAGACAGTTAAATGCTACATGTATTTTATTTTCTTTCATGAGAATGTAATTATTTTGCTTTGGTCATTATCTACCTATGAGCCAAATCTTAGAATAGAAGGTGTCACCCCTGCCCCTACAGGGAATAGAATTACAACTGCTTGGCTGAATTTGGGCTATGCTAGGGCTGAATGCTAGGGCAGAATTTGGCCCTTCTCTTCAAATTTCCCCCTGCTCATTTATTGAATTTCTATTTTGGTCAGGCAACTAGGAAAAAATTGGTACATTCATCTACGCTGAGTTTCTATTCCTGTGTGTGATTTACAGCTGGGAGTGATGTATGAGCCAAGCAGCCCCCAGCTGATGGCTGTCGAGCTCCCTGGCTGTGGCTCTTTGCTCCCTTATAGCAGAGGGGCTGTGACTCACTGCTGGCTGAGGTTCTGCAGGTGGGTTTCCTGGGAGCTCCTCAGCAGAGCCCAGGCTGCTGGATGGAGCCACTGGGTGAGTTTGCAGAACTTTAGATTTCCCTATGCCTGTTGCTCAAGCTCCCAGCTCTTTGATTTTGTCTCAGGATAGAGGATGTACTTTTGTTCTACTACTTCCAGCCTGGTGACCTCAGTAGCTGTGTGTGGAGCAGTTGGGGATGGTCTCAGCAAGGCAGCCACGCCACTGGGCACAGAGACACATGGAAAGATTCTGAAGTCAGTGTGGCATGTGACTCTTGTGGATGAGTGCTATTTGTACTCTGTCAGATATCCAGCAGGCATTTTTCTCAAAAAATGGTGTTCCAAAATTAAGAAGTTTTGAAATGTTCAAACCTTTACAAATTTTTTTTGTTTTTTCACTCTGCTGAACATGAAAAAAACAATAGCTTTACCAGCATTATTTATGCATCAGATAATACATAGTTTTGCATTTTATCAGTTTGGTGTTATCCTGTGGGAACTGAACTTGACTACACTATTGTTCCTGCTGTTGTAAGTTAAGTATTGACAATGTTCTCAGCAGTTTATTTAAGAGAAAAAAAAGGTATAATGATACAGCAAAAAGGCATTTTGCATCCAGCATGTGGCTGCGGAAGTCACTGTGAATAACCTGTGATCTTAAGGAAAAATCAATGCCAGTCTCTGAAAGCTCAAGACTGGTTTTCAAGGCCGTTGCTAGGGGGAAGGATTAGCTGGTGCTCCTGGACTTCCAGGCAGGTGTGGGCAGCTGCTCAAATGGCAGAAGTCCACAGAGTCCATTTGGACTCTGTTTGTGTAAAATTACCTGGTTTTGCCAAGATTGCTTCAAGTTTAGAGCTCAGCTCATCTAATATAAAATAACAATATCCAAGGATCTCCATTACATTTCCTCTTTCTGGATCCAGTATTCACCAATAGCGTATAACAAGCAATAAAATGAACACCTGAAATGAAATTAATAATAAGCAATAAAAGGAAGCCTTTCAAAAGTACTTCCTGTACTTCAAGTAGTGATGATTTCATTCAGTGCAAGATTTCCTTTATACTGTGTTTTGTATTATCTCTAATGCAGAGTTTCTGCATTATACATGAAGATAGATTTGGGAGCACAAAGAATCACAGGGTTGGAAGGGAGGTCATCTATTGTGTCCCTTAGCCCAAAGAAAGGAAGGAAGTATTATACTTCTGCCATCTTGACCCCCTGTAATGGGGACTGCACAGTCTCCCTAGTCAATTTATTCCAGTGCTTTATGCCCACAGAGAGAGCTCTTCCCAGTATCTTACCTAGGTCTGCCACACAGCAATTTTCAGTTTATTACTTCTCATTATATCCACCATGAGAAAACAGGTTATCCCTCTCATTGTGAAACAGACTTTTATGTATTGGAAGACTGTTATCACATCCACTCCAAGTCTCTTTTAGAATAAGCAATCCCAATTTATGTCACCTTTCCCTGTAAATCACATGTTTCTAGGCATCTGATCATTCTTGATTCTCTCCTTTGGGCTCTCTTCAGCTGGTCTGTGTCTTTCTAAAAGCCTTTTCCTGCCATTCCTGAAAGACTTGATGACACCTTCACTTGAAGCAGTCAGAGAAAAATATTTTCCTTTAAGTACTCTCCATGGATAAGTGAAAAGGCTGCTAAACGGGCTCACATAGCTGTTCTCAGATTTAAAGTATAACCTTCTTTGAATAGCATTGGTCCAGTGAAAAAAGAAATTATGCAGCTCTGAAGTGTATTCATTCACTTGCAAAATGAGCTGCCATTATGACCAGATAAAGACATTTCTAAGTGAGTCAACATGAATACACATCCACATGAAATTAAATGAGTCCATTGCATGTGTGCCACTGAATAGTCAAATAGAAGAGGCAAAGTGAATCAGGGAATTAATGCATTCACTGCTGGTAGAGCAGCTCTGAACAGTATTGCTTTGCCAGTCATTGTGCAAATGCACAGTACATGGCAAACATTGCCTTAAAGACCAAATAGCCTCAAGGGAAAGAGCAAGCAGTGATAGGAGAATTTCACAAATGAAGGAACTGAAACTTGGGAAAGGAACTGAATTGCCTGGGACTGTTATGGCAAAGAAATTTCCTGAGCTGCCCTCTTGCCATGTCCATGGGGCATTTTTCCTTGCCATGAATGAATCCCTGCCAGGTCCTTGGAGTTGCATGGTGTTGTCTTCATGACCTTGAAGGAACCCAAGGTAGGGTTTCTTCCACAGAATATAATGAGCACACAGGAGTCAGATTTGCAATGAAGTATAGCAAAAAAATGTGGCACAATACCTATGTGTACAATATTCTTCTAATTGTCTCTGGCTTTAGAGCTACTGAGTTGTCAAAGAGAAGGCTGTGACATTACGTGCAAAGACAAGATCATCTTCTCTTCCGCACTCTTAGTCTACACCTGTGCCAGAAATTTGGCATGAGATCCAATTTCTCTGGATTCAAATTGATCAGCAGGGTTTCCCTTGGCTGTCATAAAGCTCTAGGAGAGAGGGAGTGCAAGTCAGAGGTTTTTGCATTTTGAATATTATGAATTTTCTGCTAGCAGGGATTTGAATGGCTCTTTCTAGGACTGTCAGCTGGCTTTGTGAGGAGTTTCTTCATTCCAGTGGGTCTCTTTAGGCCCCTTTCCCCCTTTCTTCTTTTCCATTCAAGGGTCAACAGTTCAAATATTGCAGATACTAAGGATGTTCTACCTCCGGTGCCTCAGAGTTATTTGCAGCAATCTGTTTGGAGGCAGTCATGCCCTGAGAAAAAGGAAGAGCTGAGCAGCCACAAATGCATCAGGCCAACTTCCTTGTATGTTCTTAAAGCTTGTAGCTTGTGGCACAGGCAGTCAAAGGCCTCCAGGAGACACCCAGCTGGTCTAGTACCATGCTCACTCCTCAGAGGGAAAAGGAAGCCAGCTTACCGTAGAGCACACTAGGGATTTGTAAAGCTTGTTCCCCTGCCGTGAGGTCTTCAGGGATATAAGCTTCCCTTTGGTTTTCTTTTCTGAAAACTGTATTCTTTTAAAAAGCATGCTTATATGAAATTAAAACTTAAAAATATTTCACTGTTTGATTGCAATTTAGCTAGTTCCTTCCAGACTTCCCCAGCAATCTAACAGGCACACTTTTCGGGTGTATTGGGAGCACTCAGAGTAGGGGCTCTTCTTCACAAAGAAGAATGCATGGCTGAATTGTAGCCAGAGATTGAGATGGGAAAACAGCCACCCTTGGCTGCTAAATTGAAGCTGCAAAGCTCCAAATCACCCAGCATGAGCCCACTTTCTCTCCCTTGCTCCCCTGCCATCTCCACATCCCCCAGCCCTCACTCCTCCCCAGATCCCAGAGTTTGCACAGCAAAAGTTAAACCCCTTGGTTTTAGCAGTTGCAGTTTGAGAGAGGGACACATATTTTTGCAAGCTTTTCCAGGCTTGTGGTTTGGACTGTATTCCCTCTGAGCATAATTAACACAGGGAGGAAATGAATCTTGCAAACTAAGTCTTGGTGTGTTCCAATGCTGTTCAGTTCAGTTAGCATTGCTCATGGTTTCAGAGGGTTGGGCAGCAGGAAAGATGGCATTTAAATGTGCCATATTTCCTGGTCACTTCATCCAAACTAAGTGCTGGTACAGAAGAAAAACCAACAAAACCTGAGAAGCCAGAAAATGCCCACTGCAGTCAGATTCCATGCTACACTCTTGTTCCTCCGATAAGGAACCTTTTCCTTTTTCTTTTTCCTTCATTCTTTTTCCTCTCTAATGCCATATGTACAGCTTGAGGTTATATTGGAATGTATAAATCTCATGTGAGCCACAAAGCATTAAGCTACCATTATCCTTTTAATTTAATTATCTCAGTTCCTACACTAAAACATTTAAAACTAATTGAACACCCGAGGTTTTCCTGTGAAGTTTATTTCCTAAACATTATTGAAGTACTATTGATAAAGCCAAAAGGTACAAAGTCAGCATTTCCTAAAACAGCCTGATTTATTAAAGTAGAAATGGGAGGTTATTTATAAGTAGGATCCAAACGCCAAGTAGTTCTTATCATTTTATGTTTCCATGCCATGTATCCTAGTTGATTTCCAAGAACAACTACTTAACTTCCATGAAGTTGTGCCAGTTTTCCGTCCCCTTGTAATATCACTTTAAGATGCTTGCCAGTTTGTCCTTTTTAACTATGAATTTACATTTTCTCTTGGCATTTTCTTTGTCTTGGTTTGAACTGTTTGGCTTTCCTTGTTCTTGATGTCACAGGCTGTATCTAATACTTCATTCATGCTGCTAATGGTTCCCAAATGTTATCGTGTTACAAAGGGCTGTATTTTTCAGTAGAAATGTATTTTATAGTCTTGGTGAAGCTCATAGTATAAAAGACTCATGTAGCACAGAATGATCATTATATTTCTTCCCAACATGTAAAACCAGTAAAATAGTTTCACATGCATACAGGCTGCTTTGTCATTAAAGCTAGTTCTGCCTCTACTTTTCTCACTGTTATGTGCAGTTGGATCCAGCTGCAGAATTTGGACTAGAACTTAAGTTTGGTGTTTTCTTTTGGCAGGTCATAAAGGCACAAGCTGTTGGGGCTTTTTTCCAGAATGAGGAATGGCACTTACTCTTCCAGCATTGAACAGCTTTGCATTTATATAAAGAAAAATATAGATGAGGAGAGATGGAAAGATCAGAAGTTTCCAACTTTTGCGTGTTTTGTACAGGTAGTCACAACCTTAAACATAATGGCAACTATCAACCCAACAATGAATGAAGTTGTTTTACTACTGAAAATCTGATAACTACTCTGGGTAATAACAAACCCTCACTCCCAATTTCAAATTCAAGTTGGTGAACTTGTACCTGAAACTAACTGCAGACCTTTATCTGACAAAGAGCTAGCTGTTTTGTTTTCTCAATACAACAAATTGAAGTAGGCATACAAAAGCAGAGGTTTTTAAATTTCATCCTGCTGGGTTACCTTTCCAAGTAGTTCTGTTGAAGTCACTAAAACTTCAGTTCAGGATCAGCAGTCAAGATCTGTCTGAGTAGATCACTGGGTCTTTGGGCTGGCCATGACAACAGTATTTGGTAGCTGTTTCACATGTAATGTCAGACTTCAAGTGAAGAAAACCAAACTAAATCAGGTAACCAGTGAAAAAATGAGTCTTTCCCATTTTTAAAATAAATTGCCAGCAGTTACCATAGTAACTGCTAACAGTAGAGCATTTTGAGTGTCTTTATTACGAACAGCAAAGTGAAATATTCCTTTTTCTTGGGAGAACTAAGGAATGTTCATCCAATACAATGGATTAGTAATTGTGCTTCTATAGCAACTCATCTCCAAGACATAGAAGTGCAGCAGGTGGCTCAGCTCCTCTCGAGTGCTCAGCTAAAAACTGCAAAGACAAAGCATGGTTTGTTGTCCCAGTTAGCTGGACTGCCTCAAACAGAGAATGACATAGCAGACCTGGAGGCTGGCCTGGTTTGTCACCTCCTAAAGAGATTTCTGCTAGTGAGATATGAAATGTAGAGATTATGTGCAGGAAGGCTGAGCATGTCCCATTCTTAGAGCTCTCCAGATGAAGCCATTTCCTCAAACTAATTCTAAACTGGAAGAAGATTCAGAAAACCAGACTGAACGCGAGGGAGCAGCAAGTCCAAACTGCAGCAAACCATCAGGCCACAAGCTGTGTTGGTGAGCACTGGCACTGCAGCCTGAGGTGTGGGTGTGTGACATTGAAGATGGGTGAAGAGGAGGTTTATATTAACCTCCCTCCACCAAAAAAACCTCCCCAACCAAACATAGTCCAGCTTACTTGCCCCTCTAGGAGCTCTTACCATATTTTTTTCACTGAAAAATCCACCAATGCTCTTTTCAGTTCAGTTTGTCTGATACTTGATGGGTCTTCCACCCCTGCTATGCTGAGACTACTTGCAGTTTCTCAGGTCTCCTTTTTCAGGCATTTCTCCTCAAAATCCCCTAGACCATCTTATTTCAGTTTCTAGAGGACAGCTAGCCATTTTTGTGAAAAATATGATCCCCAGTGCTATTGTTACCAGAAGTACAGATATCCATCAGGGATGTCAAAAGAGTGGCTAGGTACAAAGACTGAATTACTCTGCCATTCGTTAACTGCTTTGTCAGGTTATCAGTGGAGATAATTTGAGAAAACATGGTCTGCTCAAACAAGTGTCAAGATCAAAATCAGGCAGGCCATGATTTTCAGCTGTTAAAAAGAAGTTGAAAGAAATGGCACTATCTTGGTGTGCACATCTGAAAAACCTCTGTTTTTTAGTCAGTTCCCTTCAGAAGCTCTTGGACCATTTAGTACTATTTCTCTAGTCTTTCATAGATTGACACTTCTCTTTTGAGCTTTATGCCTTCTTAAAGTGAAAGGAAAGCCATACCAAGTGTAGTTAAATATCCATTTCCTGAGTCAAATTTTGACCAAACTTTTTAACCTGGAGTCTTTTCATCTCTCATCATAAAGTCACTTCTGTTGCTTAATCACGTTTGTTCCTGCTCTTTTAGTTCCCTCCAATTTGCCAACACCTGCCTGGATCTGAGGTGCCCTGGAGAAATGGCAATGTGTACTGACTCCTCACCTTGGTGCCGAAGGAGGGGAGACCACTATGCCCCTGAAATCCTGCACTGGGTGCTATTGGGCATGGAAAATATGAATACTTACCATGCAAATGGACAGGAGGAGAGACAAAGAATATCCAGTGGAGGTGTTGAGCTGTGTTGAGCTCAAGTGAAATCTGAACTTTATTATTTGTTCAAGTCAGGAAAATACTTGGGATACATGGTTACAGCTGATAACAATATCCTTTCAGGAAATCTATCACAGGGAAGTTACTATAAAAATGATACAATCAAAGTAGGATTGCTTCTTTTTTTTTTTAATTAAAAGGTTAATTATGGCCTGATCCAGTTATATACATTTATTGTCATGTATTTGTGCATGTGCAGTGGAATGCAAGGCATGATCATAGGAACAGAGAGCAATCTTCATTGGAAGGGACATTTGGAGATACCTGGCTCAATTCCCTCCCAAAGCAAGACCAGCTTTAAAATTATACTAGCTTGCTCAGGGCCTTTATTTTCACATTACAAACATTTCTGATAATCTCTGATGAGGACTTCTGAATAAGCAATCAAAGCTTTCTTCAGAGAGGCTGTTGTGTGTTTTCTGGACTGGGACAGACCCTGGGAAGATGAATCTAATGCTTTCTGAAGGATTAACCCATAAAACTCATCCAGGAAGTGCTCCACTAATAAGAATCTGCAGTTACTGTTAAGAAGATGTCCCAAAGCCAAAAAGAAAATATTGCACCAGACAGCATCAAATTTTGTACTTTCGGTCTTCCAAGATCTGTTTTGCCACAGTAACACGTAGGTGTGGAGTCACGAGTGTCTGCTGGAGTAGACGTGTATCACCAGGGACCGAAGCTAATGAGCGAGCTTGATTCTGACTGTTGAACAGGGATAGTGCTCATCCATTTCAAGCAGCCCCGTGCGTTGATGTGTGCTATGAGCCATGGAGGAGACCTGAGACCACTTTGTGTGGTCTCAGGAGCTGGCTAGCACTTCTGGGCCCAAGGTGGCAAAACCATCTCTGGGTCTCTTCAGTGGAACTTCCTAACCTCTCAGTTTCTTTAGAGCTTGTCTCTTTTTTGTAGTCTTGTGATCCAAAAGTTCAGGTAAGGGGAAATCGGACACCACATTACCAGAGCTAATTGGGGAAGCCAGACCTGGCTTCGGTTCTGTCTGGTCAGATTTTGTGAAAAAAGGCTTCAGGATCTTGCCAGAGCAGAAGATAAAAGCTGATGTCAAAAGAAACAGTGTGTTCTCTCCTACTTTTTCTTTTGATGATGTAAGTCCTGGTGGTTTAATAGTGCTGGTAGTTAAGCAGGAAAGTTTTCTGTAGTTAACTCTTTGCAGTGACAGATATTAATTAGTTTTACTTCGACAGCAATTCTTCAGTAATAGCTCTTCAATGGCAATTTCTATTTGACTGATTTATAAGGGCTCTTTACCCTCTATTAAAAGACAAGTTAAACTTAAACTTAAATCTTATTACTCATAATTGGAGCTTGGAAAAAATAGTATAGACTTCAGACTTTTAAATTTTAATTATGAGTGCATTTAATAGTCATGAAAGTGAACAGCTAATTGCTCTGGTTTGAACTAGACACAATGCATGTTCTGTACAAGCTTCATCTGGTAGTTCAGCCACTGCACCTCAACCCTGAATCCTGTTAATCCAGTCTTGGGGTTTTTTTGCAACAGGACAGCCAGTTTGTCAGTGTGTTTTACGAGTTATATAAAAAAAGAAACAGAGCTAGGATCACCAAATTCGTTCTTTATCCAAAAGCAGGCTTTGAGCTTACAGCTGCAGGAGGCAACTGCTCAAGTAAGAGCCCATTGTTCAGCAGCAACCTTTTGGTTCTGCAGCTGAAAACTAACAGGGGTAAAATCAAGTGCTTGTGCATAAAACTAGTGAATTTTATGTAATTTTTTTTTAAAAAAAAAACTTTATTAATCCTAATAATATTTTAGTGTTGTATCCATTGTCAAACACTTTATGTCTCTTTCTGGATCAATATTCTATGAACATATGTCCATTCTTCATATTATTTGTTTTTCCTTCTTTGGAGATAGGGTGCGTTTGGACGTGATAATACATTACAGCTTGCAGTACTCAAAATTAATGGCCAGAGTATCGAGAAGCTTGCCATAGATGTTAATAATCCTTTTGTGTGCTTTTTTGTTTTTGTTACTTCCATCTGTTACCACAGGAAGGATGACTTGATAATAAACCCTGTCTATACCTTCACCACAAAACGAGAGAGGAAATGAGATGTCAGCAAAAATACATAGTGTGACACAATCATGTTTAGCAGTATTCTTAGCAGTGACTTAAAGCCTCTTACAAATGTGTTGTTGTAAATGTCCATATCTCTGAAGAGTTTGGGACAGTTGCAACAGGGTAAGTTCATCCAGGATGCTGCTCCTCAAGAGCTGCAGCGTCCACTGAGACCCAAGTCACCTCTGATGTGTTGATTTACACTCCAATGCAATTTTAACTTCACCTTCAGGCTGAGATAGTAGTATGCAGGATTTTACAACACTGAGAAGCTATTGTGTGCTTTACTTTGAAAAATTCTATCCAAATGGTGTATTTGTGATAACAAGATGTCCACATTTCCATCAGGTGATCCAAATTTCCAAGTCAGCCATCCTGGTGGCTCTGCTGGCACAAAATTGAGATCCTATTCTCAGTCTGCATAGGTCTGGGCTTTATTCCAGCATCTAGCAAGAGGATCAATACACTTCATAACTGCCTTCTATACATTCACACTCTGGGGATATCTGAGCCCCAGCAGACACCCATACTCCCTTCTTCCTATCGTACAAACTCAGCTAGATTGTTCTGAAACCACATGCAGGTGGCTCCTAATTTAATATCCTCTACACAATGACTATCATGATGTGTACGAGAGAGAAAATCCCACACCCCTCTGATTCAATGAGCTGGGGCGTCTGACGGGTTTCTGAGCAGCCATGAATGTGCAGTGCTAGAGAGGAAGAAGCTGAGCAGCTGCAAGTCTTCAGGTGCTTTTGCAGGAAGGAATGAGAGTCTGGGAATATGGGACATTTGGGGGAAATCTTACTTGTCCTGTAGTGGGGTTATAGGCTTTTTTACCACGGTGTTAGGTAGACAGACCCTGCCTTCAGGGCTAAAACGTTCCACACTGGAGGCCTCTTCCAAAAGACCGTAGTAGTCTCAGACCCAGTGCAAAGTAGCTTGTGGAGAGTAAAGGACACTTTTCACAGGTTATTGTTGGGAGTTTCAAGACCACACTTTCGGTGTTTTTTGTCATTCCTCTCAGTACTACGTAGATTCTGTACTTACCCCTGCATGTTTTTTCCTTCCAAGAAGGCACAGTGTGGAAAAAGTGAAGCCTCTGTTTACTGGCCAACACAGATGTGCCACCAGGCGCCTGAAATCCTTTCTGCTAAATGTGGCCTTGCAGTTGCTCAGGGTTCAGAAGAGTGATGCTAGATCCATGGAAGTCTGACATTTCAGGGTACCTGATATAAGGCCTTTGGTTTATTAACCAGAGCTGTATCTCTTTGCTGTAACATCTGGATGTGCTGCAACATCTAAAAAGCCTTCAAATGTATTTTTGAAAACAGTATTGAATGAAAAATAAAATATCTTCCCGTGACATCTTCCAACAGCACTTAAAACTTCCATTAATATTATGAATGAATTCAGCACATAATCTGCTGCTGAATCAAAACTTACAGCACTGTATTCCAACTGCATTAAAAGCTGTATTTCCATTAATGTGAAGAATTAATCCAGCATATAATATATTGCTGAATCAGAATTTATGCAACAGGTTAGTTAAGAGGCTACAGTCAACTCCTGTAACTCAAATATCTGAAGCCTGACCTAATGCTACAGCCACTGCAATTAAAAAGCCAGCACTGGATATGAAAAGCACGTCTATCTGTGGAGGAAAATCTATTTCTCTGAACAGTAATGTGGACAGGAAGTGAAGAGTTTGGAAAAATGGGCCCTGAATGTCAGTCACTTCTTCAATAAAACAGGCTACTGTTGCAGCTTGTTTTCTCGGGAAGGTGGCAGAGCATGTAAAAAATATAGTATTTCTATTTAAAATTTTAGTACCATCTTATTTTGCTTCTTCAAGAAAACATACAAGAGAAAGTACAATAAAAGTTTGAGAAAATATAAGAAGTTTGAAAGATAATACAATCATGTGTTCAGATTTTTCAAAAATTGTCTTCAGAACCCTGTTCTCTGAATGTCTGTGTCCCTTTCTCTTACATTTTATTTTGGGAAAACCCTGAACTTGTGAGGTTTATTTCCTAATTTGTGAAGATGACTACTCTCTTCAGGCGAGGCACTCTTCCTCTGATGGCAGGAGTAACAGGTAGAGGAGTCCTCAGAGATCTCAGCAGCTCTCTCCCAATCCAAGAGATGTAAGAACATAAGGAGGCAGCAGCTCCTTATGAGAGGCAGAGATCTGCTGTGGTTAACAGTTCCCTGGGAGAAGAGAGAGACCCCTTCAGGCTTACAGGACACAAGGGCATTCTGCTTCCCTGAAACTGGGACCTACATTTGCAAATTCCCTCCCCATGCAACAGTTGGAGGGAAAGAGAAGGACCTTGGGTGTTTTGATTTAGACTCCTCTTTCCCCTCTCTTCCTCTCTCTCAGAAAAGTGCTGCCAGTGGTGACACTTACCTGTATCGTCCCTCCTATGAGATGGCAATATAGAATTCTACCTAGACTTAAATGTTATAATTTCTCTTCTGCTTTGATGAGGCTGAATTTTACTAATAGGTTTATTGCCAAACTTGGTATCTTGGGAATTTGCATTACTCCATCTCTGTCTCTATTATCAGCCCCATTACTTCAGGCCCCATCTATAACATTCCTTGCTATTAATTTCACCTTTTTGTTATCATTCTATACCATCATCTATATTTTTTTGCATTTCCTTTCCTAATTTTACTAATGTAAAATTGCTTTATCATTCCTTTAATATCAACAGTCTTCTTCCATCCAGAGCTTTAATTTCAGCTACTCTTGGGCTACTCGGAAGTGCTTAGACATTCTCAGTCAAAGGCAGCTGAGGATGTGCAGTTCCTTGCAGGCTCAGACCCAGACATGAGAGGAACTTCTGTGCTCTCTAGATGTATTAAACTAATTGCTTTGACTTCCATAGACTCATTGTGGGTTCAAAGGCCAACAACCGGGCATCCTATTTGAGAATTTCAAGGGAGATGGAGGAGCACAGGAGAGCCCGGGAGCAGGTTTCAATTATTTTATTAGACAAAGGGTTAAGAGTCATGCTCGGGAAGAGAGATGAGTGTTTCTTGACATGGGATTTGGAGTGTAGCAAGGAGGACTTGAGGGCTTTTTGATCTGGCATCTTTCTCAAGTATTATCTCACTTTTCTAAAAAAGAAAAATGAAAAAAGGGGAAATGATAGAAACGTCTCCTAGGCAGGAGATCTTGTAATGAATTCTGACACCAAAAGGAGCTTAAGAAACACTCGTGGGGGTACAGATAGCAAATCCTGGGGCAAGCAAGAAATCATGCTAAAATGATAAGGAGTTTTGTTCGCTGGGAATATGTTCCCTGTCCTGATACTTCCAGCAATGAATTAGGAAACAAGGTTCCATATTTTGGACAGGCTTATGTATTAAGAGTTATTGCCTGGAAAGGCCATTAAGAAAATAACTGCAGTAAAACTGTGAATCAATTATGGAAGAATATCTGAAATACAATTTTAGTTTATAGATGCTCTCAAGCAATAAAGCATGATGAGTTAATTCTCTTAGGCCTATTTCTAGAGCTGCAAAGAAGAGATTAGAACTTGAAGATTTCTGGCACCTTGTCTGTGTTGAGTCCACAGACAATTTAAATTTTACAGCATTTACTGTGTTAATGCATGGAACATGATAAGTGTTTTAATATTACTGTTCCAGACTTCTGTTTCCCCACTTTACGTATTTTAGTCTCCCATTATGACCCACAAATAAGCACTGTAGAGGAAAAATTTACTGTGAAATAACAGAAAAAACCTAACAAACAAACAAAGAAACAAAACTCCTATAATTTATGTAAATTGCAAAATATTCAGTGTAACTGGCTTTCTGTTCAGTGACATCCCATAGCGTGAGCCTGGGACAAAAGCCTTTTCTGTTTACATCTTTTTGGGCAGCTTGGGTTGTCAGTAGTCATTTGAACAAAGTTGTCTGCTTAGCCTTAAAAACAGGGAGTGGAACTGTTTAATGTGAAACCTGGGACTGAATTGTAAAACATGTGGAAAAATAGTACAGCAACTACTATAACTTCCAGTAGTTTTTATTCAAAGTTGCTTTCAGAACAAAGGCTACAAAAGAGTCATTTCAAGAAATACACCTCAATAGAGAAGAGGTACATGAAAAAGCATAGAAGGATGAGCTAGATTCAAACACCAGTTTATTACTTGTAATGGAAAGTAAGTACAATCCAGTGTATTCTCCAAACGCTCACAATATGAATCAGTATGTCCATGAGTAGGTGTAAGTAGAGTACGATAACGATTTAGCTCTGTTCCTACCGCCTACACTACAGCAGTATTTGAATACTACAGAATTGTTAGTGGATTTTGTCTCTCTGATGTTATTCCCCCTCCTCCTCATAAGGCAGGCTAATAACCCTTCTCACAGGTAAGTAGATGTTAAGCCTAACAGAGAAAATGAGGTTGTTTGGTGGAATGGGCTGTGTGAGTGCCTGGGTGCAACCACACTGGTGTGCTCTGCCCGTCACTGCCCGTACCTACGGGCCTGATTACATGACCTGCACAAGGTCACACAAAAAGTTGATCCAGAAACTGAATTTTCTGAGTCAGTGCTGAAGTCCTCTTGCAGAACTGATTTTCTAAATAATTTAATTCTTTCTAAAAGAACTAATTCCTTTGCCTAGTCCTATGACAAGCAATCGTAGGGTTTGGTTTCCATGCAATAAATACATGGTCCTGAAAGGGATTCCTTTATGGACATTAGGAAAATGAGAGCCTTGGAAAGTCCAGGAGAGTTTCTTTTGAGGCCTTCCCTTGGAAAGACTTGTGTATACTGTCTCTGTATTCCTTACAGCATTAAATAAGACACCTTCCTTTGTGAATTTTTCTAGTGAAACCTTCGTATGATGAAAACAGTGAGGACATGATGGCTACTCCTATACCATAGAATATTAAACATTACCTTCTTTTTTTTTACTACTGCTATGCCTGTCAAAATTGCATATATTAATTCCTTCACTGTGTGGTGAAATTTCATGTTCCATAAGTATTAAAGTGATTCAGAATCTGTGGGCCACTACACATTGCAGTTTGAATTCCTTTCTTTTATTTTATATGCTGTACTTTAAAAAGTAGGTCTTGAAGCTCAATCTAAACAAGGAAAACTAAAAAGCTTCATTCAAAAAACATTGGAATGGGATGTTTGGACAATACCAAGAGTACTTGCCCTTCCCCCTTTTGTTTGTTTGCCAAAGTAAACTTAAGCCAAACTGATGCAGTTTGGTGAAGGGTATTTGGCTTGTGGGAGTTGCATCTTCTGACAGCAAATGGCTCCAACAACAGTTCAGGCTGCATTTTCCAGCAGGTTTTCTGTGTGCGGAACCTCAGGACCCCTGCATGGTGGTGGCTTTGAGAGACTTGTGGATACTCTCTAATCCTTTTTCAAATCAACTTTTCAAGATGCCCTATTTCTATGCAGCCTCTAGATAGCTGATGAGTGATCATAGCATTAAAAGCTGTGGTTGTTACTGTTCTGCCTAAATCACAAGAGTGGAAGGGGGGAACATGGGGATATAGAAGTATACTTCTGAGCCAGACCAGTGGTCTGTCATGCCATGTTCTCTCTCCAGGAGTAACAGTAAAAGCAGTTGTTTGAGGAGACAGTGCAAGCTTGGCCATTGTTTGCAGTCCATACCCCTTGTATTCCTTGAGCATCAAAGTCCTCCTGTGGTAGCAAATAAATACTCTATGTGTTTTGTAAAGAAGCAATTTATTTTATCTGTTTTAACACGATCCTATATTGGTTTCATCAAGCACCCCTGTTTCTCAAGTTACAGAACTTGGTGAAAATTGTTCTGCCTTTACCTGAGAAAGTGCTGTGTGCAGCCAGTAGAGGTGGAGGAGGAGAGAGGAGAAAAGAACATGACAGGGGTTTCTTATAATTCCCTGATCACGGAGTTGTATAAAAATATGCCTGTTAGTAGATTAAGTAAACTAAAGCTCTAGCAGAAGCCAAGTAACACCATCGTGGTAGCTATGTCCTGTCCCTGAAGGCTAGCCCTGCATTTATAAATTCCAGAATAAGGGAACCAAATTTGTGGCTCAAATGTGGTCTTTCACTGCCTTCATGAGAGCATGTGGGCTCTCTGCCATGTACAGAAAGCTTGTATGGTACTTAACTTAAATTTTCTTTTCTTTAGAATTATTTTTGTATTTGCAAGCATAAACCCATAGACCACACTAAGTAGGTAAGTGCTTTCCTTTCTCGACTTTCATTTTCTCTGTATATTTAACTTGTCTCATCCATAGCTGTCACTGTGTCAGGTTATGCAGTACAAGGGCTTTTTTTAGCTTGTTCTTTATTCACTAGATTCTCCCCATCCTATGGCAATTTTAGTTGTGTTTTTACTTCACTCTGATTTCCCTGAATAGGATTTGTCTCTTGGCTGTCTCATGTATGTTTTATTTCAAGAGACGTTTGGTGTCTGGTATTTCTCAGCTCTCCGACTGGTTTCTCTTAAGGTCCATGAAGGTTTCTAATTCCAGAGACGTCCATATTTTTTTATAGTCTCACTGCTTGAAGCGGAGGCCAAGAGACAAAACAGAAATAAAATCAAATATATGCCTGTGAACTACCATCTCCTATTAGTGGCTTTATGCAACTGTCTTCTATTAGAGGCTTCATGCTGCTGTTACCAGAGATGTTTCTGAATCAAAACCTTGGAATTAAAACTGTGGAGCCCCGGGGGGAAGGGAGTTGCTCTAGATCTGAAATCTTATGCTGGGTCCCTCTGGCTTCCTTCCACCGGTTTCCTTTGAGGCACGTTTCGTTGGGAAATAAAACTCCTCAAAGGATGCAGTGTTAGTGCCCTCTTGTGGGGGGAAAATGGAGACGAGGTGCGGAAAAAACTGTGAGGTAGCAGCGGGACAACGTTAAAAACAGATTAGATTATTTTGGCAAGAAGTGGAAATGGGGAGTTCGCTCGACTATGCAAAAAGATTTATTTCGAGGATTTATTGATGGGCACCAGAGGAGTGTTGGCCAAATGAGATTTGAACAGATTGCCTGCGGCAGGTCTGCTGGGCTTTCGGCTGAGGTGTGTGGCACGGCACGCTGGAGCACAGCCAAGGGAAGCTGGCACCGGTGCCACCACGGGCAGCGTGTTGTCCCCTGCAGAGTGCCAGGGCCCACCACAGCGGGGGCAGCTGCCTGGGCGAGGACTCAGCCGGCTCCGTGGGCCTGGCCATTAGCGTGGCCCAGCTCAGCTCACACGTGGCTGCAGCTTTGCAAAGGACGTTCGGAGTCCTCCGCCATGAATTTCTTTGGATTCCATTGTGTAGCACTGAGAAGCCTTGCATTTCATCAGCTCACGTGGGTTACCTCTGGAAGGGGACTGTATACCTCTCTCTTTTATCTATGGAATCTTTGTTCATGGCATCTTATACCTACATCTTTGTGTTCTGGCTTTTCAAGATCCCTTCTGGTTATGAAGAACAGAGTCCTTAAAATGTAACAGAAAGCATGGTTGTCTCCACATTTCAGCTTGGTGTATTTCCCATTCTTTTTTCCTGCAGTCGGTCATCTCCTAGCAAGTTATTTGAGGTGTCTTTGGTTTCTTTATGCAGTTAATAGTTCTGGTTTTAGCTGTTTGAAGAAAATGCCCATGAATGGTGATCAATTCTTGATGCAAGAGATTGTCTGTGGTAATATATGGAAAAGAAACAGTTGCATCTCTCTGAGGTAACAGGCTATTAGATTCCACTTTCTTTAAGCAGAGGAAAGAAGTCTGTGAGCCAGCAGAATCCAGCATTAAAAGACATTAATGGAATAGAGAGAAGCTTATTAAATCAACATTATGTAGCAAACAAGTCGTAAGCTTACATCTAAAGCCTTCTCCCAGGCTTGATGATTATAAGATTTCGCTGGAAGCTTTTTTCTGGCTTTAAGGTTTCTTGAAGATTTCAAATCCCTGGCTTAGTTCATTTACAGGTGATAACTATACTTCTTCAGGCAGGTCCCAGGCTCCCCATTTCAAGTTCAGTTAACTGAGTGGGCTGTATTTTCAAGCAGAGTCCTCAAACCTACTACAGGCTTGGATAGATCTCAAGGTCACTTGTGATTATTCATAAGCAATAGCTGTACTGTATGACCAATCACCAGGGCAGTGGCAAGGAAATCAGCATTGTAGTTCTAAACCAGCTTTGAGTTCTATCTGAAACTATTTAAAGTAGAAGCTAGGGGAAAGTAATGTCTGCCATTCAAGTAAATAGAGGATACCATTTCTTTGACAGAAAGACAGAAAGAATTCTTCGTGCAGGTGGCATGGGAAATGATGTATGACATTTCAATAACCACTTGCTTCTTTTTTCTTAACCCTGCATTAAAGACATAGTGTGTTTAAGATGGGAACCTTCACCAGGCACTCAAAGACTCCCATTGTGAAATGGAAGGAGATGGGAAGAAGGAAACAGGCAAACTATCGTGCTGCTGTCAAATCTTCCAACCCCATCTTCTGATCTTGAAGGGGTTGTTTTCTCCCCAGTCCTTCTTTTTTACTTTCAGTAATACTTATTCTGCAGTAAGAATAGAGGAGCAAAACAGGCCTGCCCTTTCTATGTCTGCTCTTTTCTATGGGATGGGTTCTGCCACAAACTTTCTTACAAGGCTGGTCACCTTTTGAAATCCAGTTTGTTCCAGCCATCTGCATCTTGTTATCAATTATATACAGTCCTTCCTCAAAGCATTTCACTACAAATGTCAATGTCTTGTAGCATCCTGAGCTGCAGAGTGATGTGTGTCAAATCTGCCTTATCACAATCTGCCACCAGGGTTTTTACATGTGTAACTATCATTATAGTTGACGAGAGTGATAGATGCAAATCTACCACATAGCAAGCAAAAAACCTGTCTGTTTTAAATAACGTGATTTGTGGAAATACCCTCTGTATACCACAGCAGAATTAACACAAGATTGAAACAACAATACCTAATAGAAGTCAAATATGCTATGCCAAAATGAAGACTTTTAAGGCTGCTTTACAAACCATTACTTAGGTCTGTTTCTGGTCCATCTTGGGCCAAGTAAGAGAATATTCTATAATTTCAGGGTTTAGATCATTAAATGGATAAGCCAAGAGCCATAACAGACAGTAGCAGCTGTATTGTTTTACTTGAGATATTACAGGACAAAACATGAAAAAGACAATCAAAGGATCTCAGGAAAGGACTTAGTGAAAATTTGAACCAAAAGGTAAAATTCTGTACAGGACCCCAGAGGAAGTGAGTTTGATTCAGCTTGTCACCAAACACTCACTCAGAATCAACATGCCACCCGGTACTCTGGTCACAGAAATGTTTTACTGGCAAAGAAAGAAAATGTATGTAAGAAGGCACAACGTAATATTGTTCATATCCATTGAAGACAGTGAAACTATCACATTAGCTGCTGACTAAAAGCTTCCCAATTTGTAATTGGCTTAGACACAAGTGGTGTTGGTCTGGTGCCATGTATGTGGGAGTGCATCAAGGCACAGAGTCAGTTTGCAGGATATGAGGCAGTAAGCAGTTGGGTATCAGAAAATTAGGATAGGAGCTCTAATCTGTTATAAATATAAATTGTTTGGCTCTTTTCTAGGCTTTTTAGACATGAATTTGCTTTCTGGGTTCAGGTCCCACAAACTTCTTGTTCCTCTCAGGCAAGTTTCAGAGCCAAATTCTGATCTTCATTTATTCCTTTTTAAGTTCCTATTTCTTCATCTGTAAAAAGAGGAAGGACTTTTCTCACACGTTGCATTTTGCCTGTTCATCACAGAAACAGACACGTACTGTGCACCTGTCAGTGAAATCTTAGATAGTGTCTCTATTTGCTAATACAGTACAAGCAATGGATCAATACTCACAAAAGATTTGAGCAAGTTCAAGGTGCAGTCCCAAATTCCGAACACTGTGACAGCAAGAGAGCCATGTAGCACCAGCACCTGTGCAGTAATTCAGAAATGAGACTGACCAGAAGAACTTACCCACATAAATAAAGGTTCAGGGGTCTAACTCTGAAAGTGATCAACCAGTAAAATAAACTTTCAAAAGAAGTGGTAGGATTTCCCTGCTTCTTGATGTTTTGAAATCAGTCTGCAGTTATATTTCTGGATGTCATATGTTAATCAAACACAACTTCTTGTCTTCCAAGCAGAGACAGGCTAGAGAAATTCTACATTCCATCCATTTAAAGAAATCTAATTAATTCAGTTAATGTGGTAAACCTTTCAAGTCACTCAGGTCTAAACAGGGGAGATAAAACATAATGGAGACTCAGAATGAAGAACGTACAAGGAAGATTCATACATGAACCTGCAAAAGACCAAGCAAAATTTTGCTTCAGACTAATAGCAACTTAGTGTCTCTATTTCCAACAGACACAATTTTAATAATAAAAGCAAAGAGAGACCAGATTTGCACAATGTAATGCAATCTCCTTCTCAGTCTGTGTGCTCCTCACTTTCCTTAAATGTGTAACAAAGCCCATTTGCAAAGACACCTTCCATTTAGAGTTAAGAGTATAAAGAATTTAGAGATTAAAATATATGCTTTTCTGAGAGCAAGTAACCTGAACTCAACAACAAACCTGAGTAGATTATAGACCTATTATTTTTTTTTAAATGTTGAATCTTTCAAATTTCACTGAAGAAAATACCCTAGAAATACTATCTAAAACATCTTTACTCTTCAGCCATATTTATTAGGGGGATGAACATATATGAGTAAATTTTGGAATCCTGTACCTGAAACAGATATTTTAATCTTGAAAGTCCTGTTAACTGCGAGGAAAGGTGACTACCTTTCAAAATCAAAACTGGGACACTTTTGCATTGACGTGTTTTAGGATTATGAAATGCTTCTGTGAAAGAGAGAGGTTCTTCTTGTAAAAAATTAGTGTATTGTTACGCACTGGAAAACCTTAGATGTGGCAGTGATGTACGCCCCTTTTGTCTAAATAAGTATTTCCAATAGTTTAATGTCCGATTTGCAGTTTTCTGTCAGCATTGAAAATCCCTATTAACATTTACTCTCTGAAATGAAAAACTTAATGAGGACTAGGCATATCTGCTTTTTCTCTTGCTTCCAAATACTAATCATCTCATCAGAAACACAGTCCACAAGTTGGCTTCATTTGTGATAAAGACAGAACATTTTGTCTTGGGGAAACATGATGTAGCCACCTCTTTTGAAAAACGTGATGTGAGAAGATGAGGTGTAAAAGATTTTCCTGCACAGTGAGAGAACATCATATAGAATCTGGGCTTGCACCAACATAAAAATTCAGAGCGTATGGGCGTTTTACTAGAGAACTCACATACGCTGAATTGCACCATAGTTGGTACAAGTAAGAATGGTACTATTAATTTGGCCAGCATGATCTCAGTTTGAAGGCTAGCAGAATCTGCTGTGTAAAGTAGCTTTTCTTTCAGAGAAAGTCAGAAGGAAAGATACAGAGAGAAATGAGTTATTATGTATTAGTGCATTCCAGAGTTCTTTGTTTAAAGTAATTTTCCCTGTGTTGTTTCTGTGAAAGACTGTAATCAGTTGGCTGGTTTTGTCAAGATCTTTACTCGTGAACAGAAAATTATAAAACGTCTCTTTTGAAATAATTCAAGTTAGAAAAATTCAAGTTGAATAATTTCTTCTCAAACAGTAATGCCTGTGCTCTGTTTATGGATGGCTCTGTGCCCAGATGATTTGTGCTCATTTATGGCATTTCTTATTGGTGTTAGCCAGGCAAAGATTCTTCATGCAAGGACCTCAAGAGTAGCAGAAAATGATAAAGCTTTGAGGAAAGCATCTTTGTTTTAGTACTTTCCAGAAGGTGCTTGAGAGAAGCTGAGATGGAAAGTTAGAAAATAGTAGGAGATTTCTCTCTTTCTGGAGTGACACTTGAAGGATTGCTGAGAGCTGTTGGGATGAAAGCAGGGTCTAAGTAGCTGGAATTAAGGACTGGGGTACACAGCTAGTGGGCGAGTGCTAGGATAAGAGCTTGATTTCCCTTCTTTTCCATAGCACTTGCTTTTAAGGAACAGGCTCTTCAAGGACCAACTGCACTGTCTCACAGTCTCCTTGGAGGCAGATGGCTTTCAGGAGCGGGCATTACTTTGTAGATTTTGGTTGGAAGCAATAGAATGAGGAAGGTCTGCTCCATGAGCCTGGCTTCAATCTGTGGGGCTGGGCACAGAGCTGAACATGAAATAGTTAACAAGTAGTGCATGAAGGAGCCATCAACTACATCAGGTCGAGGGAAGCTGGTTTGTGCATGTTCTAAGTTATGTATCAAGTCTCATTCTGGATGCTTTGACAGTGATATTTAAGAAGCTACATCTGCAGTTTCTAAATTGTCATGAGTGTTAAATTGGTAAGTTGACAAAAAACTGAAGGATAATGCTTTCTGAGGGAGAGACAATATTACCTCCTCACTAAAACCAGCTCTACAGAATAAATTACCTCTACTAGGATGTCCTACAGGCCATTGGATTTCAGCACAAAATTCTTCGGGGCTCAGTTATACTGAACTGAATTCTGGAGTAGTGAAAAATAGACAGAAAAAACATGGTAAAATATCTTTTGTGAGTTATTTGTCACAGCACTTTATGGCCATGTATTTTAGTTCTTGCAGACTGCTGTTATGTAGGAGCATTTCAGGTTGCTGCAAAGTACCATTCTGCCATGAGGTCACAGCAACCAAAATTGCCTATTTCTGCAGTGTTTTAGGTGTGCTTGTCATGTCGTTATTTCCTACCTGCAGATAGAAGAAGATGCTGTAAGAAAACAGGAATCAAAAGAACAGTGGGTACTGACAGGCTGAGAAAGTTGAGGCTGTTCAGCTTGGAGAAGAGAAGGTTGTGTGGAGACCTCATAGGAGCCTTCCAGTATCTGAAGGGGGCCTGCAAGGAAGCCAGAGAGGGACTCTTTATCAGGGACTGTAGTGACAGGACAAGGAATAATGAGTGCAAACTGAAAGAGGGGAAATTTAGGTTAGATATGCCGAAGAAATCTTTATTGTGGGGGCAGGGAGACACTGGCACAGGTTGCCCAGAGAAGCTGTGGATGCCCATCCCTGGATGTGTTCAAGGCCAAATTGGATGGGGCTCTGAGCATCCTGGTCTAGTGGGAGGTGTCCCTTCTCATAGCAGGGGCATTGGAACTAAATGATCTACAAGATCCCTTCCAACTCAAACCATTCTTTGATTCTATGACCCAAGAGAAATAGAAGGAAGCAAAATGCAATGGCAGAGTGAGAGGGGCTTTGGGGATCATGGCATGGATGTTAGTTCAAGGAATGTGTTACAAAATGTGGTTATTGTGTTGTGCAAATAGGTCTGTCAGGGAAGTACCTTTGTACCAAATTAACATGGCAAGGAAGTGACGAGAAAAAGCCCTCCAGACAGTCCTGGTAATAAGGCTCATCTTTGATCTTAAAGAGCTTTCAGCAGTTTACTTTCTGTGCCTGTGTAAGCCATTTGTACCAGTAAATCTGAAGTGCGTGCTCCACATCCTGTTACCTTCAGATCTGCCTCAATAGCCAGAAGCTGTGTAATGCCAAAAGACATGACTTTATCTTAAAGAAGAAAAAAAGCCCTGAAAGTCCTTTTGATCTAAATTGAATCTCATTCAAATCTATACAAACCTTTATGTCTGTGACACATAACACATGCCTCGTGGCCTTGTTCCATTGCATTCACACCGATGTCCTGTGGTTTCCTTGTCATTTTTTGTAATCAAGTCACGCAATATATTGCTGCCTACCTTGTTCTGATAATCTCAATACCACATTTTCCTGTTGCACAAACATCTTTTTGGGTTATTTTGTCTAAAAGTCTGAACCCAGCAGAAAGGAAACAGAATGTGAGGGGTTTTTAAACATCTTACTACACCACACTGAGAGTTTGCTCTAAGTGCTGCATCCTAAACTTAAGTGTTGGGATCAAAGTGAGGTAAAGGAATGATAAAAGGAACTGGACCATATCTTCTTACAGCTCTGACATGATCAGTATCCTCCCAAAGATGTGGGTTACTTTGGTTTTAATTAGAGTAGTAAATTTATGCTCATTGTGCTTCCACTTGAGAAAATTTCTAGTAATTCCACGATGGGTGGCTTGGACCCAGACTCCCAGCCTCCTTGTTAATTTTCACTCTGTTCTTCTCCTTGCATGGGAAGAGGGCTGGTGGCTGGCACGCTTGTGCTTTATGGCTGTGGGCAACACAGAAGTGACTGGCTCAAACTCTTTGGTTCAAGAACTGGAGGCCATTCTGGGGCACAGCTGGCAGAGGCAGCAAAGCCACAGTCAGAGGCACTTGCCTGCTGTCAGTTTGGCCATTCCCACTACAGAAAGGTCACCCAGCCCCTGGCAATGGTTACTGCACCATTTTTCACTTCTCCCAGTTAGAATATGTGACAGTTGTCTGCAGCTAAAAGCCAACATCCATTAGCTGTTCATGATAGGGACAGGATTAGTTAAAACAGAAGCGTCTTTATCATACAACTATTTCGGTAAGTTTCAGCAATTTACTACTGCAGGTAACATTGATGTCACTGAAACTCTGACTCAGTTTGTGTGATTCTTGAGTCACCTGAGCTGAAACTGGCAATGTGGGGGGCCAGTAAAGCCTGTTTCAAATTTGGTTTGCAATGATCTGAGCACATTCCCCCTCCCCCACTCTAAAACTAGATTGAAACTGTCACCTGATAAAATCAAATTTTGAGCCTTCCTGAGAAAAGAGCTTAGACCAAGACTTCCCCAGGTCTCACTTCATATAAAGACTTAAATAAATAAATTCGTATAAATCCAAGGCAGAACACCCACTACAGCAGCTTTCCCCCTGTTCAGCTTTCTGCGTTGAAAGCAAGATCCAGATCCTGCCCCTAAACCTCCCACTCATTTTAAGGCAGAAGCTGTCTGCTGTCAATAAGCAAAACAGCTTTCTAGAACCTGGGGGAATGGGGTGAGCTGTGTCTTACATCATCTCCCCCCATGGTGTATCATACTGAGTGCAAGGCACAATGCTGCTCCATAGCAAGAGCACACCTGCCGCTGTGTGTGGTTTGCTGCGGGCCGGACTCCGGTGAGGTCAAGCTGTGGTGCTGCCGAGAGCCGGGCGCTGGGTACCGTGGGAGCCTGGCCACCAACTCTCCTCACTCTTCCTTTGGTCACGTTGGAGCTGAGGTTTATGTGTCCTAAACAGCATAGATTTCCCTCAGTTACCTAAACTCCAAGTGCACGTGTGGGAGCAGAAACTAATTGCCATTGAAAACAGCAGTGGGGAGACACAGGTAGAGCTGAACTAAATCTCTGACAGCTGTGAGAAGGAGCACATTCTGGGTCCAGACAGCTCTTAAGCACCCAATTGAAGTCCTTCAGATAGGAGCCCTGAAACCAGCCTGTAATCATTGCCAGTAACACTTGTCAGCAGGACTAGACATCTTTTGCCACTGTTGTGGGCCCAGTTTTCTGCCTTAGAGCTACTAGGTCTTAAACTTCCTTTTTAAAGTCCTTCCCTAAGAAATGAAAAGAAAAGGAAGGGAAAAAGGGAAAGAAAATAAGAAGGGAAGAGCCTTCCTTTACCAAAGGAGTGAATGAATGTGCTGGAAACCAAAAGAACCTTGAAAAAAGTTATTAACAGATGTAGGCCAGTGACATTTTCAAAGCAGATGGAGTTATTAGAGTGCTTGAGAATAAGGTGCCAAGTAAAAGATTACCAGGGGAGACTGTTGGCTCTTTTTACTTTCAAGAATTAAAAAAGACCAACTACCAACATGGACAGGGTTTACATAGTTGAAACTGCTACAGCTGTAAAAGGCGTAAAGTAAATAGAGAAGAGGGAGCCTGAGCTGGGTTAGACCGTTGTGAGACAGGTTACTTTTGCTTTACTGATGATGTGTTGTTGCAATAGTAGATAGGGAGTGAAGCTTGCAAGCAAGTAATTAGCAAGAGAAGTAACTGAGGTAGCATGCTAACTTCAGCAGCTGGAGGGAAGTCTCAGAGGTGTGTGATGTTTGGACAGAGATGCTGTCAGAAGACAATATAAGCAATGTGAGCTTTTACTCTACTCTGTGCAGAAAAGCCTGTACTGGAGTTTGCCCATAAATTGTTAGCTCAGGTTTTACAATCCCATCAGTTAAATCCTTGAAATTTTCACATTCTTGGGAAGAGGATTTAGTAGAAATAAACTATCTCTACAGCTGGAACAACATCTCTGAAGAAACTGCTTTTTAGCTCTCCTGAGGGAGGTGAAAAATGGGCATAATTTATGCTGCTCTGCTATTATTCATCCCTTCAGGAATTATTGTTCCACATGAGCAAAGGTAGGACAAGTAGGCTAAGTTGCCTGAGGTACTGCTGAGCGGTGAACAGATGGTTGGAAAAAAATCTATAACAGTGCTTAAATTTTTTTCAGGAATGGTAAATTAGCCCTTATTTAAAGTAATTCTGCTCAGGGGCTGCTCATGAATTCCTCTTCACCACAGAGATTCACAAAACATCCCTCTGGTGCATATACATGGACATTGTACTGCACGTAGCACGTGGGAGACTTTCTGTACTTTTCTATTAGGGGTTGTGCTGCTTACCCCTTCAAGGAAAGAGCAAGTACTGTTTATTGTTTATAGAGGACAATTGGCAATAAGTTCCTGTGAGTTATGCTGACACCAGTAAGAGCAAATAAGGCCATCCTAACATTCCTTCTTGGTAAAGTAATGGTCAAGCTAAATGCTAGGTTATCAGAATGCCTTTGGATTTTGAATAAGAATAGTTACTCATGTGGTAAAAGGTGTGAAAAGCCTTCCATATGCCAGAACTATTGCACAACGTGTCCTTCAGTGGGTTCCTGATTCACTGTGATGAGGGTGATACGTGTAGTGCACATATCTGACATCCTGTCTCACAGAATTGTACCCTTTCTGAGAAAGAGTCTAGAGATTGCTAAGCCTCATGTAATGGTATGACACTTTGAATAAGATGGATTCCGTCCTCTCGGGGAAGTGTTTGTGTCTGATACGTAGATTTAAAAAAAAAAAAAAAA
>VWZT01009954.1:1904007-1931815 GCA_013397055.1 Pachycephala philippinensis
AAAGAAATGCTAAAACAAAAAGAAGAATTTAGTTCCCAGTATACACACATGTCCTCATAAACCCTTTAGAAGCAAGATCAAGACCTGGGACCCACCATTTGTGAGGAAGAAGAGGAAAAAGATGAGAAACTTCCCATTGGTAGTAGAGATTTATGTTAAATATGGTCCTCATTCACTGTGGTTTTGAAGTATGTGTTGAAGTCTGAGCTAGAATTGTGTAAAAGCACATGCACTGATTATTCCCCCGAAAAGGAATATCCCTAGAGCCCAGAGGCCACAGTAGTTGAGCTTTCTTTAAACAAGCCACAGGCTCCCTGTCAATTTCTAGCTTTCAGAAATGGTCCAGGCAGCGTGCTTTAGACATGCAGAGAAACATAGAAATTAAAGAATCACAGAATAAACTAGGTTGGAAAAGACCTTTGAGATCATCAAGTCCAGCCTGTGACCTATTACCTTATCAGTTAAACCATGACACTGAGTGCCTCATCAAGTCTTTTTTAAAACACTTCCAGGGATGATGACTCAACCACCTCCCTGGGCAACCCATTCCTGTGACAAACCACTCTTTCTGTGGAGAATTTTTTTCTAATAGCTAGCCTTAACTTCCCCTGGCGCAGCTTGAGGCTGTGTCCTCTCATCCTGTCACCGGTCTCCTGGGAGAAGAGACTGACCCCACCTTTCAGGGAGTTGTAGAGAGGGATAAGATTCCCCCTGAGCCTCCTCTTCTCTAGGCTAAACACCCCCAGCTCCCTCAGCCACTCTTCATAGGGCTTGTGTTCCAGATCCTTCACCGGCCTTGTTGCCCTTCTCTGCATACATCCAAGCATCTCAACATCCTTCCTAAACTGAGGGGCCCAGAAGTGGACACAGTACTCAAATAATATATGCCTTGTTCTGGTAGGAAGAAAATCCCCTGTTGGTCTCATTAGGAACTGTCACGCTGTTTTGCAGGAGCAGGTGACAACATGTGGGAGGGAAAATCTGTTAAATTCAAAGGCCACAATTTTCCCAATAGCAACTGCATCACCTTCCTAAACCAGAGGTCCCTCTTTATCTCTGTCCTTCAGTGCATGAGAATTCTCAGTGTTCTCTTTGAGATATACAACAGCTACTGTACTGATGGGGTCAAATATGTTTGTCCATCTGTGATAGCTTCCTGGGGGTAGTGCCACGTTTCAGGTCTTTCAAAATATAAATCTATACCTAGCCATGCAGGGACATACCAAGGCTGTGTACTGGTAAGGCTCTGAACACTGTTTCTCTATCCTGAAATCTTTCTTCTCCTTTGTAAGGCTTCCTTCGTCACTTCCGTTGTCAGATGTGATCTCTTCCTGTTGAGGAATCAAGGTCTCCTCAAAATACAAACACCCTCCTAGGCAGCAATTAAGAACCCTGTTCTGCAGATCACAAGTTTTAACCCTGTTGTTCTGACACCATTCTAGAAATTCTGCTTTATCCCAAGCATCATGCTGGCAATGTCATATTATTCCTCCTTCTGTAAAGGACCAAGGTAATGAAGTTTTTTCATAATGGCAAAAAAACCTGTGGCAATATGCTTTAGAGCCTTCAAATCCCACATCCTGTGGAGGGGAAAGGAGGGGGTTGCCTTTTTTCCAAGCAAAGAATTTGATCGATGAACCAAAGGCCCAGAGGCTTTGTGCACACCAGATCACACTCCCCAGTGTAGACTGCTCAAGTTTACATTGTCTTTCCCCTCATGAAACTGAAATAACCCCAGGAACTGTTAAAACGGGGCACTGTGAGAATATAGCTCACCAACTTTGTTCCTGTAAATCTTTTACCAAAGCTGGCAGACATCAGTCATCCTCAAATTTGTAATGTTCTTCCCATTCTGGAATTACTGGGGGGAAAAAAAAAAAAAAAGAAAAAAAAAAAGAAAAAAAGGTAAGTATCTCCCTGTCTTCTCATAGACCCAGGATTTTAAATAATTAATTTTTCTGACTTTTTCGGGTCTTTTACTTGAAGCACAACCAGAAGTAATCACTTATATGTCATTCAGAACAGACTGATTATAATAATTTATATGTATGTATATATATCTGCGAAATATTACATAATAAACAGAGAGTATTTGTTTATATATAATATAAAATACTGATTATACTTTTTTTCCTTATCATCTGTAACTCTAGTACACACGAGTGGCATTTATACTGAAGTTTTCAGCCATCATTCAACCCAGTTCTCAGAAGCCAAAACCACATACGTGTCTAAGCAGTTTTTAGAACACCAATACTGTGTACAACCAGGAGATCTCAAAGGCCACTCTGGACTGGCTGCATCCTCCTCACTCAGGCAAAGACAAGGGCATAGCAGCACTCATGGCTGTGGCTGCATATGTGGTGTTATCCTCTAGCTTTTCTCACTGAGGAAATCTTTCACATCTGAGTAACATACTAAAGATCCACTGATGAAAACACTCTGCGAGCACATGAGAGTGCCACACATTAAAAACCAAATGAACAGGATCTTTATTTCATTGGGAGAAACCATCTCAATATTGATCTGCACAGGGTTTTGAAAATGTATGATTTCACTGTGCATGAACAGATTACTCCAATTCCTCATTTTTATAATTGTGCACGATCACCTCTCCAGTTGACATAAGTGACACAGACATGGTTACAAAACATAGATTATTGACTGTGTTATCCTAAGTTCACTAGGCATGTCCTCTTTTTATGTGTGAGAATATATGGCACAGAGTCAGTAATGCCTTGTCCCCACTTAGCACTGCTCAGGTTGTTCCCACAAGGACACTTGGTCCTGAATGGGGTTTCTGCCCTGTCCCTCTTCGGGAAGGCACCTCTACCCTGGCAGACTCCTTGCTTTCACTGTCTGCATCTGAGGAAAGAACCCACAGGTGAAAAATCTATGCTGCAGGATGCAGGGAAATAGCCAGAATAGGAAAACCCATCACATACAAGCCTGACTATAATTATGGGAGACTCAAATATATCTTGGGCCCCAGAATATATCAGGGTGCTCTGAACCCACCTGTCATTGCAGGTGGGAAAGTCTGTCATTATTTCTTATGATGGGGACATGCCCTGACAACTGTGCTTTCACTGCTACAATGATCAGTCATATCTCAGGAGTCAGGTAACAAAGTTATCTTGTTCAGCTTTCAGCTCAGTTTGGAGCTGGGATTAGGGGTGTCCATGAGTTGGAAGAAGAAAGGAGTGGCAAGCCCATGGAGCACAGCATTTCTAGGCAGACCTTGTTCCCCTGCTAGCTGTGCTGCATTAGCCAGATTCAGAGCTTGATTCCTGCTTTGCCTTCTGTTGGCTGCAGTTTCAGACATCTATAGGAGTCACTGAAGTCCTTAATCATGCAGCCTGGATTCTTGCTAAGGAATTCCTTCCCAGCAGCAGTGGTACTCTGAGTTGCCAGTATCTGAGGGGGAAGTACTGAGCCGTGAAACTGGAAAGAGAAATTTCCTGTGGCTTATTTGGGATCTTTTGAGTTCCCAAGGGAAGCTCACAGACTCTTTGCTGATGTGATATGGAAGTGACTTTTTAGTTCTGCACAGTACCCACACTGTCTGCACCTGAAGGAAGTGGGCTCCAGTTGCCCAGATACACCCACCACAGTTTGTGCTTTGTGGTAAACAGGTTTTGACACGCAGTTGTTTGTAGTGAAAAGGCAAAGGCCAAGATCAAAGCTGGATGTTGGTGCCCTATCAGCTCACACTCACTGTGGCTTCGCAGCACACACAGAGGCAGTGGCTGAGGTCACACTTCCATGGCTGTTGCCTCCCAGCCAGGTGAGCATTGCCCGTTTATAGCTGGGCTAGCTCGGAGCAGGTGGAGTTCAGAAGATGTGTATAGATGGAGAAGACTTTTGTGATTTTATTCTGTTTCCGTTATGTATACCGGAAGGCCTGAAAGGAGGGGTTGGGGCCTTGATATACTTGCACAGCATAACACTTACTCAGCTGAGGAACCTCCAAATTAAAGGCAGGAGACAAATCTGAAGAAACAGGAGGAGAAGAATGAAACAGAACAGTAGAGAGATCAAAATGATTTGCGAGAAGTATCATTTAGTTCCTTTGACTTTTCTTTAGAAAATAAAAGAGAATATATATTTGTTTGGAAATGTGACAGGCTTATAAGGAAGTGTGCATCAATTCTATGCTCCTCAGAAACACTTCTGTATATCTGATAGATTAAATTATTTGATCATCAGCATCTCAATGTGTTTAGATAACATACAACTTTCAAAAAGAGATTTAGTTTGTAGGGGTTTTGGTTCCTGGAAGCTGTGTGGTTAATCATTCACTTAAATACTGCTATTTTTATCTTGGTAATATTGAAGTTGATATTCTCAAAATACACCCAATCTTGATAAAAGATTCTGACTGTTGCTTTACTGAAGATAAGTCTTGCTGAAGTTGCTGATTTTGGTCCCAGGCCATCATGAGAAGCTGTCTGGGTTTGTTGAGAAGGCAGACTGCTGGTAGCAGCATATGCTTGCTTTGAATACAATCAGGGAGAGAGTACCATCTCCTAACAGATCTGCTTACTCTGTGCATTTAGCGTTGTATGTGTGTTGTTTCATTATGAAAATATTTCACTTGTTTCGTGTTGCTGGTAGCCCCACAGAGCAGCAGCACACTGAGAAATGCTTTTTTGGCTGGCCTCACCAGCTGAACTTCCAAACAAGGGCTTGATTGTCCACATGTGAACTCACATTGCTGTTATTTTCTTCTACAGTTGTTTGCAAACATCATTATCTGTGATGTTTTGCAATGGTGCATGAATGCCCTAAACATTGCCCTGTATATATTCAGTGGACTCGGCTAGAATTACCAACAGGTGCAGGTGTCAGTGGGATTGTGCTGTAAGCCCAGATCCATATGTGCAAAATCACAGACCAGCTGCTTTTCATGCTCTTTGCATTGGTTCTCAACCCTTTTCGATGTAGAAGAAGGAGCTATCTAAGTCTATGTTGAGAAAGGAGATGGCATCAAGAGATAGTTTTTGCTATTTTCAACCCGTGGTATTTCTTAGAAGTTTGCAACAGTCAGTTTGGTCTCAGGCTATTTATTGTGCTGAAGTCTCTTGCTGGTAGTCTGAGAAATCTGCGGAAATCTGTCGTCCTGAAAAAACTTGAAGCGTTAGAAAAAATTTGAAGAAAGCTAGTCCTAATTGTCCAGCCCTTACACAAGACCCCAGAGAGCTGCCTGGAAGGGAAACTCCCAGGGACCTCTAAGGACAGTAGGAGAGAGACTTCAGTGGGAGCTTTACTGCAGCAGTGCTGGAACTGGCCTGAAGAGTTGTTAGCACTTACCAGCCAGAAACCAGAGAAAACCAATTTGACTCTTCATTTTGTTTCAGTTCATCTTACCTAAGTTACCTCTGCAAATAAAGAGATTGAATTTGGCTTAAATCTTTAAGCAAACCTAACGAAAACCACAAAGCTTCATCAAATTTTTTACTACAATGCAAGCACATCCTGAAAGTAATGTGAAATTTGCATTATTTTGATGTCAAATCAAAAGCAGCCAGATGTGGCAAAAGTATTCACAGTTTAATTGTATTTTGAGCAAATTTGACCTAAATCTCAACCTTAAGAAGTTCAGCTCATTTAACTTTTGCATCGTTTGGAGTTTTATTAAAGTTTTTCTGTACAGTTTACACTGAAATAAAACGGCTTTGCAAAGCATTACTTGAATACAAGTTATCAACAGGAACAAGTTTGACCCCTCCTCATCCATTTAGCCTCTTAGAATTTTCCCTTCCTCCCTCCAAGACACCCAGTTCAGCTGACAGGCATTGAGCAAATCTTTCCTGAAGTTCAGGCAAAGGATAGTCCTCATCCGGCTTGAAGAGCAGGGCTCATCTCTTCCACCCTGCTTCCTGTATGAGCAGAGCAAAGCTCTTCTTGTCTTCCTCCCCTTCTGAACTGCAGAACCATGGGTAGAGGTGCCTGCAGGGGAGGAAATTAAGCATTGGTATCACAAGGTCCCAGCTGGGAATTCAGTAACCCAAAGGAGTGAGGTAGCAGAAGGGGAAGAAGGGGAAGAGAACAAGACTCCCCCTTCTTCCTCCTACGCATGCCTGAAACCTTACAGCTCTTTCTGCTAGCCATACCCCACTAATTCCAGGGTCTCTTTCCTGCTTCCCTCACTCACTAAAACCTTTCTGACAACCTGAATTTTGCCTGTATGAGGGGCAGTAACGGGGGTAGCTCTAAACATGTTTGGTAGTTTCCTTACAGCAGTATTAGTCTGTGACACAGGAAACACTGGTGATGTGTGAGATACCAGACAATGATGTATAAAATGGTTGCATAAAACCCTCCCAAAGTTCTAAACTTTCATAGGTGTTCCTTCGCCCTTGGCAGATATGGGCCACCATCTCTCTGCAGGCACAGAATGTAGCCAGCATCCAGCTGCAAAACGCCTAATTAGGTGATTTATAATTGTGTCAGTGGCATGTAGCTTACCCAATGCAGAGTATTTAACTGAGCATACGCCTGGTTATCAAATAACCCTTCCCATGAGGGGTGATTTAAACGACCTGAAACAGGCTGAAGGTTCTGTGGGGTGAGGGAGAGTATGGGAGAGAGAAACCTCTGTAGTCCACTAGTCACTGGCAGTCACCTGAGAAAGACAAAACCATAGTTCTGATTAAAAATCTGGTTTTGGTACTTTAACCCTGAATTCTTCACACAAAGTTCATTAACAGTCCTTGGGATGGTACTGTGGGGTGCAACCATTGGGCTGCAGAAGATACTTCATCACTTCTCCAAGTCTGTGACCAAGCAGTGAAGGCACTGGTGAAGTGCTGTCCCCAGGCCCTTGGGATAAGACACCGCAGTACTTGAGGCAGCTCTGGCATTCTCTGCCCAAGCCAAGCAGCTATATATCGGGTTGGAGAAGCCTGAGTGTTTCAGATCACACAGGACACCAGTATCTTACTGGAGAATGAGCCATGTTCTAGGTACATGTCCTAACCGTTTAAGAAAAATCTCCTTCTGACATTAAAGCCATTTATCCTGTGACAACACTTGTGAATTGAGCTGCTGGCGTATGGCTTCAGGGACCTAGCATATGTAGGCTAAAGAATAGCACTTTTCTGCTACTGGGTTCTTAGGACAAGATCTCTGAACAACTCAAGGTGCCACAGACCCAAGCAGGTCCTTTGTGGATTGCTTAGTTGCACTTAAATGTCTGAAACTTACCCTTGTTGCCCTTGCTCTAGACTCAGATTCTTTATCTGCATTTGCCAGCACCACAGAAAGCAGAGAAAGTGTACCTTAAAAATGAGTAAGAAAGGATTCCATGGCCGTAGTGGGAATGCCACCATTTCATGGTGAGGTGCTCTGATGAGTCATCAAAGTGATCTGACAATGTCTGCATTTAAAAAATCCACTGCATATGTTTTATTCTGCTGCCTTAACTGTAGCAATGTTTCTCTGCTTGTTTTTCTTCACAGCTCTTGTTTTTATTGGTGTCTACTGACGGAACATTTTTTGTCACGAAAAGGGAAATGGGTCACCATCACCAGAACACAGTTCAAGTCTCTGCAAGATGCTTTGGCTAGTTCTAATTACAGAAGGAGAGCTGGGATCTGTGTGCTGAAGGCATTTGGGTCACCTGGAGGCTTTTGTTTAATAATTGTGCCTAGTGGCCGGATTTTTCTTAAAATATACAGAGGACTCTCTTCTCACCAAATAAAACATATGTTTTCATCATCTTGACTAAAAAGGATGTTTCTCTTACTCAAATTTTCAGTGGAAATTATGAATCATGAGCCACTATTCAACATGGGTGGCTGTTTTCTCTAGTATGTCTACATTTTCCAGTAAACAGCATTCTTTTTTTCTTTGATCTTGAAACAGAAAGATCACCAACCCAGTTAGCAGGAAGAAAAGACAGGGCCTGATTCATCTGGGTTGGATTCCTGATGCAGATGAAGTTTCCTTTAGCTTTTGAAGCTGCTGGTGGTGCAGTAGGAGATGCTCCATATCACTTTGCCTTGACAGTGCAAAAAAGAAGCAAGGAAATGCAGAAAAAGTGCTCAGCAGCAGCTCTTGCACTGCCTTGATGTGGCTCCTTGGCCGGGCCAGACTGCTGTGGAGCACTGAGGGTGCCTGTCCTGCTGACAGCACAGCCCTGTCAGGGGCTAAGCAGCTCCTTCACAGCTGGAAAACTGTGGGAACAGTGTTCGGGAGGACAGTGTCTCTATCAGACCCTCATACAGGGATGAAGCCCCAAGGCCAGGGATTATTTTGCTGAATAGGTATATTGTGCTTGAAAGAGATCCTTATTCACTGGCTGCATGTTTTAATCAAAAAACCACAGCTTTGAGTAAAAAGCATGGCTTTTTTTTGGAAGCAAAGGTACTTTTTGCTCTGGAATTATGCCTTAAAATTGCTTATTGTAGCCTACAGAAGGTCTGTACTCCACAGAAGTTACTGTCTGGCTAAGGTTTTGTCAATCAGCTGGGTGGGGTGGATGTCAGGTATTTTTCTGGAAGCTACCCACAGGCAATGTTTGCCAACTTCTATTGCAAATGGGGTCTGTATCATGGTCGTGAGATATTGCAGCTCCCCAAATACTAAATCCTTTAATTTAGTTTATCTTCCCTACACTGCTGGAACCCACACGTCCCTCTAACACAGCCTCTAACACAATGCCTTTAATTTCTCTTTCATGACCACTGTATAACCAAGCAGGGGCTTCTGCCAGGCCCTTCCCCTGAGTTTCTGCCCAGGTGAGCCACTGTAAAGTCCTGCTGCTGTCAGCCGATGTCCTGGAGCACTGCCCTCCTGCAGGAGGGGAAATCCCGGCTGGGCTTCTGAAGCACAGGTATTAAGAAGAGCCAGGGCGTGGAATGAGGTAGATTTCCATGGAGCTGTGGTTGTGACTGAGCAGCAGAGACACAGCCAGGAGAAGGGACAGAAATGCAAGCACTGGTCTGGCTTTCAAGGATGTAGGTAACGAGCTACTGAGGTATAGCTGAGTTTCATGAGAGCAGCAGCACTAAGCTCTGATTCCCTTGAGAGACTCTGTTGTCCCTTTGTCTCATGGTCCTGGTCCTGCCCAGGTGTGTGGTAACCCCACAGACAGGAGCACCAACAAAGGCAGTCCTGCCAGCTCTCCGCCAAGTGCTTGACACAGCATCCATTGTTTCACTCGAGACCAAAAGAGCCTTAATGAACAAATATTTTTCTTTTTTTTCTTTTTTNGTTGTTAGGTTTGGGGTTTTTTTGACGGGAGGGGTGTTGCTTTTCAAAGAGAGAATTATTTGACTGAATCGATAAAAACAAGTAGCTTACATTTTGTGGAGCAAAGTGGCCAGCTAAAGGTCTGAGAATCCCAGTTTTGAGCTTCTTCCCCTACCATTTGGCCTCAGAAGCCTGAAAAGCCTATGCAGTGCTCTCATACTCCATAGATTATGTTCAAATTGCCACCCTTGGAAGGCAATATGTTCTCTCCTGCTCTCATCAGCTGGTGCTAACATAATTTCCACTTTTCTCAGTGATTCAGAGATTTTTTTCAGAAGAACCCTAGGGCAGCAAACGAGCCTTCCTTCTCATCAGGTGGAAAGGGAATTCCCCCTTGCAAGTCTTTGCGCGATCCAGATGTTAAATCCTGGCTTCAATTTTGAGAGATGGCAATACAATATATAAGCTGCACTGAAACTTGCTGCTGCAGTGCTTTGAGACAGGGGATGAAATATTATTGGTGATGGATTTGCCAACAGTGTACTAAAAACTGGGAGAAGTGTTACAGGATTTAATATGTGCAAGACGTTCGATATTTCAAAGTTGTTAATGTTTGCAGTTTTTAAAAATGATTATGCTTGGTGTGTGCAGCAGCTAAATCTTTCTGGTTGATAATCAGAGCTGATTTATCTCTTTTTAAAAATTGATCTCAAGCCATACAAGATCTTATTACTCCCAAGATGAATCAAATAGCTCAGGCATACTCATTTAGATGAAGTTCACCCCCTGACCTCTCATTCATATCTCCAGTTCATACCTGGCCCATTCATTTTGCCAGAAAAGCTGTTTAAGCCTTCCTATTCCTCCCTCTTCTCCAAGCAACCCCCCACACTGAACTGAACTCACAATCACAGAAAATAAATACAGATCTCAAACTTTCATCTCTCAAGGAAATGGGAGATTTTTATGACAGTGGGTAGACTGCTATAGCCATGATGGACTGGACCACTTAGGGGATGTGGGTATATGGAGTGTTATTATTCATTGCAGTTAAACAAAGGCAGAGACTTAGATTCAGCTCCCATACAAGTAAATCTTGTATGGGCAGAAGTCCGTACTGACCAAATGGATTTATGTTTAACTAAATAATTTCAGTTATCTGAATTCTGTTTTATTTTTGCTGTATTCTTCTGCATGGCAACTTATAGATTCAAATGTATAGGAAACTTCCCACATTATAAAACACTTTATGAATAATGGTGTGTGATATCTTCAGTACCAATCCTCATTTTGATTCATTTGTTTGCTTTACTCAAGTTTGGGAGCCTCTTTTCCCCAGCCTTAAATAAACTTCTTGAAGTCTGTAAGAAATATGATAGAATTTAGAACTATTTGAACTTTGAAGTCAATGAAATACCTGTACTAAGGGAAAATGGTCCTCTTAGTGTCATTTCATTCCCTATACTAAATATTGGATATGAAATTGCAATCTTGAAGCCAATTATTAAACTCCAAGAGCATTCATACTTGGGTTCATAATTCAGGTTGGGAAGATAAGCTTGCAAAATACATATCAAAGTTTGCATTTCAAACCATCTCTAGATATGCAGGTGTTCAAATTATGATATATTTATCATTTATCCTTCCTCATCAAACGGTCTTTTCCCAAAATTGGGAGTTTCCAAGAAGAGCTTTTACTTTTTGAAATGATCACCTGTTAGAATATCAGGGTTTTTGTTTAGTCTTACTGACTGTTATTTTTTATTTTAATCCTTTCTTGTCACACCATCTATAGGCTCAGTTCATGTTATTTTTACATTGTTTTTTCTTTTTTTTTTTTTTTTCTCATTCTGTCATCCTTTGTCTTCTTCCAGCTCCTTTTGATTTGGATATATTGGAAAATGGCAGAAAGAAATTGAAAAATGTCCCAAAATAATCTGGGACATTATAAGCATACTGCATAAGGGATTAAAGGAAAGGGAGAAGATATGGGACAATATGAAAAAACACTTTCTCATAAAAATAAAAGGAAATAAATACATGCAAACTGTGTCATTACCTCACTGCCTAGAAACAGGTCCAAATTTTTGGGTTTGGTTTTTTAATATTTTTTTTCCTTAGTCCTTTTCCTGTTCCCCACTAAAATGCTATACAAGGATAAATTGCCCTGCACTCTCTCCCCATTGTACTGTGGATTTTATTGAGCTTTATTCTTTCACATGACAAGCATGCCTGCATGAACATTCTTATGGACACATATGGCATAATAAAAAAATGTTTTATTAAGAATAAAAATACCTTTTTCCAAAAAGAAAGGAGTAATGGAACCCAAGACTTCCACAAGCTTTGTTATAATGAATATAAATCATTTATCTCTCCAGTGCAGGATGTATATATTTTGAACTGCCTTGTTCAGACCTTCTTCATTTCTCTGTTATCCAGCAGCATCCCAAGGCAAACCTCAAGTTTTTCCTTCTTTCAGAAACTCTTAATTTCTTGAATTTCCTTCTCAGTCTGGTGAAAGCTTCTAGGGGACAGGACTCTCCAGTCTTACATAGGATCTTGCATCCAGTTCTTCTCATAGGTAGTAGATGATATTTTCACCAATAATTTCCAAACACAATAATTTCATCAATATTTTTTTAAACTGGTGAAATCAATGTATTTATGGATGTACATAGGTAAGCTTAGTTTGCTGGGGAGATCAAGTAATTTGTCAAAGAATAGTGGGAGAGAATGTAATGTGACCCAAAACACCAGGGTTCCCCTCTCCATCTCTGCCTAGGAGCTGATTATCCAAGCAGGGCTCTGTAATTGGCAATCCCCACCTCATTTGATGCTTTACTAATTTTCCTTTGCTGAATGTCACAGCTGGCAGTTTGCATCTTCTCTCTGCAATACTTCTGTGTGTTCAGGTGTTTGCTGAGGAAAACCCTGTTCTTGGTGTACCAGCTTATTTCCTCCTCGTCCCCTATCGAATTTGAAACCAGCCTTCTGTTTGCCAGACAAGCAGGCTGTGTATCTTTCTCAATAGTGTGCTCTGACCAATATTTGGGTTTTTTAAATGTATTGCAGAGAGGTTCAGAATGTACCCCTCTGGTTCCAGCAGCCCAAAGGTGTCTGGTAAGATGTGCAGGCTGGATTCACAGCTGGTCATTTATGGCCAGAGTTTTGATGGATTTCACATGGAGCATGAAGGATTGATCATTTCGTTCATCCTGAAGGCTCTGAGCAATTTGAGGCAGGTCAAGTAAACCTTAAACCCACTGGGGAAGTTGTAAAGGTTTCATGTCAAACCATGAGAGGAAGAGAATTGCAATGCAGAGTCCATGAATATACTGGCCATAGGGACTGTGTTGTGTTTGTGCTGCAAGACACGAATAGGAGAGATCGTGCCTCCTAGTTTAGGGACAGATCTTGTAGGTTTGAACTGATCTAAGGAGCAATTGCAGTCTTACAATATATTCATCTTCTAATATATTCCTCTGTTAGTAAAAGCATTCAGGATTCAGTTAAATAAGAGGAGCCCCAAGGTGTGAATGACAAAGGTGTACTGATAGCACTAATACAAAAAATGCAGATGCACATACCTGAGGTAGTGTGTCACAGAGAAGTCTCTGCTATACTCTCTCAGGTTTTGTTCCCCTGCTAAACTAACCCTAACAAAAGAGCATGTGCAATACATGGCAGTATGGCTGTACCAAAGGATTGGCTTTGGAGGTAGTCTTTTTTTTTGTTCCCAGTGGAAAATTTATCATAAAGGAGACTAGAAAATAAAAGTTCTCTCTGTAGCAGCACTACAGAAATCTAACATTTTCTTCAACTAAAAGCTGACATCTTTAACACATTGTTATCTTTTTATGTCCGAGTCAGTGGATCAGGCAGGGTGCCAGTTCACAAACAAGGCTAGAGCAAAACACAGCTCAGAACAGTACTACAGTGGGTGTCACATGACTGAGCACAGGGCCATCACGAGAGCCAAGGGAGGCTGGGAAAGGTGCGGAAATGCTGATTTCTCATTGTCCATGTTCAAGTAGCTGGAAAACTCTGCTTCCAAAATTTCCACACCACAAACAACTTATACCTAGAATAGAAATGGAGAATCAGTTACGTGCAACACCCATATCTCTTAATCAGTCTAAATTCTGCTTCCGTTCTGTAGCCAAAGCTGCTTCTGTAGTAGCTTCTGTAGGGCTTAAGTAGTTGGGAAGTTCCTCATTCTCTGTAGAATATTTGCCCTTAGCCAGTAACACTCAGTAAATCTAGCAAATCACTTCCCCACAGAGATTTTGGGTACCATGGATCTGACCAGAACAGTTTTACATCTCTTCCTCATGCATAAGATCATTACTTTGAACAGGTGTGAAGCAGCTGCATTTCCAGGAAACAGCCTACCATTATGACGCAAAAGGTTTCCAGAGATTTTGCTTTTAATTTTGTCTTCCTGCAACGTGGCAGCATGAACTCCATTACCAAGCTATTGTAACAGTCCCACCCAGTCACCCACCCCCCAGAATCAATGGCAGAGACAGCAAGCAGTCCTTTCCCTCGCAGAGAAAGCCTTATAAGAGACACAAGCAGAGGTACAAGTACAACTAGGCTTAACACAACCTCAGATTCTTGGCTTTTTAGCTGCAGTCACTGCTGCCATGGGCATGTATTCACTGTTGTACTCATGGGAGTTGGAGTCGCACTTCTGATTCTGCTGAGAGAGAAAATGCCGTGAATTTATTTCGTGGTCACTTACCTTTGCCACTCCTGCCTTTGTTCATTAAGTAGGGCAGTTACTCTGACTGATTTCAGCGGGAACATTAAGGTCAGAATAGACAGGTCAAATTCATAGAAAACTTGGAATAAAACAAACTGAAAATTAAAAACACACATTGCCCAGAAGAATAGCTAATGTCCATGGTCTCCCTTCTTTCCTGAGTCAAATGGTTCTTGGTTTAAGTGGTTTTGCAGCAGAACAGTGCTGGAATTGCTCCACTGATGATTGTTTCCCTTCTTAAATAAAACAATCAGGTGAACTGCTTACCAAAGTAATGTTGCTGACCTGTGCAGCATTTCTCCTCTTTCCTTTTGTCCCAAGCCTTTAAATCAATAAACAATTCTGTCTCAGAAAAATTAAATCTGAGCTGCTGTCATCAATGACTTGAATTCCAGTGGTAAATTAACAACTCAGTCTTTTTGTCAAAAAACACAGCACATGCTGACTGAGTGTGTGCCTGTCCCACCCTCTAAATCTCATTAACTCAAGTTCCCCATCCATGACCTTTGGAAGAAGGGTTCTGCATAATTTCATATACTTGCTTACCTTGTTCCTTAAGCAACAGGCTACAACACAGCAGACACAGGAAATGGCAAAAATGATCAGGCCAATAATTATCCATGACATGAGTCCCAGTGAAAAGCAGTCCTCCTTATCTGAAAATGGGGAGGCAAAAAATTGAAAAAAAGGCATTACTGATAATTTGCATTTTTGCCTCCTACGGATAACTTCAAATTCTTTTCCTTCTTCATATTAATAAACTAGCAAAAGTGAACTCTGAAGAAGGATTTTCCTGAGATGAATTGCCACCTTGAAAGTGTATTTAGCAGGAAGCAGAAGATGGCATTTTTTTTAGGAAGAGAAATGAAACTGTTGGTACACAGTGCTGAAAGTGTAGACTGAAAAGAAACCAAGCCAGGCTTGAGAGCATGCTGAGAAAGAAAAGAAAAAAACCAGAAAAATCCTAACCTCCAACATGGTGTTTCAGATCTGAACAAGGTTTAAGCTTATATGCAGTAAGTACCACAGGTGATTTAAAGGGCAGCCTGGTCAAAAGAAGGATAAACTTTGGCAGTTGTGTTTGGATAGGGAGGCAAGCTGAGGTACTCAAGATCACCCTTGCCCAGATCTGGGAGAAAATATGACAGGGTGTGAAACATTTAGAAAAAGCTCCGAGCATCTGGCTATCCATACAAGTGGAAATGGACACTGCAGACAAAACCAAATGCCACAGCTTGAGTCTGAGAAGCTTTTTAAATTCAGAGAGGATTGGGAGATAACTTGACCCAACCATGTTATTGCCTTAGCATTTCAGCTTCTATCTTTGTTTATTCCTAGTGCTGGGATAGAGAAAAAGAAAGCAAGGGGAGGACAACATGCTGCAACGGAACTGTATGGAGAAGCAAGAACTGGTGTGAGTCAAACCGCTATTAATTCTTTCAGTTTGGTATACCAAAGAGCCACTGAACGAAAGCCAGGTCAAGATTAAAGCCTGGGCAGTTAGTCTTCTGGAGTTAGTCCAAGCCCTTCTCAGTAAATGGCCAAAAATTCTCAACAGTTGTGGATCTCTTCTGCTATAAGAAGGCTCTAAAGCTGAAGGTCTGCTTCAGAGAGGTGAACACCATCTTCTTCACACCTCAACGGCATCAGAGAGTTCCATATACCACAGCTAGTATGGGTATTTGACAATTGATTTTCTTTAATCCCAGGCATATGAAGATAGCTCTCAGAATGGATTTTTTTCCCCACTGGCTAGACCTAACCTTAACATTTATACTCAGCAGCTTGAAAAATGGACAAGGCAAATTGCTGTTGCAGGCAAAGATGAGACTGCAGTACTCCAGAAGCTGTAGTCAAGCTAACTTGGGTGCGACCACCAATACGCAAAACCTGCCCAAGAAGATGAATAAATATGGAGAGGACATGCTGAGCAGTCTGCCAACACAGCTCCACTGCTACCAGCCCCCTGCTAAGTAGTTTTAAGCTGCCTGCTAATCAGCTGTGCAAACTCCAGTGACATTTTTCACTGCAACATAGCTCTGCCCAGTGTCTACTTACCAGTAAACTGAAGTGAGGGGAGAAGTAAACTTACCTTGGACGTACAAATAGGTTTCTTTCAGACAGCACTCTATGTATGGAGGGGGTAAGAATATCTCCAGGTTGTAGGTATAAATGTCAATATGTTTTCTTTCCAGATTTTTAAGAATGAAAGTGGTGCTGCTTCTTGAATTCTGTGTCTGACAATAGGTGACATTACTCTTGGAGATAACCCTCTCTTCGCTCAAATGGAGTGCACAGATTTCCTTCTTTTCACGCCCTTTGAAGAGGGTCATGCTGAACTCGCTCACATTTTTGGGGTTGGGGAATGTGAAATTGAAGTTTCCATTTTCAAATTCCACCATCACCTGGGGGTCAGAGACACGGGGCTGATCTGAAGACATGAAAACAGTTAGTCACTCACATAGCAGTGAAAAGAATCCTTAAAGTGCTAAGAAACTTATTTAAACAAAACAAATGAACCATGTGATTGTATGTAAGTACTCAGAGTGGTCTGGCTGGGGAAAACAGCCCTCACGATGAGATACCAGTGCATCATTCTGGTTGTGTCAGACATTACTGATAAAATGAATGAGACCTGGCCTGTTATCAGCACTAAGGCTGGTGAGGTTACTGGTAGCATTAGATCAGTGACCTTGATAATATTACTTGCTACTAAAGTTACTAAATGATAAAGTTATCAATATTACTTACAATAAGAGTTACTAGATATTGTTTAAAGACCCTCTGGACCAAACACTGTATAGACATATAATCCCTGCCTCAGTGTCAAATTATCCTATTCACAGATAAAACAAGTGGGACAAAGATGATGATGCTAATAATTATCTCTGGTTTATGGCTCACAATCTGTACCTTACTGAACATGGAATTATAAAATCATTTAGATTAGAAAAGACCCTTAAGATCATCAAGTCCAAGCCTTAACCCAGCATTGCCAAGCCCACCACTAAACCTAACAGTTCCACCTAACTTGGTGTTGTCTGCAAATTTAGTGAATATACACCCCTCATTGAGGTCATTGATAAAGATATTAAACAGAACTGGCCCCAAAACTGAGCCCTGGGGAACCCCACTTGTAAGAGGCCACCAGCTGGATGTAACTCTATTCACCACTCCTCTCTGGGCCTGGCCACCCAACCAGTTTGATGCTGTAGCTGAAAATTTAAAATGGGATGTAAACCCCAAGCTCCTACATAACTGCCTTAACCACAGGACCTGACTTGTCTTTGTGGAATAGATAGTGATCTGAGGCATGACATAACGTTTCAACCTAATTACTTAGATGGCTATAGCAGCATTATCGCTCAGATAATGGAAGGCATAGAGGACACATGTTACTCTGTGTGTGCACCCACACGCAATCCAGAAATCACATTTGACCTTCCCAAAATCTCTATGAAAAACTCTCCGATGCTGTGCAACTCTCATTTTACAAACTTCTTGGAGAAGCAAAGAAAGTAAACTGACCAAAGATGTCCTGCTACCTCGCAGTTTGACTTTGTAGAGTCAGCAACCAATAGCACAGAAAACTCCCTTCAACAAAAATATGTTAAAATGTGCAGAAAAAATGGAAGTTTTTTTTCTTCAAGGGCAGTATTTTCTGATGTAGAAAGGCATTTGAAACCATAAACCAAATTAGGCAAATGCGTCTTACCTATATTTTTGCACAGACATGATGAGCAGCTGTCAACTCCTGAAAAATACAAAATTGTTTTCTGTTTAAAATTCAAGAAGACCAATGCAGGAACAGGGGTCGAGCCATGCAATGTTAAGATGCTGAAGCTATTTTTAAATTTGTATCATTATCCTATCTGATCCTTTCTGTGCTACACTCTAAAGTCATATGATAAGATAAAAGAATGAAATATAGAAATCAAAGAAGAAAGAAAATGCTCAAGGCAAGATTTATATTAATCATACGTATAACATTCACAAATTCTTAAAATACCTCTGCAAAGTAATACACGTACTTGAGAAATAGAACTGACATGAAAGTAAAACGTTCACCAAGATACTGAGGAAATCTGCCCGAAATAAAAAAGCATACTTTTGATTTCTCATTAATCCAGATTTTGCCATGAGCCAAGCATTATATTTTTCCCAGACCAAAGTATTCATTTCCATCAAGGTTTATTCTGCTTCCCACCACTGCCTAACACTGCGTTGAAACATCTTATAATTATCTGGACAATGTTTCAATACATACAGCAAGAAAACATTCAAGCAATACGTATGGTTTTGTTCCTTTTCCAACAGCAACTTATTCTCTCATTCTTCACAGGTGACCTTCATTACAGAACACAGACACATTTTTAATAATTGTTCTGGTTTTGTTTTTTAAACAGCTGCCTCCATCACCACACACTATGGCAGCACTTTGGGACGGTTTGTGTGTCAGTACTGGCAACATAGCACAGTCTGATAGTGCTTCATTTGGAATTGTTCTTTTTGCAGTGCCCTAAAATTAAATGTTCAGATAGGCAGACAGACAAACAGAATAAAACTCTATCTGCTGTTCCTGTTTTCTGGTAGCCTGAGTAAGTTCTTCAGAGGCTGCTTAGAATGAAATATATCTACATCAGGATTTTATGATGCTAAGGAAATACAGTGCAAATCCTTGAGACTTTGATGCACTATCCTATTCTTGTTACTGCTACATGCTAGTCTAGATCCACACAGAGTAGATCCCCATCTGGGCCAGGTATTGCACTGATTGCATAACATAAATAATCTTTTTTTTTTTCCAAGGCACCTGTTATCTTTGATGTTTGGCCTGTATGTGCACAGGAACATAGGACAATTCTCTTTTGGGTACCTTTGTATGATCTCAACTCTTTCAATCTTTTAGTGTTCATGCTTTTTCCTTCTTTGAATTCTTATTCCCCAGTTACTGCCATTGGCAAGGGCATTGAAATGAATGATACTCATTTAAAATATCTTTAGTGTGACACAGAAGCTAATGGGCTTCTGGAAGACACTTTGCAATGCTCAGTTAGAGAGCAATAGAAACCGTTATCCCTTCTTGATTGATTTACCATTTTCCTAGTTATCAAATTCTTCCTGGTTTACTGTGCACAGTCAGCGCCTTTATCTAATTCAGTGACAGTTCTAATATCTGTACTTCTCTCAGGACTATTACTTAAGTGTATGATAGCAGGCAAGGTGTTTAGCATCTTTTGTGAAGATAAGGCAGAGAAAACACACAACTGGTGTGAAGATAAGGCAGAGAAAACACACAACTTGCCAAGCCACAGGGGAATAGAGCTCTAGAACCACTGAAGGCACAGACAGAAAGTCCAAGCCCTTAAGCAGTTATATAGTCTGAAATACGGAAAGCAAAGGTTAAATAAAGAAATAATTCTTGATGACTTATATGTTGCATGATGAAAGAAAACAGTTGCTATGAGAACAGCATTTGAGATAAAGGTCATTTAAAATGCTCTGTAGTTTGACATCCTGTAGTTTGGTAACGCATACCTTTAAAATTAGGCCAAACAGCCAACAAATTATTCAGGGAACGGAAGAAAAAAACCACATGTACATCAGAAGCTAGGGAACATGATGAATGCATAAGGTAATCTGATACTTTTGAGAAGCATCCACCTGGAGCTGAAACCTCTACATTTGTCACTGGTCATCTGAGAGGAAAGGCAGATGCTGACTCTGTCAGGGCAGCTACAGAGCCAAGTGGTGCCATATTCTTTTGATGTCCCAGAGGAGCCTGGGACAACCCTACTCTGAGCACTAAAGTAACAACTTCAAATTTGTTTTCTCTGTTTGTCTCTGAGAATAGTTCAATTTGACTGTTAGCTAATGAAATTGCCCTTTCATACCATGTGGGTTAAAATGTTTGCCTGAGATCATGGTTTTAATCCTTGTTTTTAATGGAAAAGGGCAGAGAGAGGTCATTAAGCATTCAGTTCATGTGATCTTGTGGCAAGCTGAAAGATTGTTTTGTATTCTCTCCAACCCAGAAGCCTAAAATGCCTGTTTTCAAGAAAGACTCAGTAATATATTTCTCTGAATGAGCATTTTGGTAAATGCGATGCAATTAGTATTCCTCTGAAACAAGTGCCCATACAGAAGAGTGTGCTTAGCATAGGATAAAGGTGGCACATTTTAGAATTAGATTAACAGTGCCTGAGATTAAAACACAAAATTGTCCACATGGATGACCACAATGGTGAGAGCTGATATAAATTTCCAACTCACTAGCTATTCAGCATCAGCTCCTAATGTAAATGGACTTGCTGAATACTAAAAAGTTGCTCATTCTGCCTCCCTGAGCCTGACTGCTGATCTTCTGTGCCCGTTTGTACCCATTCATTCCTAGGGTAAACATATGGACCCGTAGCACTCTGTTGTTAATGGCCAGACACATTTGGGATGTTTCTTGCCAAGCTCCAGTCAGAATGCATGTACATTTAGTGGGATGTAAGATAGGAAACTGGGGTTTAAACGTTCAATAATATTGAGAGATTCAGTGACTAACTCTCCCTAATTCTACATCAAAAATATGTGAATAAAAGTCGACATTACATTCAGTATTGCTGAAACTGAACAGAAGATTTTCACTGGTTCAGCAGTAAAAATGCTTAGATAAGGCTGTAAGATTCCTTTTTGTTATTTTTCATGAAAGAGATAATTCAATTGCATACGAAGGTTTGAGACAAGAGGAAACAAATCTTTAGTCTCTTTCCTAGAAGTGTCACAATGTGGAGTTGCATGGAGTTGTTCCTGGATCACGTGATGTGAAGAAGAGTGCCAAGACAAAAACTGTGGTTTAGATATAAATCTCAAAGATTAATATGTGTATGAAAGTTACATCTTGTTATGTTAAACCCTGAAGGAGGGTGTGTGTGTGTGTGTGTACGTTGTGTATAAGTGTATTTACAGTCATGTACATTTCCATCTCAATTTCATCTTCATTGCTACAGGAAAGACTTTTGGCAGAAGTTTGGGAATTTCTGTGGTAGTGTGCTTAGATACTGAGGGCAATGGAAAGTGTGTTATTTTCATTTCAATGGGATTGCAATTTTGAGCTTTCTAGTAGCTCTTTGGCAGACACAGCACTATTTGAAAACATCACCAATCCGTTACGCATTTTGGTCCTAGCAGAAGTTTAGAAACCACTTTCAATCACTTTTCAACTTGGGGTTTAGGGTAGAACAGAATACTGTTACTTGGTTTTCTTGCTGTTTGTATTATCTGCTCCAGCTCTCCAAAAACTCACTAGCTGATAAAAAGAACAAGCATAATTTCACTTGTGTGTGCTTGCCTTTAAAGACGAGCAAGGAAATTGCAGATGCTGCCTTTGAAACAAACACATTTGTTTTGTTAATACTAAATGCATAAGGAAACTACACACAGTTTTTAAGTTGCTGTTGTTTTGACCTCTCAAGCCACTCTGAAAGATGACACTGTCAATTTAGTGTCATTAGGCATATGCCTAAAATGAACATGTTTCTATATTTCAAGAATCCAGGATTAAGAGAGGAAAGAGTGCTTCTGGGCAAAGCAAGTAATGGCTAGAATTAGTCTATGAAGCCATCTTTAATCTGAATTATTTCTATGGTATGATTTATGTTGGGAAATACCAAAATTCTTATAAAATATACCACGGAAACAACAGCCAGTGTTGATAATATTTCAGAAGCCCTTCTAAGAAATTACCATGGTTTCCTCCTGTATTGACAACAGGAGATCTGTGGGTGAAGAGTGATAACACTTTGCAAATGTTGATGTGCAAAAACTCATGTGCAGCGTTTCATAGCAAGGGCCTCAAGTGCTATGGAATCCTACCTACAGCTCTGTACGCCAAAATCCCATTGCCTGTGTTTCTCTGCAGGCAACAGAGAGGCTCCCTGCTCCTATGAACAATTTCTTTATCACAATTGGGTTATCAAATCATAATGCACACATGCACACATATATACCTCCTGTGACCTATTTACATCCGTAGGTCACAAGTTATGCTGAGAATGCTGTACAACAAAAAACATGAGAGATACCATTTGCTCTTACAGCCAGTCTCTTTCTCTTGTCATCTCCTTTCCCCAGTCCCCTGCCCAAATCCTATCCTCCATATTCGAAGGAAGGGAGAAGGAAGGGTGAAATGGTGGTATCAGATGGAACAATTATTTGCACACTTAAAATTACAGTTTATGTCTTCCCACAAGGAAGGGCCTTCTAGATAGCTTCAGCCATGTGTAAAAGCATGCTGGTCAGGTATTCATGCTAAATTGACTAGGTGAGAAGTATGGAACCAAACTGAAAGGATTTTTTGCTAGTAGATTTAAGAACAACTTTTCAAGGAGAACTCCCTTTAGAGATACTGATTAAAATTATTCTTTCCTGTGATTCTATCTGAAAACTCAGTATATTATCCATGTATTAGTTAGCCTTCAAAAAGGTATCTGCATTACCTAAAGAGCTGAAAACTAGTTTTTATTGATAGAAAAGCTTACTTTCTGTATGAAAAAAAAAATTTAATAGCCCTTGGCATGACCTTCAAAGGAGCATATGTAGATGGTTTTTAGTAACTATACACACTAAATCTCAGATCTTATTTATATGATGCATTATACCAAATCCTTGGACAGAATATGTATGGGAAAAAAAGACTCTTTTTAATCACTTATTATCTATATTTCCATCCTGATCCATATGTGGGTTTCAGAGAGGTTACAGATAAAGCTGTGACATTTTACTTTGCATAGCTGGGATAAAACACTGAATCTTGTTAAATGCTACATCCATGTTTGTGGCTGGACTGAGATTGGTGCTGTCACTGTTCACCTTCTCAAACACAGCACAGGAATGCCATGCTTCCTCTTTAATCTGTGTTTCAAGCCTGCACCAAAATGATATCATCTACTTTTCCATGCCATATACATTTTTCCTTGTATAAAAATTCCCTGCCCAAACGAGAGCAGGTTTAATATTGATAACTTGGTTTCTCTTTATTATTCACCGTCATGCTGCTATGAGATCTTATATCCATCAAGGGAAGCTGGCTGGAGCACTACAAACTAAACAGCTAAAGGGTAACACTGAACAGATGAGCTACAGAACATAAACAATGAAAACTTGTACTTTAATGCCCTATGCTGGCAGGAATTCTCTTCCCACCAACTCTAGTGATATTAAAGTTGAGAGCAGTCTTTTTGCAGCTGTTACCCTCCATTACCTTTATTCCTCCAACCCCTTGCTATCACGCCTCATTTACTATCTCCCATCATTGGCTAAGTTATATTCTACAGAGACACCTACTGCAAGGAGAATAATCCAAAATGTTACTCACCATACAGGGCTTCAAACTGAAAGCAGAGGACACAGAAAGTTACAGCAACTGCCTTCATGCCTGCCTGACACAGCGGCATCAGCCTTCTGTCTACTGTGAACATAGGGAACAACACATGTGTAGAAGAGGAAGTGGTTTGTGGGCTCTGGGGAAAATTGTAAGATAATCAGAATGACTTGTTAATTTAACATTTATCCCCTGACTGTGTTATAGCTATGTCAGCATTAGCTGTTGCATATACCTGTGAGGTATAATGCTGTATTTTTTTTTCCTGCCTAGTGGTTTGCTGTCACAGACAGGAGGATGAAAGATTTTCTGACATTACTTTTGATGTTCACTTTGCAAAGACTGATTCTGGTAAAGTCTATCACGATAGAGGCTGCAGTCACCTACACCAGACTTCTTCAGCTGGCCCATGGTCAGCAACTAGTATTAACTTACAGAACATCCATATTTGTAACTGCCAACCTGGTTTCTCCCCACCAGTTTCAACTGGTTTTACATAACTAATGGTCTTGCTCTATGTGGAAACCATTCGTTAATGGGGTAGGAGTCTCTCGTGTATCCTGGTCCTGATGTTCATAGGAAGAACATGGCCAAATTGCAGAAAGATCCCTTTGGCCCTGTGACTTCTAAAAGATCTGCTCCAATGTGACTTCCATCCTGGACATCAGGCTTGTTTTGCCTGAAGTTTCATGAGAAACTTGTGTGGCTCTGTGAGAGGAGATCTGACTCAGTGCCCTAGGGCCTTAGGTCAAAAGACTCTCTCCTTCCCGCTTCCTTGCCTTTGTGCAGCACACTCTATTCTGGCCTGTTATCCATCTATATTCTGGGAATGTTTTAGGACCCTTTGTAACATGTTCTGCAATCATTTAATCCTGGCTGCTTATTTATGTCTGTAATACTAATTTTAGTGCAGAAAATAAGCAAGAAAAAGAGCTTCTAAATAATGTTTAATATATTAGATGTCGTTTGCATTTCTGATTGCACAAAGAGAAAACATGAAGGACTGCTAGTGGTGCCTGAAAGACACTGCCAGAGTTGAGTCCTTGTAGCGATCAAATAATTGGTAAATAACAGGACTGTGTTACAGATTCACTCCTACTTTATACTGTGTGAATAAATCTTCACACTGGTTTACTCTTCTTCAAAAAGTGATTTAATTTCTTTCACTATTACTGCTAAAGATCTGTTCAAATGGACATTGGCAGAGTTTTACTTTCTTCAAATCTTTTCAAAGCCCTGCAAATCTATGCCTTTTTTGAAAAAATTTGAGTCAAGTCAGGTGTTGCTCTAAATTTTCAGCTCAAGTCTCTGGGGCCAAAATTAAGTAACGCTAAGTAGAGAAAGTTTCTGCAGTATGCTTTTAATTCTAAAACCCAAAAGTATATGGAGGTTCAAACAATGATAAATCTACAAAACATACATCTGATTCCTCAGCTTTACCTGTGAAGTTATGAACCATGTTGAGATCTACTGAGGTTCCAGGTAGGATCATCTTTTCCATCCCCCAAAAAGCTAATGGGAAGTGCTGAAAGAACAGAGCAACCCTCTCCTGGGACACGACCTTTACTGCCCCCAAATAAACTTAAGAGTGGCTCCTGGAAAAGCTTTTAGTAAAAAGAGCTGCTGCTGCTACAGAACTAAGGGTGGAAGAGAATCATGGGCCAAGTACCCCTATGCACATCTTTGGGAGAGCATGGTGACAACACACCAAAGATTGAGTCCCTACAAAGCCTATTACTGACTGGGAAGGCCAATAAAGGTGTAGGGCAATGTACTCCATGTGCAAAGTTCTAGCTATTTTTTTTTAATGAAAACAAGCTTTAAAACAAATCAGTATTGTTAGGGTTCCAAAATTTGTTGTCTTTCTTAAAAATTTAAACATTTTGTTAAGAAAGTAATTTTGTTAGAGACAATTTTTTTTTTTAACCAATATAGTTATTTTGGAGCAACTTATTCCTTCCCTCCTTCCCTCCCTTTGACCTTATTAGTTACACCAATGCAGAGATGATTAATGCGCATCTATTTCACTTTTGGGGGAAGAATAGCTACCAGCATAGCTTGCCTGGTATACATCTCACCACAACAATTGAAGAAAGTCTCACTGTCCAGTTTGTATATGTCAAGTCCTCTCTCTCTACTGTAATTATAGCTTCAAGTCTACAATTTTAGCTTCAAGTCTACAATCTTCTCCTTTTCTGCTTTCTGGCACTTGGGATGGCTAGAACACACTGATCCCTTTATTTCAAAAGGCTCAAGCCCAGAGAACACTAAAGAGTGATTTCAGGTGTATTTGATGATGAGCTGGCAGAGCCTGGGGCACTCACAGCATATATTCACAAGCGAAGAGACACAAAGTCTAGCTCCGCGCTCAGTGTGAGGGATGCTCACCTTCTAGTCCCACACCAACAGAGGCTTCTCCGCTGCCTTTCAATCTTTCCATCTTTGCCTTGCTCCCCTGTCAGCGCTTACCTACTTCACAAAGATACTGTTACTGCAATTTAGCAGTGTTTCTTCTAAATACTACGGTTGGTTACGGTTAAACACCTGGAACAAGCAGTCTGTTTCCACAGGCTTCCTACAACTGTAACTATTTTTGCTCACAAACACGTGTTTCCTTTTTCCATCCTCACTCATTTCTCTTCTCTGTGTCTTGATTTTCGCTCTCCCATCCACATACGCCTCTCAGAGCTGACTTCTTTCCTCCTCCAACCTGACTGTCCCCCAGTCCCTGACTACCCTGCTCCTCAAGCAGTAGCTTCCCTTCACCATGTGCAGTCACTCCTGTCTGGAATGTTGCTTCTCCTTCACCCCATGCCCTATTCTCTCTTCATATCCTACTCCCAAGGCTACCCTATAGTGATAATCTCCTTTTTTTCCTATCGTCTTGCTTCTGACTGTTTACAAACTGGAAAATCCTTACGTGAATTTTCGTGCCTTTAAAAATGCATTCAGTGATATACCCAGATCCAAAGAGAAACAGGCTTGCTCATCCCTTGGTCCATATACCAGTGTTCTCTGCTACACAGTCTTCAGTGCTCCTCCCTTCTAACTCCGAGTAACCTGGAAAACAACACTTCTGCAGTTTCCCCAGGGATGCGGCAAAGATTTCTGTTTAATCACATACTTACTGTTGTCACTCGAAACAATGGCCATGTTAGTGAAATGATACTGCATGGTCTGCTGTGAAACCAAGGTGCAATGAAGGCTCTTATTCCACCTCACCAGCTGTTTTCCACTTCTGCTTATGGATGAGCAGTTGCCCACAGCGATATAAAATATTCTCTCCGTAGAATGTTTTGCGATTCTTTCTGCAGAGACTGCTACAGTCTATCCACACAAATTATATTCCATTGTCTCCTGCTGCTTCTCATTCTTTGCTTCAATATCTGGCCTATATTCTCATGACTCTCGGTCATTCCCTCAGGGCTGGAGCAGAAAGCCTCTACACTCATGTGTTTCCATTTCCTGTCCTCCTAATTGAGAAGGGGAACAATGACTTTCACTATGCTATTTTTAAAGTTCTGTGATGGCTTTAAATCCCACTTCCCATCTGCACCACTCCCCACTAGGTGTGTAAACAAGCTGCAGTCATTCAGGATGTAGAGATTTCAGCTGAAACGCAGCTCATGTGCTCCCTCATTTGTTCTGATGCCTCCTTTGCTGATATATTGGTCTGGCCTCTCTCCCAGGCCTGTGGGCATGCTGTAATATTCTCTCCATCGATGTGCCAGGGGAGGTTACTGGGGCTCAGCTCAGCCAGCTCAGCAGTCAGGCAAACACCTCCCTGCAGAGCAGATCTAATGAGACAGTTCCCTTTGGGGTGGGATTATGTGTGGCTTTGCTTCTTGATAAAAGCTCAATTATCCCATTTCATAACTTCTTTTTAGGGTTTGGGTTTTTTTTTCTTTTGGATGATGCTTGAGAGTATTTAACTGTCATTGAGTTTCCTAAAGAAGAAAAAAAAGTATGTTAAGGAGTTTAGCCCAGTTCTAAGGCTTGCAAGGGCATTGACCTATAAATTCAGTCAACAGGTGCTAAGTGGGAAATTCAGTCAAGTCTAAACAGGTTGCCCAGAGAGGCAGTAGATGCCCCATCCCTGGAAAAAACCTGACCTAGTTGAAGATGTCCCTGCTTATTGCTGGGGGGCTGGACTAGATGGTGTTTAAAGGTCCCTTCCAACCCAAACTGTTCTATGATTCTAAACACTGCTTCAGATCCTGGGACTAATGTTTTGGACTGGCTGACTCAAGGCAACTGAGAGCCACCCAGGAAAAGACTGTCTCCATCTGACCTTAGAAACTGCTTTGCCTCTGTCTATCCAGCCCTGTCCCTCCTGCAGCACAGTTACCTAAAAGAGCTTGGTGTCTGTGTAACTCAGGTCACACCAACAAAGTGCTTATATAGCTTGGGTTATAAGATATCTATGTAACCTTAATGTCAATATAACCCAAATCATGACTTTTTATCAATGT
>VWZT01009954.1:1932023-1965473 GCA_013397055.1 Pachycephala philippinensis
AGAAATTGGCAAGCCAAAGCCAATTATCCACAAAACAAAGAATTTAGACCAGACGGACGGAAGAGCATCATAACTGCGCATGCCTCGAAGACAAAGTTGAAAAGTTCAAGTGTGAAGAAGACTTTAGAAGCCTTCATCAAAGACCCCCGAAGACCCCCAAACTGGGGAGGTGCATGCGCAGTGCAAAGAATTATCTCATAACCATGAGATCATGCTATGTAACTTAGTTCCGGCGTGTATGTGATGATGCTGTAATGACATAGCAACCTTTAGCGAAATTTTACTGAATAAATACACCACCACACTTGACAAGGGTGGGTGAGTTAGGAGGAGAAATCCCCCTCACCACCAGCACTGCAATAAACAAATACCTGCTCTATAGACATCGGTCTATGGGGATTTATTTCCAGCCTATCTTTCGGGCATCAAGGTACTGAACACTTCTTTAGGATGTGGGGTGTAGATAGAAAGGGCCCAGTGAAGCTCATGTGCATGCGCTGGGGGTGTGGACTGCAGACCTACAGGCTGGCTGAGGACCGTTTGCTGTCTTCAACAACACCAACAACAAACGTAATGACCATGTTCCTGCCCTTCAAGTTGTACTAGGAAGAGGACTGTGAGCAGTAGCTACTTTTCATTGGCATGTGCCTGTGTGTGCAGGAGGTATTTAGGAAAATACAGGGGCTGTAGATAGCCTGTGTTCATGGGCGGTGTTCCAGAAGGAGGAGTGTATCTTCTGAAGCCATTGCAGTTCCCTATGGCCAACATGCTGCTGTGTGGGACTTTGTTACAGGGCCTCGTATATCTAGGCTTGGAAAGGTCTTTTCAGAACGGGTGGCAAATATGTAACACCAAAGTGAAGTGCAAACCTGGCGACCAGACTGTTACTGTCTGGCACTAGGGGGAGCAGTGCATGACAGATACATGCAGATGAGCTGGGTGACCATGGAAGTTATTCTGGGTGTGACAGTGACAAATTATACACGTTTTGTAAAATTTTCACACCGCAACTCTTTGAAAGTTTGCAGTAGGGTGGGGACTCCTCTTATGTGGTTATCTGGTCAGCTGCCTTTGAAGAATTAGGATGGAAAGAGCCGTATTCTGTGGTGATGCTTGGGGTTTGTGGTGTGGTTTTTATCTCAGCATGGTTGTGATTACTTTTTAAAGGTAAACTCTTGCTACCACTGCCTTGACAGTGTAACAAAGATAAACTTTCTCCAAGAGAAACAGTCACCAAAACTGTGATGCGTTCTTGCAGATTAGAGATAATGAAAAGTTATGCTGAAAATTGCAAGGACAGGTGTGTTGCGGGCAGTACCTCAGATTTGGGCTCAGACCCCGAGACACCCGGGAGGAGATTGAGCTGGAGGATGGCCCCGCCCCCTCGGGGGAAGGCCACGCCTCCTGGGAAGCTCCACCCCCTTACAAGGCTACGCCCCATGAGGTCATGATGTCAGCCTGAGGCCACGCCCCTTGGTGCTAGACCAGGGACAGGCCACGCCCCCACTTCTAGAAGAGTCTATGTTCCTAAGTTTTCCACTGGTTGTTATGTATGGGGTGCCTGCTGTGTAACCATCTGTTGGCTGTTATATATGTCTGTTAGTCTGATGCTTATGGAGATTGGCTATCCGGTTCTCGCGTTTTTGGTCCCACCCCCTTTATAAGCAGGCGCTTGGGGTCTCCCAATGCCTTGCTGCCCAGGCTGTTATGGTGTCATCAATAAAGTTCACCTGGCTGCAAGGACGAACTCCCTCATCTCCTCGTGCCTCCCTTCCGCCGCGTGGGTCTGAACCTGGCCAGTCTGGTGCGTGTCGGAACTATCTCTAGGGAGCTGTGTCTGAGCCACTAAGCTATCCGGGGCACCACCTGTAGCGGCTCGTGACACAGGTGAAGCAGCACAACCCTGTCTTGGACTTCCAGAAACATTGAAGTGTCTGAGGACACACACATGCTTTTCCCAGCTGACTTAAACTGCTTTTGGAAACCTGTCTCTCACGTGTCTCTAAGCCAGGCTTCACTATTGTTGTTAGTGGTTAACTGGAGCTAGGCTTAGACAGCTCAGGCCTTGGTGGATTTGGAGGAGTAAAAACAATGAAATCACAAACATGTAACCAAGTCTCCTCTATTTTGTGTCTGTCATTCAGAATCTCACAGGTTATTGCCTTGGGAACAAAGTGCTTTGTACATGCAGGCCAAGGCTGTGGAAGGCAGTACTCCCACCTGCAAAGGTGAGATCCCTCGCTCCGTCCAGCCGCACTCCTCTGATGGGTGCCAGAGCAAAGACAACCAAGGCTGGGTGCCCTTCAGTGCTCTGTTAGCCCCGGGCTCCTGCCGCAAGGGACTGGTGAAGGATTTGATTCCCCTTCTGCAGGAGAGGTTTCCGAGAGCTGCCTTTCAGGCTGAGCTCACCTGGACGCTGTGCAACGGGGGGAGCAGCACTGCTGACCCGTGTCCGAAAGCCCCGTACCCCCGGGTGACCCCGCAGCCCGGCTCTGCAGCGTACCCCCGGAACCCGGCGAGCCCCGTGTCCCCGGGCCGCGGGCGGCTCTGCGGCTCTGCGGCCGCGCGGGGGCGCTGCGGGCCGGGCGGCTGAGGCGGCAGCGGGAGCGCGGGCCGGCNTGCCGTGCAGCCCTTCAGGGTCACCCTGCACGGCGCCGCGTCGGCCCTCACGAAGGTACGACTGCTCTCTGTGGTTTCCTGGAATCCCACACGAGCCTCTTCACGTGCACGTGGCTTTATGTTTAAAGGGGTTTGGGTTTTTTTTTTTTTCATCAGAAAGAAATTCTGAAACCGCACAGCAGAGAGCAGTACAATGTCAGTGTCGCCAATGCCTGCGCTTGGAGGGACAGAGCAGGATTTTTAGGGCTCAAGAGTATTTGAAAGTGTCATAGCCGAGAAGGGGGTTTGGTCTTTTTCGTAGGTATTTGAACATTGTTCACCTGTTCCTGCTAATTTGGTGAGAAAGAACAAGCTGTAGAAACAATCATTCCAGCAGGCCGGGAAAGACCAAGAGGCAATGGAGTTTGAATAGAAGTCACTTCTCAGGGAACCACTACAAGTGTGTGGTTGATGCGGTCTCAGAGGTGCTATAGTGAAGAGTGAAGGAGGAACTCCCCCGAGGCCAGACAGAACTCAGCAGAGTTTGCTGCCACTCAGAGTAACTGAGTTGACCAACTTTAAACTCGGGAGCAAATTCTCTCTTGCAAGAAGATGGGAGCTGACTATAAACCTTTCTGATGTGTTTGCTATTTGTCCCAGAGCACTTTTAACCCAGTGAAGCAGAGCCTTAAAAGCAAGCCTTTGGTGTTCTTCAGGATCTCACTGTAAGGGAGGGGTCTAGGCACACTTCTTGCAGCTAGCTTGGATGCTGTCACCACACAAAAAATAATTTGCAGTAATAATTAGAGTGACAATGAGCAAAAGTAGAAATTAGATATCTGTATTCTCTAGAGAACATGTGATTGAAATGACTACTCTAAAATATTACTTTAACCACAGCAATCACATTGCAGATCACCATAGGATATTCTGGTGAATTGGCCTTTGTCATGTACAGACTCCAGATTTCTTCACTGCTGCCATGCACCTCTCTGCTCCTGGGAAACACAGCAGCGGAACAAAAAGAATGAGCTCTACAGCTGCCAGGTTCACGTCTTGATTAGGTGCCCTGTGTCTCTAGTGCACTCTCAATACAGTTTAGGGTGAACTATCCAAACAGCTCTAACGGGATCACAGTGTCAGCCTGAACGCAGGAAGTATCTAGTTACATTCAGGCAAACTCCCCAGTAGCTAATCCACCCCTGTGCTCAGAATAAAACCTCAGTAAACTGCTCAGTCTAAGCTGTTCCCAGCTACTCTTAAGCTGTATACACAGGGCAGATGTACACACAGTGTATAGGAATGAGCAGTTCCCTGCTTGCCCATGACTGACTGAAAAGAACAAGCTTTACACGCTGGATCTCTTTGATCTCCGCTCTGTGGTTACTGGTCATCAAAAGTGAATGTTTGCTTAGGGAGCTTTTGTTGTCCTCACCACACTGCTGCTTCATTTGGGTCTGTAGCCTCATGTGAACCACAGCAAAGCACACCCATATCCAGAGAAGAAGTCAAGCAGCTGCAGCACAGTGAAGCTGAGGGAATAGAGGTGTCCATACTATAGGTGTTCCTATAGATACTACAGAATCGTGGATTTTCTGTCTCCTCATCAGAACCAGACAAGCCCTCAATGAAAATTTTTGTAGGTTATGAGAGTCTTTCAGGATAGCATTACCATATGTCTTTCCTCGTGTTACATTCTTCACTAAGTCCCTGCTGTTGGATACTTATCTGTGAGGCAAGATACTTGACCTCTGCTTTTTTATTTTTCATTCTCATCTGGTACAGCCTTTACATTTATACTCTAATGAATTCAGATGACTGTCAGAAAAGTTGGAAGTTGGCGTTTCTCCATTCTTACTGTGTTGATACTGCTGCTAAACATTAATGTTACATTAGCATCTGGGGCTAATGATAGCACTGTTCCCAAACCTAACTTCAAAATTCCTCAGGAATCCCCTTCTGGCTGGAAGCTGCCTTGGTTTGCTGCCAGGCCAGCAATGGAGCTATGTCTCATCAGATAGCCCTGGAAAATACGGTGGGATAAATCTCAGTTTTCTGCCTGTTTATAAATCAACTCCTTATTTCGTTGTTTCAGGTGGCCACTGAAAAGTCACACGCATGTGTCCCGTCCCTCTTTAGTTCAAAGTCATCTCTTCTTGTTGCCTGCCCTGTTTGGTTGCTAGAATCCTTTATCCCTTGTCTGCCTGCTGTACTGTGTCAGCAGCAGAGGCAAGGTATGGCCCTTGCAAGGCCATGAGCACTGAAGATGTGTTCAGTACATACCACAGAGGTCAGCTTCACAGATGATGCTTGGTTTTGTAGCTGAACTAGGCTCCCTTTGACAAAAGTGGCCCTCAGCTGCTGCTGTGTAACTCATTAAAGGTGCTGTTGGATGTGATTGTATTCCTCTTGATTATCCCAGTTCCTTTTTAAGATTCACCTCTGCCTGATGTTAGGGGCTGCTTGTTGTGACCCAGGAGTCTGTAAGCACTGTTTTGTTGGTGTTCACAGTTTGATGGTGAGGGTACAAATGTATTACTTCTTATGCTGGGTGTCTTGCTGCACGTGCAATCAACAAATATAGGATTCTGTAGTTACAAGATCATGGATTCATGTTATATTGATTTAGGCATGTACCTCCCCAAGCCACTGTTTTTTTCCTTTCCCTGCTAGGTAAGAAAAAAGCTGAAAAAAAAAAAAGAAGAAGAAGTAAGCCGGTCACACCACTCTACTTCTCATTGGGTTCCTGCGGTTCTGTGGTTACACTGTGTTTTCTAGTGACATCAGTGAAGGCTCTGTAGTTTTTGAATGACGGACTGTTTTGGTGCTTCTTTGAAGCACCAAAAAGAAGAAAAATAGTTAAAGGGGAAAAAATTAATTTGGCCATTTGCATCTTTCCTTCTCGTTATGTTTTCACAAGTAGGTGATTAGTGCTAGTGGTTACAGAGAAGAAAGTGGTGATTTTGTTATTAGCTTTATATCAGACAGGTACAAATTGTTCTAGTTGATATGGAAACATAACTGGCTTTCCACTATGAAAAGAAACATTTCATTGTTTCCGAACTTTGAAAACTACCCCAGAGATCCCCTTTGGTCTATCTAGGTTTATCTGCTGTTTTTCAAGGCTATTTGTGTTGCTTTGAGTTCTTCCATTTCTTCTGTAATACAGAACAGCTGATCATCCTTGTTTATGTGAACTCAAAAGTCCACAGGACTTCAAAAAGTGACAGGGTAAATTAATGGAAGAGAAATCCCTTGAGGCTGTTGAAGACAAAGACACCACCATTTGAAGTACCTCAGCTGCTGGTGAAGGAGGGCTGGAACAGTATTTTAGGGAGGTTTCATAGCATGCTTTCATTGGTTGTATGCTCTCCCCTGCCATCTGCTCTTGGCCACTGCTGGGAAGGGGACAGCTGCTACTGTGTCTTTTAGCATTATTCCCACCTTTTTTTTCCTGCCTGCTCTGTCCAGTCTTGAATGATGCCTACAGACACTGTAGAACAAGTCCTATTTTACTAGTATTCATTTATATTGTACTCTTCCTGATTATTGCAGATAACGTTATGACATATGAAATAGAGTTACTGCTGCTGTGCTGTTCTGTTAGGCATCAGTAGAACCAAGTGTCTTTTGGTATTCCCAGTGAGTTAACAGTGACTGCAGTAGGGCTGGGAGCCAAGAGCACAGCCTGCTACGTTGTTTGCCGGTTTCAAAAAGATGAGCTATGATACCTCATGATTAACTACTTACAGACAGTACAAATAAGATGCATGACTGCAGTATGTGTGTGGAAAGGGAAAAGCAAAACTAAACACAGTGTTAGCAGCACAGATAAAGCTCCAGCCAGAAACAGATTCAAAATACTAATTCTTGGTAGGTGGCAGCACCTAAATCATTGATAAGAGTTACTGATTAATTTTTCAGATCAGAGATCTTTCTTGCCTACAAAAGAATGGTAGTTATTGGTTTTGAACTTTACGCAACCTGTTCCTTCTGTTATAAGAATCTACCAGGTAAAGGATGTTTAAGTGTCTGAAAATTATTGAAAGCAGTGATTCCTAGTTCTGTTGCAAGACATAGATTCACAGTACTCGTTATTAAATCTGCTGCTGATCCATGCTGTAACAGGACAGTGTAGGTAATGGCATATCCTCTTTAGAAATCTCAAAGGACTTTAATGCAACAAACAAAAAAAAAATCAGTACAATTGTTGTTAGGCTTGCAAAGTTTCAAGATAAGAATTTCCCAATCTGTATCAGTAAAAAATTGCCATCTTTCACAGATTATCAGTAGAAATCAAGAAGGCCTGCCAGCCTTCGAAGTTTTCCACTGAAAGTGCAGTGAGGGTAGTCAGTGCTCCAGGCATGCTCCTGCCTTTGGTGTCAGATTGGGCAGCAGCAACCCGTGTGTCTCACTTCCCAGCAGTACCACAGCCTTTGGGCAAGTGGCTCTTCTCCTTCCTGTCTCTGGTGCTGAACACAAAGTGTTACTTTGACCCGAGGAAAGTTTTGGTGTGCATGGTTTTATTGCTGCATTCACGCATTTAAACACAGAAGATTTTTCAATAGATGAGCACTCTCTGTATGAGCTTTCTGGACAGTTCTAGTTAAGTGAAGGTGACTAATTGCATCAACTCACCCCCACTGGAAAGTGTCAGCCTTGTACTTGTACATACCTAAGTAAAGAAATTAGGGCAGGAACTAAAGAGGACTCTGCAGAGCTTGTAAAATCTCTTTATTTGAAATTTTGCTGGGGTGTTCTTTTTAAACATTTTATTACAAAAGGGCCAAGGTATCTCTAGCGATCACATATCATCAATGCATCAGTTTCATGCTGGAAAGACTGAAAGCAGCACTTTAGCAAAACATGGAAATATTTTCTAGCAACTAGACAGAAACTGGCAACACTTTGATTTTCTGATAATTTTTAGGTTTTACTTCAGAATAGAGTCAAGACAATGTATTGCTGAATAAGTGACAGGTTTTGTCAAGAGTTTTTTTTATAATAGAGTGTGGGTTTAGGTAGCAAGGGAAGCCTCCAGGCATACTCAATATAGAGTTATGCATATTTCATAAGCACATTTTTATATTACTATATTTCATTGTATATGTTTAATATATTTAAATTGTAAATCTACTTTCCCACACTACCTGCTTCACATGCAACAGGCTATTTCCAACTTTTCTTCCAGTTCTGTTGCAGGGACAGCTTTCTGCTACACCTAAATATTTCACTAAACTTTACCCTGTTATTATTGGATGACGAGTAAGATTTTGTGACTTATTCACGAGCTTAAAGCCATGGGAACAAGCTTTTAGTGTGAATCTGATTAGTTTGCTGCACGTCCCAATGCTTTTAATCCATATACTGGCCTCGATGGCAATTAAATCAAGTAAAGAAAGGATTAAGTTAAAAGGAAATTTGAAAGACCCAGACAGGTCCAACTGGCAGCATCTAAAGTTCTATTTATGATAACAATGACTTGAGCTTGAAATCATGCAGTGGTAACTACCCATAGCATAATCAGAAGAAAAAAGGCTGAGTAGTTGTTGAGAAGTAATTGGACCTTCATTAACCATTCAAATGTCACAAATAACACAGAACGCTTCTGGTTTCAGCAAGGTGAGAAAGAAAGATCAGTGCAATAGTTTTTGTTACATTTGGCCTCATCTGGATTTTGTGATGTTAAAGCTTCAATATCTTTTTTCTTTACAGGTTTAACCTTCACATCCATAATTTCTGTTCTGCAAAGACTAGACTTATGAGAATAAATATTTTTAAATTCACTGCCTAAACTTGAAAATTTGAAATTTTGACAAACTAGGAAGTTGAGAAAAAATAATTTTATGTTTGGCAAAAATAGGTTTTTTGTTACAAATTTGATATAGTTAAATTTTAGAGTTAAACACTATTTCAAAGAAGTCCAAGTATTTATAAAAATACCAACAAATTTCCTTTTTTTTCTACAATCGTTCAATACACAAAAATTTGCCAAAATAAATATTGACATCTTTTCTGTGAGTGGAAGAGGTTATTAAATTCAAGTACTTCATGTCTCTAGAGCAGGTTAGGTGCCGAGTGTTTCGTGTTCTGCATATTGGAAAGTAAACCAAGAGCATCCATGTTGCTGAATCTAAATCAACTTTTTGAGGGAGAGCCATTTCAAAAGGTGCCACGTTTGGAGGTGCCAGTCATGCTGTATGCAGAGAGGCTGACTCTCTCTCACTTCCTGCAGCATCTTCCTTTTGCTGCTTGACTTCCATCAGTGGCAGGTTGTTACCCTCTCCTGCAAGTCATGCACCCCTGGGTAAGACAGCCTGCATCCCCTTCTAGTTGATGGATTTGTTGGATGAGACACGAGCGATCGGCTCCTATGGAGCATCCAGCATTGCAAAACAAACCAAGAAAACGCACGCACACACTCAGCATAGGGACTTCCCTCCTTCCAGGAACCATAAAGCAACTGCTTAAGATGTATTTCTGACTGAGGCATCTGAAGCACGAGTGAAGCATCTCTGTTGACTCCCATGAAAGAAACACACCTTCCTTGTGACCAGTGACAGTAAAGTAATTGCTGTATTTAATGAAGTATATGGAAGCTTGGTCTTTTTTAGTCATAAAATATGAAGTAAAAACATGATAAACAATAATGCAAGTTTTTCTGAAAAATGCAGTATAAATGATGGCATTAATGTGAGGAATTTTTACACCAGATATGTGCCTATGGCTTGCATAAGAGAGGAGGAATAACATGAGTTTGGAGCCTATTGGTAAGATTATAATAATGATACTACATTATTTCAGAGAGATGAAGAGGGAAAAGAGCTTAAGAGATGTTTCATCTTAGTGAGAGAGTACTATAAAAAGAAGACTAGACAAATAGTCATAAAATATGATATAATGAATTAGTTTGGCATTATGAGCAAAAGGAAAATATTATTAATTTGTGAAGCAGACAGTCATCTTTGCTACAGAATTAAAAGTGAGAAAGCTTTTATAAACGCTACCCACACGATCTAACACCTCACCAGAGCTCAACTATGAAACCAACTTATTCTGCTGATTACTGCTGTTCTAGCCATCTTTCCTGCATGTAAATCATTAAGTCAGCCAGTTATGAAGCTGTTGAATGTTTCCAAAGTGTCGCTTACCAGAAGGATTTGATAACTTACAGAGAAATGAACTGTTTTGCTTTCTGATCTTGATTAAGTACTGCTAACATACCACGTTTTGTGACAGTTTCAAATGTGGATTATTTTTGGTACTTATTTCCCCACCACCAAGTATTTTTACAATTTTTATCTAGCTCACTACATGTACGTGTACGTTTTTAATCTGTATGATGCAAATCAGTTAAACCATAGTACCACCTAAGACCCTTTGTAGCACAGGAGAAGAGAAGGCCTATATTTAATCACCTATTTGTTTGGCTTCAAACGAAGTAGAAAGATGACAATAGCAAGAACTAGTAGCTCTGTCTAGCAGGTACGAAGGCCAGCTCTGAAAGCATGCAAGATGAAAACAAGTCTTATCAAAGCTTCTTCAGAACTTCAAACACCTCAGCTTTCCCCACACAGCAGCACATGGAAAGAGGTATCTGGAGTTCAGCTGAAGGCTGATAGAGACCCAGCTTCTAATGAGAATTTTCACAGGGAGGAAGGATATTGAAATAGTTCTTACAGTTGATGATGTTGCAAGTGCCCAGCACTAAGTACTGTGGAAGTTAGTACATATCAATCCCCTTACATTTTCTAGTTTGCAGAGGGAAGACTTTCTAGTTTGCACAAAAGTAAGCAGTACTTCTGCTGGCCCCTTTCATCACTAGTTCAAGGAAGCTACAAATTCCCGAGGAGAAACTCTAGAAACAAGACTAAGGTGTAGTAAGTTAACAATAACCCATTTAATGTAGAGCAGTATTCATTTATTTCCTATGTATACTGAACTGTAAGAGTCTTTGGGGTCTGGCTACTGAGTTTGTAGTTTGAAAGAAACATGCAGTATTTGCTCAGTGTATAAATTTTGATTCATATAAAACCAGCAATCTTATATTTTTCATGTCAGTGGCAATCTTGGCCCAAACTTTAACATTCATTTCCTGGAGAAAACCTACATCCCAGACACTGATCTGTCTGGGAAGAATAGAGCACCCTGCTGCTTGTTCCAGCTTTCCACACAAACTGCTGCATCACAGGCTAGAGCATGAATGTCAGTAAATCCCACCCACAGCACTGCATAGTCCAACCAGATGTTACCCAGTGTTTCAAGTTTTCCCAGTTGTATCATCTGTGCTGTTACGGGATGTGGTCATCTAAAAGTATCACCTATTGGAATCGTATAATTTTGTGAGGAATTCCATTTTCCCTAAAAGCAAGGTCTTGCTTTTTGCTGAATGAAGCAGATCAAACTGAACATTTTCAAGTACTATTCTTTAAAAATATCAGTCAGAAAAGAATGAAGAAGAAAAGCCAGCAGTGATGAAACTGAGAACTTTTTGATCAACTGTAACTTCATAACCACTAAAAAATGTTCATTACAATATAAAAAAGTGACTGTGATGAAGACAGCTTGCTATAGAAATAGAAAGAAAATTACATTTGAAAAGTCGAGAAAGGAAAGAATAGTGGAATTTTGAGAAGGTAACAATCTCTTAGCTCATGGAAACATCTGCCATGTTACCTCAGCTGCAATTACTGATGGTTCCCAGTGAAGTTTCGTCCCTTACCTAAATGCTTCTTTGCTCTGTCCCTCTAGTAAACAACAAAAATTTTTAAACTGACTTCAGGGGCAATTTCTTCACGTCCCCCTTCCCACAGTTTCTAAGAACTTTTATCAATAACTGTTATGTGCAGAGACCCCACTGCTCAGCTGTGATAGAAGCTAGCTTGAAATAATTTTTACATGTTCAAGCAAGAATGCCATTTGCAAATGTCAACAATAAATTGGTTTTAGCAATGCATAAATCCATCTGCTATACACCAACCTTCTTTGGTTTGGATTTTATGTTATAACTCTTGGATACATCATCTGATTTCTGTTTATGCCTCTTCTAGAGGTAGAGCTCGTTAGTTGTGGTTCAGACTGTTCCTGTCACAGGCAAAATCATGCATTTTCTGGTTTATTTTTCAGAACTCACTCCCCAGCAATAGCTTTTGTCTAGTGAAAGAAAGAAGCCTGTTGTATCTTACCTTCCAATGTACTTTGCCTCCAAACCTCACCTCAGCCCCTCACACATATACTCACACTCTTTGGACCTGCAAACCTGTTGGTTATTGGAAAACAAGTAATTAGGCCCAAGGGAGTCTTGAGCAAAAGTCGGGAGGTTAGGAAGGATAGCAGTAGGTCAAAAATACCTGCTCTTGCATAGCCTAGGAGTCCTTGATAATTTTTTTTTTTTTTTAAATTTGTTAAGTATCTGTGGAAAACAGAATTAATGAACTTTCCCACCAGACCTCAAGGCCTGAGTAGTGAGTTCAGATTCACATATTCTTTCAAAGAGTGGGGAATCTCTAATCCTAAAATGATAGACTACTCATTGCCTACTCATAGAGTAGCTGTGTGGGAAACTTCCGTCATATGTTTTTCAGTATCAGATAGGACTCTGATAATTGAAAATGACAAGGAAAAAGTAGTTCAGATAAAGAAGTGGATGAGAGTAGAATATTGGGGGCTGGGAGCGGTGTATGAATATGCCATTGTCTTTGATGCAGACAAGTATACTTGTGAATTCCCACTCATCCAGCCAGTAACTCATACTCTCTGTTTCACCAACAGGCTGACAGATCTCCTGAAGGGGTGAAGAGCACATCAAAAGAGGCTCTTCCTGAACCTCACCAAGCAGTATTGTCTCATAATTTGGCTATCCAGGTATGATATTTCATTGTGTTTTAAAACTCCCCATTCTAATGAGCAGAGTTCAGAGACCAAATCCTTTCACCTTTGCTTTGCACATTCTTCCCAGAAAGAGGCATGATTTCCTCTTTATTGCATTTTCTGGGATGTACACTGACCTAGCATTTGCACCTTTCATTTTGGTACTGCTGTGATCTGACAGAACACTATATTTGACTTCTATGTGTAAAATTTTTCGGGGCGCTGATAGTGAAAGATGCTCTTCAAGTATTAGGGAAAAGCATAGACCTCGAGGTTCTGGAGGGCATCACAGGACAATGGAAATTCCCTGAGGTCTGGCCTCTGTCCTCATCAGAACTAGCTGCTATATGGAGCATATGGAGGTCGGTACAAATATCATCTCTGTAGGTACGTAAGCTCCACTCATCTCTGTAGTGCCAGATATAAATGACGAGAATATAATTGTTAATAAAATCTGAACTGAAATCTCACTTTGGTCTCTGACACATCTGCTGATCCGAGTGCACCTACTACCCTGCCAGAAAGTTCAAAAGGGGAACCTGGCTTCGAACAAAAAGTAATAAAGCATTATATAACATTTAGCTCAGAAAAGGCTCCTACAGTGGTAAGGAAAGCCAAAGAAAATTAAGCACTTCAGAAACAAGAGAAGGTTGGAAAAAGTAACCACTGAGGATGAAGAGAAGCTCAGAACAGACAGAGATTTTGGTCCAAGTAATTTCTAGTAAGATAATTAATAAACATCATGCCAAGAATTATTTAAGTGCAGGAGGCAAACACAAAATATTGCTATTACCATATGTGAGATTATTGTTTCTGTTCTGCTCTCCCATAACCTTCACTATTTAGCTGTTTTAGTAACCTGTTGCTTATTTATGGCAGAATTCTTCACTGGTTGTTACAGGCTGAATGTCTCAAGGAAATGTAGGTGTACCAAGAGGAAGTTGTCCAGGTGGGTGCAGAAGGCCTAGTTATGGTCAACTTAGTGGCCAGAAATGGAGGTGAATTGGAATATACACAGGCTCTATGGTAACACAGATTCACTGCCAGCTGTGGCCAGATGTCATGAGGTTGTGGATACAGATCCAAAGCATCTCTTCACCCAGGAGGGATAAACTTGGAAAATAATGTACTTTAACTGCTTTTAGATTGCTTAAGAAAAGTAAGTTCTTGGTCCCAGTACAGAGGAATTGCCAAGGAAAGGAAATAGAAACAATTGATTCCTGATTAGGAGTCAGACACATGATTCACTACTTGCTGTGGTGGAAAAAAATTGCCCTGGATAATTCAAGCTTTGTACGGCTTGTACAAGTGGATGTGTGGGTCAAATCCATTTTTCATCATGGAGTCATGGAACACATGTCCCTGATCAGGCTGCACGTGAAAGGGCAGAAGTTACTCATTTTGCAGTGACAACAGATATGTGATCTTTTACCATTTTTTATCCCCAAAACACTGGGTAGTGAAAAATTAGGGAAAAATACCAGACTAATGTCAGAATACTCAAATACCTTCCCAAAAAAGGGTATGTCATCAGATGCTACTTTTTCTTAATGCAGCACGCTTGTATATCAACACCGAGAGAGCAGTTAGCACCTGCAAACACTGGCAAATTGAGAATGTGAATGTCTTTGCACAGTTGGAGTGGCGCCAGATGAATGGGCAAGAGAGGGAAAGACTAAAAGAGCTATGAGATTTGGTGTTCTGGGAGCTACTGCCACTGTAAGAACATGGAATAAAGGGCTCTGGGGTTTGGCTTCACAGCTGTGCAGCCAAGATGGATTCACAGCTGTGAAACAGACACACGCTGCCAGTGTTTTGGGTTGCAAGGTGAAATTTTGATAGCAAAGAGTCAAATTAGTAGATAGTAGCTGAGAATGCTGAAACTGTTTTAAGCTTCAGCAGCTTTGTGTGTTGACTAGCATTTAGTGAGTGAGAGTGTCAGTGGTGCAAAGAAAACAGGATTTGAAACTAGGACAAGTTTTTTGTTGAAACATGTACAGGAGGTGCTGTCAAAGGCATTACAGCTACCTTCTGCGAGTAAGTAACTCTGGTGGAAGTGAAAACTTGATCGGTAGTGTCTCTGAAGGACATCACAGCAGCTGTAACTAGACAAACAGAAGAACTGGCAGATTGTAATGGTGGCCGGCTGAGGAGGAGAGCTGAGAACGAAAGTGTTGGCGTGAGCACACAGGCTGTCTCTGAAGGGCAAAACACAGGGTCAGAGAGGAAAGGTTCATGTTGTCTTCACTGCTTTCTAACATGTAGCCACTTCCTGTTTCTTCTGAGAAAGGTGAACAATAAATGAACTTGAATTTGGGCAAAGCTTCAAGGTTTTTATTGAATGGTACATAACTAATAAACAAGATTATACACTGTCAGTATTTTCATGGAAAATAGACTTTGTTAAACACAGCAACATACTTCTGCCTTTTGGATAGATGCTAATTTAGCATTTATAAAACACAAGACCCCAGCAGAGCTGGAACATTCTCCCAGCACAGCCTAAGATGGCTCCTGCTGGAGCCTTTTCTCCAACCAAACTGTCAGCACTGGCTCAGAGACCATCAGTCAGCTCCATCACAGCACTTCTGGGACACTATGCCACTGAAGGGAGCTAAGATCAGGCTTCTAGAGCAGCAGTGTCATCAGTGCCAGCCTGTGGGGAGGCCTCTGTGAAGTGCAGAGCACTATGCCAGAAATGGAACCAATAAATATCAATGCAGGAAAAAAGTCAACATTCCTTTGTACATTAGTGTGCTCTCCTACGTCTGCCCCCCAGACTTGTGGATCAGCCTTGCAATGACACACAAACCTCTGTCATAATAGTGTTTGGATTTCAGTTGATCAGTAGGCATGATGAAATTTGACAGTAAGATGCTCAACTGCAACAGCAATAGCTCTTAATGCTATACACACATATATATTGGTACAATACATCTCAAAAAAGTCAATGGCCTAATGTAGCCATTTCTATGGGACAGGGTTAATCTCCAAATACAAATGCATATACTATTTATTCTCCTCCAAACCATAGAAGTTACAAAGAATATTCTCTCACCTTCCTGTACACCTTTTGTAAAAAGACAATTAATTTTATTTCTTTAACTGAAATGAATTAGCAGACTGTCCATCCCAGCTAGGAAATGGTTGCTCTCTTTCCTTGTTACAGTTAATGGTGATGTGGAATGGAATAACTTTTTTCTCTAGCTTCTCAGAAGGCATTTTCACATAGACTCCAGTAGTGAGACATTGTCTTCTCTTTACCTGTAAAATATGGGAAGTAAAATAAACAGGCGTTCATAGCATAATAATTGACCAGCACATTTTAGAGAAATGGATGGATGTTCTTCTTTTACTGAGTACAATGTATTCTAGACACCTTTCTCTGCCTCTTTATAGAAGATATGTTGAGACTATTTGAGGGAGGATCAGGATGTACAAGGGCTATTTATACAAAAAAAAAGAATCCTGCCATTCATTTAGCCCTTTGAAGGTGCTCCTGCATCAGAGTTCAGTGTTGGTTCAAAGCTAGAGTGTTCACACCAGACAACTTCATTTAACTTCTAGGGACAAGGACTGATTGAAAAATATGGGACAGAGATATTGTTTGATTTCAAGCTGAGTTTCATTTCTAACAGACCACGAGTACTGCAGACCCCCGTGGAAAAAGGCAACCCAGGCTTACATTTTGCATTCTTTTGTGCAGACATTTCTAGCTATGAAATTAAAAATGCTTAAAGTTACACTTGCCCCATCCAAGGAGAAGCCTGTTTAAATTTGCTTTGCAGAGGCGAATGGTGAGAAAAGGAAAAACCAGATCCTGGGATTTTGTGTGAATCATTTGTGAAATCAGAGTATGTGTGAAGACTGTTGCCTTCAATCCAGAAGCATCCAGGACTTTGCCTGGTTTTAAGCATCCATACCTAAGCCAAGGCTCAGCCCAGCTGATGGAAGCTGACTGCTTTCTAGTACACTGGCAACACAGATGAGCCGTAAACAAACATAAGTGGCAGCTCCAGCAAGTTCTCTTATTTTGCATTATTGTAATAACATTGCACTAGTAAAATGGAACATCCCACTGGGTTTGTTCCCAATGTTCTTCCCTGTTCTCATTTTTTTCTCCTTGTCCTCATCACACAAAGGGGTATTATTAGCAGAAGGGGGCTGAGTTGATGGGACTTACCGCTTTGCCTGCAAGAACGGCTGAGATGATGATACTGTAAAGAAAAAATCCTGAGGCAGTAGCTCCTAATACCCAGAGATATATGGCAGTGTCTGGACAAGGTTCTGGATCTAAAACATGATATCATACAAGTCATGTCACACATAAGCCTCATAAGGATGGCCCTAGAGTCAGTAAATCAGCCTCAACACTGCTTTTCTCTAGCATGTGCTATCCCAGGATACCACCAGGACTGAGCTCTGAGTCACTGCCCACTCAAGTTCAAATGAAAAGAGTCTTTATCTGTAGAAGAGCATATACACCTTACTCTGTTAGTTTTGCACTTCTGTATCTAACTGCCTAGACATACATGTACACTGCATGGTGTTGCTTATGGTATCAAACATCCCTAAGCTGCTAAATATATTGCATGGCTATGACTATGCTTGCTTTGGGTGTGTGCAGGGAGACCTGAAAGAAGTCAGAGCTAATCAAAATTTTCAGTGCTCAAACCAGTATTCACCCTCATTTCTTACAAACAGAACTCTGAAGACCTTTGCGACGTAATAGCAACTCCCTTTACTTGGAAATATCACAGTTCTGTAAACCTGCTTGGCTTACCAATGACATAGAGATGTGTCCCATTTCCCTTGTTCATAAAATAGGGTGGGGGGTACATCCGCTCCATCTTGCAAACGTAAAGCCCGGTGTCATTCACTTGCAGGCCAGCCAGGGTGAGGGTCACATTGTTTTGGCCAGGGGTAACATGGCATCGAATGACCTTTTTCACAAAGAATGTTTTAAACTCCGTGGTGTATGATGAAGCACAAATTTCTGTGAACTGGTCACCAGTCTGTTTAAGCAAAGTCACTCGGATTTCCTTTGCGTTTCCAATGTTCTTGTATTTACACACCAAGCTGGCGACTCCTTGCCTGTTGGCCAGCACCATTGCTGGCTGAGTCACTTCCATTACTGTAAGGAAGTAAAGAGCATGACGGTAAGTGAACTGTCAAGAAAGAGTCCCGAGTCATTTACTTCAAACCTTCACAGTAGGAAGGGAATCCTGCCATCTCATATTATCCATGGGGGATTCCTAGAAATGCTGCTTTCAAAGAAAGGATTCCAAGACCACAATTCACATTAGCACTGCATTAATATTCTTTAAAAAGCTCAAGAAATGCTTTGATTATTAAAAATGATATTATAAATCTCAGCAATTACTTGTTGCTTAAATAGTAGGTTGTATGGCTCACTTAGTCAAGCAGTGAATGACCTGCATGCTTCAATTTCCCTCAACACAAAATTTTTAATATACATAAGAAACCAAACGAAAATAGACTATAGATGGTAAGGCTGAAATTTGAAATTTAAAATCAGGCTTTTAAACCACAATTTCTGTCTGGTAGAAATAAACATGTTTACATTTAGGAACAAAAAGTTGACATCCTGTAAAGAACATGGAACAGAACTATTAAGGTAACAGTAAAACTGAATTGAAAATCTGTTTGCATGTTTTTGCTTCTGATTTTTTTCTCTCCTTATTTTTAACTAGCTACTCCCAAGCCACAGTATAGCAACAATATATACCCCAAGCCAATATAGCAGCACATAGGAAAGCCTGATAAACAGACTGCAAAAAAAATCTTAAGGGGAAATTGCTGTGCCAGGTACAACCCCACTGACAGCTTTTTGCAACTTCTCTTTTCTATACTGACACATAATGGGAAGGCACTGTCTTTTGCTCTAGTAAGCTGTGAAGACTCAGTATTACTTTTTCAATCTCATTTTATATTAGTCCATTTTGGGGCAGGGCTTGTCTTCTTCAGTTCTGCACTGCAGGAGTTCCAGATGAAGAGTAGAATTTCTCCATCCATTCAAACCTCTATACCCATGTTATCAGCTGTCACAACTTCACTTGCAACGCCTAGTTTTTCAGCATCTTTTCTTCCTTCTTGATCTACTCTGAATGTTGCCCAGTGTCGCTAGAGGTAGTACTGCTCTGAAGTCTGTGTCTGGTTTTCCAGACATCTTGCAGTGCCCCGAGACCTTGCTCCCATCAGTCCTATGTCACCTTCCTCTCCCTGTTGTACCAAGTCTGTCTCCTGCAAGGACATGAAACTGAAAACAGGTCGACACCCCCAGATACCTTGACTCCTTCATCTACCCACCTTCAGCAATTGCAGTGGCTGTGCAGAGAAAGCCCACGGTGACCAATATTGAGAGCATTCCTGTGCTGGGACAGATGCTGAAGGGGCTGAAGGTGTCTGATGCCTTCAGACTTTAAGACAAACTGGAACTCTCAGGACTGGAAAAGAGGCGACACCTTTCAGGATACTGAATCTTCGAAATGTTTGAACCCACACAGAGCCAGTGTGTATATATAGCTTTGATCCCCGATGCTGTACCTGAAAGTAGTATGAGGCTTTGTTTTGGTTTTACGAGAAAGGAAGTAGTGGGTTTGATTAGTACGTGCACAGTTAAACAGCATGATCCAAAACAACTATTCAGCAGATGGAAAATATATATTCAATCTGAAACTGCCGTCCATTCTGCTTTAAGAATTGTGGTAGGAAAGGTAATCATCATTAGAGCGGTTCAGGCCCTTTGGTGGTGCCAGCTTGCAGAATCATAGCACTTAATATTTTAGCAATCATCAGGTATTTCCTACCAGGACAACATGCAGAGAACTGTACTTCTGCCTAATGTGGTACAGTGAATCACTGCAAGCTAGTTTTTCTATGGAGGACTTGCCTCTACCCCCAATTTCTTTGCTTGCTTTAATGTTAGTGCTTTTGATGTTTAAAAATTTCTACCCTGTTCAAAATACTGATTACACTTGCAATTACTTCATCTTTTTGTATCAGCAACATGACTTGAATCATAACTCAGCCTCTTTAAGCTTTCGTGTTTCCAAGAAAAAATTATCTAGGTTTATAGCTAATGACTTCCACATCTGTACAGAACTTTGCTACCTACAGACTTTACTGCCTACCTACCTTGACAAAAACAGATGAAAAATGATGAAGGAGCTTTGATTATTGCTATCTCTGCTTAGAGCACCTGCATCATTTCAAATCTCAGTGAAACAATTTTTGCTCATTGGCCTTTTAAAAGTCATGTAAGCTCTGAAAATTGTTTTGCTTTTTTATGTGATAGGCTGTCATATCCATGAATCATTACCTAAAGAATTCCATAAAAATGAAGGTTCACCTCAGTTATCCTGAAGGCTGGCATTCTTTTTTTTTTACACGCACTTTGAGAAGTTCTTTTAGAAGGTGCTTCATCATTTATATATGTAGATCTAGTAGATTGCAAAGACCTGCTTTTCCACTGTGACCTAGAAAAACTAACAGCATTAGTTCTTGAACACTAGCCCGCCCAATCCAAAGATCCAGGAAAAATGCCTAGCCTTGAAATCACATAAATACCTAGTGATATAAAAAAGTTTACTGCTTCCATACCTAGGTTATGCAATATTTGTAATGACAGATTCGCAGTCATTTTAATCTTAACCAGCATTTAAAACAGAACTGATGATAAATACAAATACTGCTATGGGAAAATGAAAAACTGCACCCTAATAATGAGACAGGCACATACTGTATTACTGGTTAGACAAGCTTAAATCAATTTTAATATTAAATGTAATATTAAATAAATGCTATTGCAACATCATGTACCAGAATATCAGTGAGATTTATGGCATGAAATTACCAGGTTATGCCTGACATTTTCATATTCAGAGTAGTAACAAAATTATCTGTCCTTTGTATCTTCTGGGCTTGGGTTTTGCATTAAGTTAAACAAATGATGCATTTGAGCTTCATCAACTGTAGTGTCATTTCCTGATAATTGATTGAGACTGCAAATTGATGCTGCAATTAGCCACTAAACGCTGGCAAAGGACTGCCATGTAAAACTCAGTGCTCATGCCACACATATCCACAGGATCTTGCACTGCTAGAGTGAGAGGCAGTGCTCTGGCACTCCTCTCTCTCCTGTTTGAGACTGCTCTAGCAAGCTTTGTTTCCAGTGGTACTCATCTTGTTTCCTGGCTGTTTTGTTCTCAGGGTGCCTTTTCAGATCCATGACTTTTTACTTTTTACCCTTGTTCCTCCTTAAAAGCCTTGTGTTATGATAATTACTCTTCTAAGTAAAGCACAACATGTCTCCCTGTGGAGTCTCTTGAAGTCATCTCTGTCTTCGCAGATAGGGCAGCCTGAAGTGAGCCCAGGCTGCCTTGGGTTATCCCTTCCAATGGATAGAGATTACCTTGCCATGGTGCCTTCTACCCTTCCTAATCAGACTTTGGATCTTGAGTTAATGTATGCAGATAGCGGATAGATCATGCAGTAAAAGAGGTCTTATTTCAAGTAAGATCTCACTTTCACTGCTCCCATCCTTCCCAGCTCAGTTATAGCATGGGACAAGGTATTGGTTACAGAATGAGTTCCCCACTAAAATAAAATCCACAAGAATCGCTAGGGACAACTTTTCTCTCCTCTGTGCCCCTTATCTAACTAGTCTTCAGCAGGTCAAGAGTCTCTGGAATTCTGCTTGCCCCGCCTTCCCTGAATATATCATATGAAAAATACAGGCTATGCTTTGTGGGCTACAGCCACAGGACCTATCTTACCTAGTTACTGCACCTTCTTGTCTGTGTAGTCTGGTATCTTCCCACCCTGACTGTTTTATCATGGGAACTGTTCTTCTTTCACCCTTTCCCACAAATGGAACCTTACACATGGCCTAGTGGCCGGGCAAGGGAATGGCTGAAAGAAGAGCCCTAATCTTGACTTTGAGGTTCAGGCCTTTAAGTGAGGTTATTCCTCAGGCTGTTTCTAAAAGCTTGTGCTTTGTGCTCCAAATGATCAATATCATATTCTAATTTCCTTTAATGCACATACTTAGACTATAGTGCTCTTTGTTCTTAGGGGTTATATTAATTCCCATGTCACAGGAAACCTTTATACTTTACATATGCTACCAGAGCAAAGTGTTGGAGCAGGGGAGAGGACTGAGGGCCTTGCAGTGCTAAGCTGCAGAGCTTTAAACAAAGGGTTCAGCTTAGGGGTGGTTTGGGCTTCACAACCTCTTTGAACTTAGCTGAGGGAGGGCCATGCAGTTTTACACTGGACTACACTACTGTGATTACTCAGATTTCTAGGAAGTTGAATAACTAGGTTTCTCATGTAAGTTTCTTTCTCATTTTGGGTTACTCGCATTCTAGTGATTTGCTTTTCTTCATTAACACTTGTTAGGGAAAACCTTCCTGCTGATACTCTGTCAGAATTCCCATTGCAAAATGTTATTATTCACAAAATTATTTTCACACTTTTAAGCCTGTCTCATGCTGCCCATGTTTTTTTCTTCTATGACAGGAACTTGCATAGTAAATTGCTTGAGATGTAATGGGGAGAAGAAATTCTTACAATTTGCATAAGTATCTGGTTTCAGGATATTTTGCTAAACTCAAAATGTGAGATCACGTCTTCTTATGTTCAATAGTTCACATTTTTATCATGTTAGTTTGCCACAAACCTATTGGGGTTTTGAAATGCACTGTCATTTGAAAAAAATCCAGACCACTAAGTGGCTGAAGAAAAAATCTTTTGTACAAAACAAGAGGTAAAGAGAAAAGGAAATAACAGAGTGACTGGAAAAATACCATTTCATTACCATTAAAGGACTAAAACCTGGGTAGTGTAAGTAAAGGCTTAGGTATAACCAAGTTTGGTGGATCAGGCTTAGTTCTTGAAGGAACCACAATTCACATCACAAAACTATTGATTTTAAAGTCTCTCAGAACTATTGCTTTTTTCTCAGCTTCTAACCTGGTTTTGTAAATGCTGTTCTCCAGTCCTAAGCCTGTGCCCTCAAGCTACCAGTTCTCAGTTAGCCTTGAGTGCCTGCATTCTAGCCCTTACCTGGCTGGCTTTGCTACATGTTATTTGTCATAAGCCATCTATGTCCCAGTAGCAACCAGGCCTTTGTGAAGGTATTGCCCCCACTCCATCCCCATGCAGCTTACAGTCAAAATGTAAGATCTGAGATGTATGGGAAGAGATACAGACAGAAGTAAGAGGAAATAGAGACACAAGGCTTAGAAACAGCACAGGCAAAAGGTCTTCACACACTGACTTCCTTATTCTCCAGTTTCCTGTAGGGGTTGTGACAAGGGAAAGATTTTAGGACAAATTTTAACAGAGACCGTAAACGTCTTGGCAGATGTTTAATGACTTTCCTTTACTGGAAGGAGTTCTCCAAAGCAGAGCTCCACATATTTGTTGTTTCTAGACCAATCACTTGGGATTGAGCACAGAATAAAGCAGATATCATCACCCCTAAGCAAACTTTGAAAGCTGGTCTGTTTTCATGAATAAGCGAAGAAGAACCAAAGGAAACCCCCAAGTCTAAAATTAAGCCGTTAAGTGTACCCCATGACTGAAGAAATACTGGAGAAATGTTTTACTTCCACTTTCCTTTATGTCTTAAAGCATTGCAAAAAGGAAAAACACCAAAAGATAGACATAGTTCCAAGTCTTTGGCTCTGAAAGTGCAGCAGTTTGAATTTAGTGAGGGACACAAGAATAAATCATAAAGTTTTGCTGAAACATGTGAGAAATGACGTTCTAATCAAAAATGAGATGGGTAAGAAATATTTTTAAAGGGTGCAGATGAGGAGCATAATTAAGGGCCTACTTCCAGTTTACACAGGGCTAATGAAGTCCCTGGTTTAAAAAAAAAAAAAACAAAAAAAAAACCCAAGAAAGAAAAATTAAGGTATTTCAAACTATTAAGATCAAAGCAGGATTCCTGGAAAACCTAGAATTAAACCTTTATAAAGCAAAGGACTCAATGAAGTTTACATAAAGGAGATAGTGCTCCAGCTCAGTAGACATATGGAGAATCCAAATGTTTGAAAGACAGGAGACCTGACAAAGAAAGGCATTTTCCTAAGCTCACAGTGTGAAGTTCATCCAAGGAAGGGCATGGAACAGATTCTAAAGTACTTCTTTGAATTAATGACAAGTGAGTAATGAAGATCAGCTTCATTTGCCAAAGTCCGGAGGCCATTTCTGAAGAGTGGATGTGAGCTGATAGTTAGAATGGGATGGGCTACAAAATGAAAGTAAATTAAATTAAATTAGGTTAAGGGAGAAGTCAGTAACGTAGCAGCAGAAGTCACTGGACAGGCACAAAGAGAATGACAAGGTGTTCAAACTGTCAGATATACACTAACATTTGGAATACTCAGCAGTGAGCCAACATTTGTCAAGGCCAGCAGAGATGGTTTCAGCGGTTGAGGTGAACAGGAATCATGAGCTAAGGCTTCTTGTTTGGTCACATTCAACCACATCCACATTTTGTCTGATTTGCCTTTGCAGGGACTAGATCTCAGAACTACAGCATAGTATGCATCTCTTCCCAGGGGCACACGAAGTTTGGGAACACAGGCCACAAGCCTTGGACATCTTAGGGAAACAGCTTCTACATGGAAATCTCAGAGGGCTTGTGATGAGATGGAGATAGGGAAATGGGAATACCAAGGAGGGAAAGGATGTTTTGGCAGATATATGAGTGGCTGGATCAGTGAAGGGTATATGTAGCTTTTTAGCTTTCAGATGTCACTGTTAGGCTGAGTGAAATATATTCCCAGACAAAACCGGCCCAGAAGCCTCTTATGAGTGAAAAAACATTTTAGTGAAGACCAGATAATGCACCACCTCCATTCCTGTCAATAATGCTCTTTAAATTTTGCATGACAGAGCAAGGTGTTGTGGAAACACAGCACTGAGGGATGGGAACCATTTCAGAATCCCTCCTTGCTATAAACCTTGCCTTGCCTTTCTGCTTCAGACAACTTCTCCTTGCCTCTTTCCTTGCAGTTTTATTTACAAAAAGCATAGAATGAATAGTGGCTTTATCACAGATTGTTTATTCAGGGCTTGTACGAGAATGTATTCCTGGGAATTATGTCTAAGATCTGTAGGGCTGATGCCCTGATGTAAGGAACTTTAATGTTCAATCCGTTTGCCTTTGGTCCATGCCACCACATGTTACTGACAGTTTACAGTGATGTGTGCAAGGATTGTGAGTTGCCATTAGAATAGTTATTAAATCATAGGCTAGGGGCGCTGGAAAACAAAGATACAGAATTTTTAGCAGAGGATTGTAGAATAAATCCCAGACTTCGCACGAATCTTTCTGGTTTTGAAGTACAGCAGCTGCAAAACAATTGTCACTCCATAAGGCAGACATCCCTGCAAATGGGATACTATAGCCAAGCAGTGGCTTTATGGCTGGCATCAAGTGAGTCAGCAAACTAAGAGCACGTCCTATACCTTCCAAAATGTATTAGCTGCAGAATTTGTTGTTCAGCCCACTCTTCACCACAGAATCTGATTTCATGTACAAAGCCTTACTCTTGGATTAGTGATAGCTCAAACTCCCTTTGTCTTTCCTAGTTTATGAAGTATTTGAAACCACATTTCTAGGACTTAGCAATTGCCCTTTCCCTACGTGCCTGCCAGGGCTAAGTACAAAAACAAACCCCTGAAATGTCTGAAAGACCAGATGTGCAAAAGGAGGCTGAAGTCTTTCATCAGCCAAAGTGAAGTTTGAAATAGCTGACAAGGCTCTACTCAGAAGCTCCTTCTTACTCTACCTCTTTGCTGACAGACATTAGCGCCCCTACAAGCTTTATCTTTCTCATACTCTTAGACAGTCACATCATAGCAGCTCTTAGGATATTAACTTGAACGCATGCGGCCAGCTTGCTCTCCTGGTTATTTAAGTTGAGCACTGATTAATGCCTGCTATAAAGCCTCTGACTGCAGTGAGCATTCAACGTAAGTGCTTCTTCACAGCTCTAGCTGGTTCCTCCCACTATCACACCTGAAAACCCAGCTAGGAAAAACTACATTTTAAAATTCAAATCCATCCTCCAAAATAATTTGTAATGTTTTGGTCACAGGGATAACATACTAAGAAGTACGGCAGTGAACAGTTTTGTTGGCCTGTGTACTAGGGATGAAGGGGAGAATCAAGGAAGTTCACTAATGTATTCCTAGAGGGGAAAGAGATTGTGAAAAAAGGCTGCAAAATCAGTAAGAGGGTATATAAAAAGGAGGATGGGCTTGTGGGTAACACTCCACTTGGGGAATTCTTCTTTTTGATATCAGTGAAATTATATCTGGTACATACAAAGAAAACAAATGTGTTGGATTGGATCCAATAAAAATCAAACTCTAAGCAAAGTAGGAAGAAATGTTTTGAATTTTACAGCTTTGAAGAAAGGTTTTTTAGAAAACACATGTACCTATTTTCATAAAATTTTTTTAAGTCCCCAACAATATTTTTCTTTTTTAAATCATTAGCTCTTTTTCAGAAAAAAGACCCAGCAGTGTCTTACATACCTGGCAAAATACATTTTTTCTTTTTTCTATCTAGAACCAATAATGGGTGAAATGAGAAGAAGGTGAAGGGAACCTTTTTCGGCAAGAGCAACTGCAGTTAAGCAAAGCTTTCTTGAGAAAGTTTCACTTCCTAAGGTTTTTTGCTATGTTTGCTCATTTAAATGGCCATTGTATTAACCCACTTTTTGTGAGTTTCAAATGTCAGCAACTAACTGATGTCTTTTAGAAGAAGTAGAAGAAAGCAGACTGCCTGGTTCTCATTACTCTGAGGACCTGAGCACATCAACAAACTTTGCTGCCACAGCCTTGTAAGGGGTGTTGCTGCAATACTACGTGCCTCATGTATCAGCCTGTGTTGGATTATTGCCAGGGGTCAAGATTCAGTGAAAATACCTGGTATCTCTGTACCAAGGGCTTTGGGCTGGATGGGTTAAGCAGGGCTCAGTCCCCCTTCATTACCATTCCTTCAGCTACTGAGCTACAGCATTGCCCATTCCTGCCTTGAAGGGGTTTAACTACAAGCGCTCTGTAAGAGCACTTTTCTTGTTGCTCTTTTAATACTGCATCCAGAAACAGAGTAATTTCATTTGCAAGCTATTTAATGGTAGATTGTGTACTAAGTCTTAATGCACTGAGCTGGCAAATGCAGGCTCTGCAGAGGATGCAGCCATAATTTCTGTCTGTGTCTTGGCAGTGACTGATTAGTGTTTTGTTAAAATCCATGGGCCACTGAGGAGCTGGAGGCTCTGGAGTCTTGAGAAATCTGGATTTGCCTGATACACTGTCAAGCCTTGGAATGGGTCTTTTGGTTCTGAAATAAACTTCTGCAGCCAAAAGTTTAGGACAGGAGATAGCAATATACTTCAGGATCTTGGCCAGTACAATCATGTTCTTTCATATCAAGGAAAAAATTCAGAATTTCAAGTTAAATAATTCTCAATGTTTTCTCAAATTAAATTATTTTATTTTTCTTTCAAGGCATCATTTTCTTTCAAAAATCCCTCTATTTTTAAATATTCAACAATATTTAAATAGCAACAATCAAAATCAGGGCTTAATTTTTTTAGGATTAAATGTCTGTTTTGAAGCTTCCAAATTATTACTGGTTTTACATCTCAATTCACAAAAAAATCAATTTTTTTCCTTTTGGTCTGACTGAAATGAGTCCTCTTGACTTTCCAAATTTGCCAATGAAACACCAAAAAAATAATTATTCATTGAGTTCCAATGAACACCCTTCATAAAACTTTCGAATTATGCAAACTAATCACCTTCTGAGAAATAGTTATAGATCATTTTATGGTACAAGCTTGAAACGTGACTCAATGACTCTTCACTTGTGCACTATAACCCTCCTCACTCATCCGATTATTTAGACTTTTGCCTTCTCTGTGATTCTGAGCTCATTTCCACCCTCCCTCATACCACCATCAATCTTCTCTACTTTCCTTTTGCTTACAACAAAATGTTCTTTATCTTCTGAGATATCAAATGCTGCCATCCTGTGTGGCAAATGGAGCTGAGAGGACAGAAATGGTTACATGCCTTGGTTCATGAAGTTCCTCGTAAAACCTGTTACTACTCTGCCGGTGTCAGCAGGAAGGAGGAGGAGCAGCCACCTGTCCCTGGGGCACCCCCAGGTAGCACCAAGACAGGGATGGCAGGGAGAGCAGGGACAGCAGGGACAGCAGGCCTGGCCTGCCAGCTGATGTTGCTCAGGATCTCTAGCAGAGCAGAAGTTCTTTCTGGCACAGGGTGGAGGGATTCTCTTCACAGAGGTCTGTCCTTGCAGGTGAACCTCTAGGGAAAACAAACACCAAGAAACACAACAGAACTGAGACACGCAAGGTCAAACTAGGGGACCAGAAGCAGGGGAGGGAAAGGAAGAAGCTTTGATTTCCCCCTCCTTTTGCAGCCACCCCGATCTCTTCATTTCCCTCTTCTCTGTGCCCTGCGAGTGCCAACGCTGCACCAGTGAGTGTGGTGGGAAGCAAAGGCTGCCAACCTCCTTACTGTCAACCAACACCCTCCTGAAGTGAATCACAGTCAGTCCTTCCCCAGCAGCCTTTCTGAAGTGGGACCCTGTGCTCATTCACCCCATGCTGCCAGGCTTTTCAGCTGACTTTGAAGAGGAACACACCTGCCTCTTGCTTTAGTATTGCTGTTTGCAATTTGCACAAGGAATGTTCTCTTTCTCGCACTTCCCACTCATGCATAGGGCCAGTGGGGCCTCGGGGTGGTATCCTGGGTGCCCCAGCTGAGCACAGGTCCTTCCCCTTGCACTAAAATGGACAGCAGCTACCTGCTGCACACTGTGTACATGGTAATCCATTTGCTCTGCACTTCAGAGATTAACTGCATTTTTAGTTAACCTGCCTTTGCTGTCATTTGGAACCACTTAAGTGCCCACAGGTTCTTCAAGGCTTTTGTTCAGTTACCTAGATTAATAGCAAATATCATAAAGGCCACATCTAGCTTGTACGCTCCTAGCTGTTTAAATGCCTACCATAATTGTCTGTGTCATTGTTGAACATTTTTCCCTCTTGATAGCTGGAAGTTTTCTACAAGAGTGTGTGCCTACAGCAACCATCATTTAGCAGGAAAGGGAAGGCAGATGCTAAGGTATTATGTTATCAAGGACAGGTCAGTTCTTTAATTCCAATGCCACCAAGACCTCCAGTCCTTGAAGATCAGGTAGGAGCAGATGTTAGCTGATGGCACCTTGTCCTCTGAGTGGCTTGTGCTCGTTTCAGGGACATTGTGAAGCCCAGACAACCAACACGTCTTAGTGGCAAATCATGTTTCATGTGACTTGACTTCTGGCGAAGACATGACAAAAAGTTTGTCCTTGTACTCTTAAAACTGCACGCAGCTCTAATTTGCACTGGCAATTGTCAACCTTCAAGAGGAAATTTTCGTCAGGGAGCAGCACTGTTTGCCAACCGACAGGGCCACCTCTACTGTTACAGTGTGGGCACACGTTCAGTTCAGGCACTGTGGTGCTGCTTTTGAGCTGCTAAAAGATTCCTTTTTGTGACAGCAATCTTACACAAGGCAGCACTAAGCCTTTCCTGCCAAGGGAGGACTGGCCTGCAGTGAGGTGTGTGCTACTGCCAGGTCTCAGCTCTTACCTCTTAAACTAAATTAGCTATCACCCTCCCACCTCATCGTTCCCCTCAGGAAGGCCAAAACCGCCACCTTTTAATTGATTAAACTGGTGGGATTTTACTGTATAAATTGTTGTGATCCAAGTGAGAAGACACTGCACAGTGCCTGAATTGTCTCATGACACAGAGAAGGAAGGGTCCCTGTCCTGTGGGTGTGGCCTCACTGACAGCCTAACCCCATGGAAGAGCAACTTCTACCAGAACGGGCAGGATCATTCCCTGTCCCCCCAAATCCCTAGTCGAGTAGCCCAGTGCCTCTCTCTCCCTTCTAGTGGCATTAGCCCTTGTGCAGCTGTGCAAGCTAAATCCTTTCTTTGCTCCAGTTCATGCCACTGCCAAATTAATCCCAGTGCCACCACAACAGAGTGGTGGTGCAGCTGGAGGCCAGAGAAGCAGTCTGGATGGTGCTGCCTTTTCTTGACAATGCTGACTGAGATCAGGTAAAGCAGATCATGAAAACATGGCCTAAAATACTACCTAGCACAAAACACTCCTGACAGTCAGGACAGGACTGGAGAATTCCTCAAGGCTTTCTCCTCAACCACGTACATTTTGTTTGTGTTTAAATCTTTCTGAGTCTTGACTCTCCAGCACACTGTATACAGTACATCTAATATATAGTGAAGATAATGAAATCCTTAACGTGTAGTCTGTGATATGGCTTGACACACAAGTGTGATATGGCTCACACTTGTGAGCAGTGTCCGCTCAGGGAATAAAAGAACTGAATGAATCTTTGAAATTGAAATTTATTTCTGCACAGTTGCCTGGTGAGGTACTTGAGGTCCACTCAGCTTTGACCTCAAAGGCCCTCTAAGCAATGACTGCTGTAGTAAAGTTTTCTAGCAAAATGGTACATTTGCTCTGATAGAAAGGGCTGAAGGAGGGGCTGTGAAAAATATCAGAAATATTTAATTTGAACAGGGGAATGTCATCCAGAAACACACAGTTTGCTACAGAGACAGACAGACGTATCCAGTGAATGTGATTGGGTTAAATCAGGGCTGAGCTCTCTCTCCAAAGGATAAGGCAAATCTGGGCATGTAGGGAATCTCAAGAGGGAGCTCAGGGAAAAGGAGTTCAGGGTGCCCAGAATTTCACTCTAGTTGTCTGTGTTTATAAGGTAAATCCTGTTGGATCGGCAATAGCCATAGGAATGATGGAGATGTGACAAACCCTGCTACATGTCTCTGTGAACAGCAGATGCTGCTTTGGGTGTTTGCCACAAGATACTTGTTTCTGGAATGAATGGCTCTGGGCTCCAGGAATACCCTGTCTGTCCCCACACCATTCTCCAGCAGCCATGCCTGAGTGTTGTAAGGTATTTAAACTCAAAGATCAAGTGTTAGTTACCAGCTCATGGTGCTGGCAGGGGGACAGCCAGCCCTTACCCCAGGGCAGCCAGCAAGCGCTCTCACCAAAGGGCCCCACACTTGTGGAGTGAGGGTGTTCCAGTACCAGCTCCAGATAAGCAGTTTGGATGCAGCCACCCAGCTTTGGAGGCTGAGAGGTTTTCACAGGAGTGTCCTTGGACCCATCGGGTTTACTAACAGACACAGACCAAGATTTAGTCCCAGGGAAATGGTGCAAAGGGAACTTTTCTTGCAAGCTTTCTGAGCCGATGTTCCTGTAACTCTGGGGGTTGGAACCCTGAGGCTTTATAAGGAACTCACAAGGTTCTCCCCTTCTAGGAAGAACATACCTTTTACATTAAAGAGTGGGCCTCAACTCTTCAAAGCATTGTTAGCTTTTCCCCTAAAACACACCCACACCTTCAAGAAGCATTTGGACAATGCGCTCAGGCACATGGTATGATGTGTGGGGTTGTCCTGTTCAGGGCCAGGAGTTGGACTTTGATCCTTTGGGTCAAAGGGTTTGACCCTTATGGGTCCCCTCCAGCTCAGAATATTCTATGATTCTATGATATTTATGCTTCACATTTATGGTGTTGTCCTCCTCACTTTAGGACCAGGTTTGTCATCTTGTATCTAGTCCTTGTAAGTGGGGGTATAACGAGAAACAGCAGCTGCTGACCACTATAACTTGACCCAAAGAAAAGGGAAGATAAAAAGAGATGGGGAGTGAATCTCAGCTTCATTTCTTTAAATTCAGAATCCCTCCAAAATATTTAAGCATAGCCAATTAGGTAAAAACTCTGGTGTAAATGGGTAGTGAAAAAAATAACTTAGAAGTAAAAAAATGAGCTGACTGTGCTATAATGTTCTTATCAGGCCTCCTTGATAGATGGACAGGGCAATATATATCTTTGGCCTCTCCCCTTTGGCAAGAGAGTGATGTGTTATCATGCAGTATATTCTTAGAAAAGCATCTGCCATACCTTCCTGAAGAATTCATTTCTTGCGAGCCCTCCCCCTTTTCAGTTTGAGCTGTGGGTTTATACAAAGCGTCACTGTAAAATAGGTCTACCGCAGCCAAATGTCACTTGACATGCTACATTCTCAGAACCAGCAATACCGTGCCTTTGGCAGGAATGATGAAGTATCGAGGGGAACTATGAAATGTGTGTGAGCCAGCCAAGTCTTTCTTTTCGTATCCTCCTCAGCACCACTGGTCTTTGCTTTAGTGCGGAGTGGCTGTGTGGCTGGATGCCCCTCTCAGATGTCCTCCAGAAGGAAATGTGCTTCCTGCTTTTACTGTGAGTGTTGCTCACAGTTGTTTTGGGAAGACCACAGCTGAAAGCTCGGTGCCCTTCTGCAGGTCACAGACCATTTGCACTGGGGTCCAGTCACAGAAATTCACATGGCCCCAGAAAAGCACCACAAGGCACAGCATGGCAGGTACTGCATGAGATAGGGAAAAGGTGCTATCAGTATCATGAGGGTCCAGCCCAAAACTTGAACAAATACAATATTTCAAGTTCATTTCTCACTGCGCAGTCACTACACCATTCCCCAGTCAGCAGGAGAGGCATGGCGAGTGTAGCATCATGGGTGTTCTGGTGGGAGCACCACACAGGAAAAAAGCAGTAGCTTTGTCCTTTGGCCAGTTTTGTGCAGAGCCCAATTCTCCTGCCAGGGAACATTTCATCATTGCTCAGTGCTGGTGTCTATGTCTTCGTAATTTACGAGGCTGAAGGAGTATCACTGCAGGAGGATGTGAGGTGAGAAGCCCAAAGTTTATCAGCAGTTCGGGAGCTCATGGGAAATGTAGGGAATATTTTCTGCTGTCCTGGGATGGAGTCATACTTTGTCTTGCAGAGTTTTAAACTGGGAAGCAGTAGTGTAAACCTGGAATAGTTGACTAGATCGAGTAAAGCTTATTTCTGGGGTTTGTACTATAGGGCTTTGTTTACCAGCTGAGACAAGTGAGCACTATGGAATGAACAGAGTTGTGAGAACTGTGGTGAACCTTCTGGAGCCTCCAGTTCCCTCATTTGGCCTCCATATAAAGAATAAGCAAACAGACCCCTGACCTCTTTCTCTCCTCCCCACATCCTCTCATGTGGGAACTGTCCAAGCCAGTCCTGGGAGACCTCTGGTACTCAGCACTGAATGTCACTGCATTCAAGAACATTTGTTACTTTCGGAAATGCATCAAATTCCTCTGGACCCTGGGGAAAGGCTGAATGGGATCTCAGCTGAAGAGGCACCTCCAAGTTCCTTTTCCCACATGCAGTTTTCCTCGGCTCAGCTCAAAAAATGCCCATGTTGAACAGAGGACTACAGCCCCTCGTGTGCAGCAGCCCATCAGAGTAGGTGGTTTTCCAGAAGGGACACACAGCGTTCCTTCCAGCCGCCTAACTTAGCCTCTTCTGCTTGCAGCAGAGCAGTTAGATGCATGGGCCACAGCGAGGGTGAGGCACATCCCAGAATCCGTGGGGTGCTGCTAGCTAGCTCCCTGCAGGCCTGCAAAGGCACGAGAATTTTGATCCACATGGATCAGCAGGTGGAGAAACACTGCTCCTTGAGGTACCTGGGACTGCCCCCTTTCCTAGCTGCCCTCCTGTCCCCAAATGCTTGTGGCAGAAGGGCTGTGAATCAATTTGAATGTAAAGAGAGCCAGAATGAGCCCTCGGCTGCGCAGGGGGGCGGTGCGTGCCGGCGGTTTGCAGACTCCTGGTGCAGAACAGCAGCTCATGGCTTTCTCCGGAGGGCCTGGCGTGGGCAGAGGCAGGAGGGGGCCTGCGGCAGCGCGGGGGCTCGGGGCTGCCGGGCGGGGGTGAGCGGGAGCAGCCGCAGCGGCGGGCGGGGGCCGCGCGGGGGCGCTGGCGGCC
>VWZT01009954.1:1965531-2050009 GCA_013397055.1 Pachycephala philippinensis
CCCCGCCCGCGGCTCCCGCCCGCCCCGAGCGGCGCCGCGGCACCAGCGCCGTGCCCCTGCACATGCCGTCAGGGGCCGGAGCGCCCGTGTGCCGCCGGAGGGGGAGTGCGGGGGGCTTGGCGTGTGCGAGCTCTGGGGCAGCGGATACCTCAGCCTGTTGTCACTGACTGCCACCACAGCACGGGAACAGGAGATGACAGCGTGAATGCAGCTTTCCGTAAACTGTGGATGCTGCAGAAGTCCACTGCTATTCCATCAGCACGGCCACAAGTAGACCTATAGCAAACAGGACCGTACTTAATCCACTCGCTGGAGAGATTGGAGAAGTAAAACATGATCTCGACCACAGTTTTTTATTTAATATCCATGACTCAAAAGCTCTTCTGCAAGAATGAAGCCCTTTTTTATTCTTTTTTTTTTTCTTTTTTTTTTTTTTCCCCAGGGACAACACTGATGTGCTGTACAAACGCTACAGGTTTAAAGGCATGGAAATGGTTTGCAGAATTTTTAAATATCATTTCAGTAATTTAAAATCACTCTGCCTTGCACACTTGTATCACTTACACTTAGTAAAGCAATTGAATTTCCAGGTGTTGGGCACACACAGTGGTCTATTTAATACTATGATTGTTGCCATTTTATTCTGAAAGCAGTAAAGGCATAGGTGTGCATTACAGTTCAGGATCATTTTCTCTATTTTCTCATTTCCTCTTTTAGTATTAGAGGCTGCTATTAATTCTTGATTAATTTATGTCCTTCTGGGTTTTTTTATTTATCTCCTTCTAGCTCAAAGGCTGCCCATGTGTTCAAGGGGAAAAGTTGAATTTCTATGCAGCCAAGTAAAAATTGAAAGAGTAAATAGAGCTGTTGCTTGTGCCTTTCCCACTGTGAGACATAACTACCTCAGGCAACACCTCAGGCCCATTTGAGAGTTGTAGCTCTTAGAGGGTGGGTGGGCTTGGATGAGCAGTGGACTCCCATCCCCCAAACGACCATGTAAGAGTTGCTGTACCACTGACATGGTTAGCTGAGCAGTCATAGACACATTTTGTGAGGCCACTTCAGCTAAGTAGCTCTTTGGCTGCTGTCTGCTTCTGCCGAGCTCTGCACACTGTAAAGCCTTTTAATTCTTTTTCTCTTAGCAAGCACTCAAGCCCACAGTATTTCTTCTTAAATTCTCTAACTGTGTCAAAGAATAAAGAAGTCTGCAGATGAAGGATTTCTCTTCTAATCTGAATTTTCTGCACCAGCACGAGCAGTCTGGCTTGGAGAAGCAGCAAGCAGTTTTCTACCCACCTGTGAGGGAACACGTGCTCTGCTGCAGATGGATGTCAGCAGTGATAGCTTGCTACTCCCAGCCCAGATCACTTTTCCTTTCCAGCCAATGTTCTGGACTAGGGCAATGATATTATTCTCTTAGGATTTCTGGCAGAGTACCCGGCTCAAACTGAAGATGAACCAAACAAGGTAGAGTGGAGCGCAAGAGGTGGGAAGGTTTTTTTCTGGGAACTGCCTAAGGCAGGCTGCTAGCCAATGCAAGTGTCTGCATTTAAGGTAGTTCTTCAGAGCCCCTTCAAATCATCAGACAGAAATCATATTTACTGATGTCAGATGTTAGAGAAGAACCATGTTTCTTTAGGCTCTCTCATAGGCCATGAGTGGACTCACTGTAGTGTCAAGTATAGATCTACATAAAATTACTAAAATGAGTGAAATACAGGTCATTTTAACATGTGGTCTGGCAACTTGCAGTTGTGCCATTTTTGTGAATGAACAAAACAGCGAGGAAAATGGGAAAAAGCTTCTCTGTATCGTTCTGATAAGAAACAGGATCAACCTGATAGGAATGAAAAAATTGAGTTCAGAGAAGATCACAGAATCATAGAGTAGTTTGGGTTGGAAGGGACTTTTAAAGATCTCTGGTCCAACCCTTCTGCAATGAGAGGGAGAACTTCAACTAGAACAGGTTGCCCAGAGCCCTGTCCAACCTGACCTTGGATGTTTCCAGGGCTGGGACATCTCCCACCTCTCTGGACAGCCTGTTCCACTGTTTCACCACCCTCGTTGTCAAAAATTTATCTTATATCTAGTCTAAATCTACCTTCATTTAGTTTGAAACCATTGCCCCTTGTCCTATTGCATCAGGCCCTGCTAAAAAGTCTGTCCCTATCTTTCTTGTAGGCCCCCTTTAAGTATTGGAAGGCTGCAATAAGGTGTCCCTGGAGCCTGCTCTTCTCCAGGCTGAACAACCACAACTCTCTCAGCCTGTCCTCATAGGAGTGGTGTTCATCCTTCCGACCATTTTTGTGGCCTTCCTCTGGATGTTCTCCACCAGGTCCATGCCCTTCCTGTGTCAAGGGCACAGTACTCCACATGGGGTCCCATAGGTGCAAAGTAGAGGGGCAGAATCCCCTCCCTCACTCTGTTGGCTTCGCTGCGTTGGATGCAGCCCAGGACACGATTGGCTTTCCGGGCTGGGAGCACACGGTGCAGGCTCATGTCCAGCCTCTCATCCGGCAGCACCCCCCAGTCTTTCTAGGCTGGGCTACTCTCAGTCTGTTCATGTCCCAACCTGGATTAACACCCAGGGCTGCCCTGACCCAGGTGTAGCACCTTGCACTTGGTCTTATCAAACCTCGTGAGATTCCCACAGGCCCACTTCTCAAGCTCGTCCAGGTCCCTCTGGATGGCATCCCATCCTTCAGGTGTGCCAATAGGACCACTCAGCTTGATGGTGTCAGCAAACTTGCCAAGGGTGCGCCCAATTCCACTGTCTGTTGTAACTGATAAAGATATGTAACAGTACAGGTCCCAGCACAGACCCCTGAGGGACACCAGTTGTCACTGATGTCCATCTGAACATTGAGCCATTGATCACTACCCTCTGGATACAACTGGCCAACCAATTCCTCATCCATCAATCAGTTCACCCATCAAATCCATCTCTCTCCAATTTAGAGAGAAAGGTGCTGGGGGACTGTGTCAAAGGCCTTGTAGTTCAGATAGATGGCATCTGTAGCTCTTTCCTTGTCCCTGGATGTAGTCACTCCATCACAGGAGGACACTAGGTTGTCTGGGTTGATCTGTTCCGTGACCTTCCCAGACATAGAGGTGAGTTTGATAGGTCAGTAGTTCCCATGGTCCTCCTTTCTACGCTTCTTAAAAATGGGTGCAGTATTTCCCTTTTTGCAGTCACCTGGGACTTCATTTGACTGCCATGTCTTTTCAAATATCGTGGAGAATGGCTTGGCAACTATATCAGCCAATTCCCTGGGGACTCTGGGATGCATCTAGTCGGGTGCCATAGATGGTCACAAGTGGGATCTTCTCTTACAGCGGGAGGCACTTTGCTCTGCCAGTCTGCCTGCCATCAGTCTGCCTGCAGTCCAATCACTCAAGAGATGTGGGAAGAGGGGTTTCCAGTGGAGACTAAGGCAAAATAAGTTTTTGAGTACCTCAGCCTTCTCCTCATCCATTGTTACCTGTTTGCCACGGGGCAGTGTGCACTTTCTTTGACATTCATGGAGATTTGGCATCAAATCATGGCAGAACTATTTCTAAGGCAAACTGTTCATGAATGCAAAGTGCCCAGGTGTAGAGGACAGCTATTACATTTATATTATATGATGATAGTATAATGAAATTGAGAAACAAAAGAAATACGTTATCTCCCATGAGTTTTATGAAGTGCCCCTTCACTGAGGACTCTTTCCCTGTTTCCAGTTTGTTCCACATCAAATCTCCCAAATCTTCCACCAGGGTGTTACTTTATTGTGCACCAGAGGAGGGAGATACATATCCACAAACCTTCTGAGAAAAACATTTACAGGAAATAATAAACAAACAAGCAAGTCTTTCTGCACCACTCCCTGTGTGAAGAGACTGTTCGGTCTCACACCTGTTAAATAGCTTAGTTAGGGCTTAAACTAGTGCTAGCTACTGAAAATGTAGGGAGCTACATAGGGATCATCACATGGTCTTCAGGTGCTGCGATGCATGAGTGTTATCTGTGGGAATGAGAGCCTGCCGAGTGTCATACACAGACAGTCAATGCTGTTCTAAGAAGTCCATCTTTTTAATTGCTTTGCTGGCAGATGGATTCTGCACAGTCTCATTTTCTCACTGCAGGCTGCCTTTGTTTTTTCTCACTTTCTAATCAGATAATTCAGTATAGTTTGCAGACACATCACTCTGCAGAGGCATATACACCACTAAAAAGATCTCACGGCCTTTTTTTCTGCAGCGTTGGAGTTGTTCCATTCTGGTGACTTAACCCTTCAAAACCTAAAACGTCTCAACAGAAAAGTAAACAGATTTTACACAGGTGAGGGTTGCCATTTTGGTTTTGAGATAATGGAGCCATTTCTACTTTGTCTCCAGTCTCCTTGTCGTGTAAAAGTCATAAAAGATTGATGATCAGCCTCTTCATTTACGTGAAAGCTTCAAGCTATCTCCTGATATACTTTTCCAGTAAGAGTATCTGCAAAGTTTTTGCAAAATTATTTGCTTTATTCACCTAGGAAAAGATAAGATGATCTGACATTTTGACTCTTTTCAACTGTATGCAGAAGTCAAAGGCTTTTAAAAGAACCCGTGTCCTAAAAACTTAATGGATTATTTAGATGGCATGCATAGTTTAGCCTTGTAGTGCCTGCAATGGTCTCTGTACATCTGGTGGCTCAGGAGTTCCTGTTTTATTTAAGCTGCTTTCATATATTTGTCCCTGGAGAATAGAGATCTCATATCAGTTTGAGAGTTTGTTCCTTCCAAGTACCAGATCCCTTGAAGACCTTCTGTTTGTCCTTCTTTTCCTTGTAACAACAGAAGGTTGTTCTGATGTGCCGCTGTTCTTTGTCTCACTCTTCATAACAAGACTTCACCTTCTCATGATCCAGGCTGTTGCCCAGTGGATGGCTAAATTTCTTCTGAGGTTTTGAAGGAATGCTTCCTCACATGGTTGTCCTCTCTGTGCACAGGACTCGCCAAGCCACATCAAGAGGGCTCTGCTTCAGTAGCAGAGACCTCAGATAAAAGAACCATTACACAGCCTCTGTGTATTTTTGTGTTAGTTCTTCAAACAACTTATATGTTGCCATACTATTTCCCTAGGGGATGCGATTCCTGCTATAATGTAGGGATATCTGTTCCTACAGTTGATGTCAGCAGTGAGATTCCATATTTGCTAAAGAAATACCAGCACATGCTGACATTGCAAAGAAGGCACAGTACTTGTGCTTTCATTCAGCATCACTGTAAGCAATTTCCCTATCCTGTCAGTTAATATTTGCGAGTGCAGCTGGAAACTGGAGGCCAATGGCCTATAGATGACAAATTTGTTTTGATCCCAGGAAGGGAGGGTTCTTTTGAAATCAAAGTCATTGGTGTTGAAATTTAAATTAAAATGACCCAATTGCCAAGGCTTCCTCAATGCAGAAGGAGGTTAATTAGGCAGCCATCCTTCTCCTGAGCAGTCTCCGCTTTGAGAGAATGAGTAACAACATGAGCTGGAGTCTACACTACATAATACCATTAGGTTTATTACTCTGCTTTTACAGCTCGCGGTAAAGAGAACTGTTGCAATTAATGAATGAAGTGAATACAGTGCTGCAGTCGAGGTCAAGGTGAGGTATAAAATACAGAGCCCAGCTCTGCCAGTCACATACTGGCAGGAGAAAGCACCACAGTTTGTCAGGAAAGGAAAATGGGATCTAGGTCATCTTTTCAGTGAAAAGAAATCTCTCCCTCACATGTATTTGACAGCATCCTACCAAAACTCTCCAGGAATGATAGCTGGGAGCAGAGAGGAAGTTAATGCTCAGAGTCCAGGAAGAAAGAGACTGTTCAACCAATTAGCCAGAAACTGGAGACAGTCCTTTGCAGATTTCTGGCTGCAGCAGGCAGGTTATATGTGGTGTTATGAAAAAAAAAAAAAGTTTCCAGTTCCAAATTTCATGCTCTTGCACCAGTGTAAATCCCAAACAGTCACTGCTGACAAGTTCACTGCTGTGTAGCAGAGATGTAGATTGTGTTCCTCTTCTCAAGCATTAAACTTGTGCTTGACTGAAAACAAAGCAAGCTAACCCCAAAAGGCAGTAACAATATATATTCCTCTCTTTTCATTCCTTTTTCACTCTTTATACACGCAATTTAAAAGCAAACAGCCACACATGCCAATCACATTATAATTCCTTACATTTTCTTGTATTCTATTTCCCAGTCAATCATCTCTCATCTGTTTTGCCTTTACCCTTTAAACTCTTCAGGTCATGAAATATCACTTTTCAGCTTGTACAGGGTGGAAAAAAACAGATCTTTGATTATTACTGTAATACAAATGTGTATTTGTGATCACAATGATCGCAATTGTGTAAAATGAAAATCATTAAGATTATTTCTCAAAGCTCCTGTCAAAGGCCCTGAAATGATTGCTAGCTAATGATAGAAACACATTGCTTTCAGGGCAAGCTAGGTCATCATAAAGGCTTAATATCTTCCACTGGAGCAGCTAGGTTTGTTGGAAACTGGACACCATTGCTAGATGGAGCACAGGTCTGTGTGTTTATGTTCTGTTGCAAAAAGCCTCGTGAGTTCTGGGTCCCCTAGGACACGACAAGAGAGTTCATATGATCTAGTTTGTAAGAGGAGTGACTGATGCATTCAGAAAGCAAGTTTCTTCAGGCATGGTTTTTTCCATTAGAAAGGGACACACTTTGCCAACCAGAGAACAGGGCAGGCAGCAGTAACTGAGTAGCAAGGACTGTTTGTGCAAGGAGACAGTGCACTGAGCAAAGCTAGGGAAATAAAAAACCATGCTGGCATAACTCTAAAAGAAACATTGTATTCTCCTGGAACTGATTATATGTGTAAATGTTTACCCCCTCTCAACCATGTACAGATGTTCCCTGCAGGATAAAGCACTTTCAGTATGTTCTAATGGTGAGAGTGGGGTGAGGGGCAGAAGGGGTGTGAGATGGGCCTAAAGCTTCCTTCTGCCTTTTGAAAAACACTCATTTGTCTTCTGGGTGTATGTTTGCTTGATCTGCACTCTGCTCTTCCTCCTTGTTTCGTCCCCAGTACCATGATGTTGCAAATTAGTTGCGAGTCAAGCATCAGCAAATCTCTCTCTGGGTGCAACTATTTCAGGGCAATGCTGTGCTTGAATTCAGTGTGAGAGAGGTCACCTGTGGTTTCTGGGTTGTGCAATGAGAGAGATCACTTATGGAGCTCACTGTTGATATTGTTTTCTTGGCTTCCCTTTGATGTTGACACATGCAGCCATATAAATAAGTGATAAAGTGAAAAATAAGCTCTGGAAGGACCACAGCTCTGATGGCCAGATGTGTTCCAAGTGGTAAATAAGAGACAAGTCAGAAAGAAAGTGAAATGTGTGGAAGGAAGAAAACAAGAACATTTATGTGTTTCTGTCCCAGCCCCTTCAGCTTTGCAGGTTTGCTTTTATAATACTTTCCCCTCCATGGCTCTTAGTGCTGACATTTGCTGAAGAAGGGAATGAGGATCTGATATAACATCTTCTGAAGTTATCACTGTCATTTGTACTACAATATGAAGACCTTGACCAAGACTTGGGGTCCCAGGTACTGTACAAAAATTCAGTCACCAGTAAAAATAGCCCAAGGAGCTTGCAGTGTCGGTAAGGAAGATACAGAGGAAGTGCCAATGAAAGCTCAGAGGCAGTGCTGACAGCAAAGCTCACCTATCTGCTTCTCTGTGTCATCTTTACATTACACTGCTTCTGCCCAGTCTTTCTGATGACCTATCAGCACAGGTGATCTTGGCCACCAAATTGTTGAACTGTTGGGACAGCAGCTACCCAGAGCTACAGGGCATCTGCAGGAATAGATGAAGGAATAGACTGCAGTCATTATTCTTGCTGTACATGAATATGCTCACAATTTGTGAAAGAATAAATTCCAGACTAATTTATCCGTTGTGTGCAAAGCAAGTTCCATGGTTTGCAGAGGGAATGTATGCTGAGGATGCTTGTCAATACCCTGGCAATCTTCTTGAGGAATAAAAAATGTGAGTTAGTCTCAACCGCCTGCTCCCAAGTCAAACTCATCACCTTCGCTTGCCTTCTTGCTGTGTAATGTGGTGTATTCCCAATCTTTCCTTGAAGAGCAGTGGGACAGATGACCTTCATAAGGTTCCAGCCTGGTGGCAACAGACAAATTCTGACACAGATCTTTGACTTTCTGATGCCTTCAATTTGCCATACTCTATTATCACAGTGTACTGCCATGCTGCTTTACTCCTTTACCCCCACAGCAGGAGATAGGCTGTCTCCTTTCTACATGGAAATGTGTTTCCCAACCCTGTCTTCTGATAACCAAAGGTTGTCATCCTCTGTCCATAGTGCTAGGGGACAACTTGAGTTACGGAAAGCCTGTGAGAGATGGTCACAAAAAAATCCCAATCCCAAAGCTTACAAATGATCAAGTGACTATCTCCTCTAGTTTCTGTAGAGCAGTGAGTCCCCCACAAGGTGCACATGCACCCATGGTGGGTGCAGGGGGTAGAGTTTACAAGCAGTGTGGAGAATGTCCCAGTTATGCTTTCTGTCCTCACAACTGCTGAGCTTCATACGTGTGCATGAGCACCATAGCTCGGCTTCCCCCTTCACTTCCTTTTTCATTTCTCCTTAAGCAAGGACTGGCACACCACTCCTGTGTGTGTCACATGTATATTCTATATATGTCACAAGTCCAACATCTAGCCCATCCTAGTGCCAGCCCAAGTGCTTCTAGATGATACCCTAGCAGAGGTGAAACATGGAGAGGCCAGGCAGGATGAGCAGCTGGCTTCAGCTGGGGGAGGAGGGACATTAGAGTGCAAGCCAGCGTCACAGTGATGAGTCACCCAGGTATGCACAGTACTACAGTGCTGGCCCTTCCAACAGCCCCAACATCCTTTGCACTGTCTCTTGGTTTCCTGTTGCCAGCGCAAAACCAGTTTGCCTTTAGCAAGTAAAACCCTTTGTTTCTCTGTATTTTCCCACTGCCTTGGATCCTTTAGGATTTTGCTGTGTCTTTGCAATCTGTATGCATATGAGATGCTAAACTTGGAGAGATTACAGTGTGAACTCAATCCTAAGGGGTCTGAGAGTGCTACTCAGCTGCTAGTGCTCATGTCATTCAACAAGAGGCAGCACTGAATTGATCAGTCCCTCAAATTTCACGGATTTTTGGTTCTGATATTTGTCTTCTGCTCTTCTGTAGTCAAAAGTGCTAAACATTAGTTTGTTGACCCAGACTGCAACCCAGTGTTACAGATGTGCAACTTCCTCACACAACTAATGATGCATCAACTGGATTCCTTCCCTCAGTAAATGGACACAAGAACTTGTTTGCAAGAACAAGGAATTAGTGTTTATTGACCAAGCATTCATTATGGCAGCTATCGAGCACAAGTGAGTTTAATTTTTATGAAGAGGTCTGTTTAGTGGGGAAGGTGAATGTCATTATTTTGCCCTTGGGCAAGAAGTGTTGGTCAAGCTGTTGGTTTTCCTGGGCTGTAGCTGGGGCACAAGAAGAGTGCAACATGCTCTGTTGATGATTAGAATAGCTAATTCCATAGGGCCATAGGGAATCCACTCCCTGATCTGCAGCCCAAAGGGGATGGTCATCAGTGTTTTCACTGGGCATAGTGAGAAAAGTCTTATGAATATATCTCAAGTCCAAAGCTAGGGCAAATTACAGCAAATTTGGAGGTGTGGGAAAGTCTTACTTCTAAATATAGATACTCTGAATTTATAATTTTTCTGATACTTCTTATATCTCAGTGGCTGGTAAGTTGACCCAGACAAGTCAGCACACAGCCAAGTCAAACATTGTTAATCTAGAGATACCTTAGATGCAGTGAGCATACTGTCCTTGATGTGCAGTCCAAGACATATACTCACTGGTTTGGGTTTTTTATTTTATATTTACATATATACATAATAATGGAGAGGAAAGACCAAAGCTTGCATTTGTGTTTGTATGGTTGTTTACACATCCATATGTATAGTATCCCTCAGTATCCAATATAGGAGATGCCTTTGCTTTAAATCTTTTTTTTAAATAGTGATTTCTGCGCAATGTATGCAGCAAGCAGTGTTTAACTGTGTGCAGAGGTTCATTCTGTCACAGGCATAAACACGCAAGGACAGAAAAACCACATCTTCTACATGGACACTAACACTTGTGTCATGAACCCAGGGCTTCCAGTTTCTGCTAGCATCCATCAATAGCAGACCAAACAAAATGTTATTTTGTAAATTGATTGCACAGCAGATAGCTTTTCTTGTTGCAAATCTCCATGGTTCAGCAGATCGGAGGAGGGAGGAAGCAAAATCAAACTCCATGCCCTGGAAGCCAGGCTATCTTAGTGATTTACAAATTACCTCAGTGACTGAAGTCATTCTGGGTGCTTAATATTGCTCAAGTCTCTCTGTCTCCCTCTCTCTTGCACTCTCTCTCAGCATAATAAAGCTAAGGAAATCCAGGAGACTAAATTCAGTGCTGCAGATTAGTGACAGGAAGGAAACTGGATATGCATGAATTAAACAAGACCATTTGCCTTTTCGGATCTGCAGATGTTTTTCTCTCAGAAATGCAACTTCTTTTTTTTGCAGGTGACACCCACACATCTCCTCCACTTACTGGCGATGATAAAAAAGGAGATAAACAACTGGAGCTCGTGCAGTTAGGCTTAATCTTTGTATGTCATCGTCGCCAAGCAAAGCCACAGCAGTAGGAAAACAGAGCTGGTTTCTGCTGCTCGTTTCTAACTGACATTTCTTTACCGGGTTGCTCATGTAACCTGTGGACTCTTTGAACTCCACTTTGTACCTGCTGTCTTTTCACAGCATGTGGGTACTGCCATGCTGTGACTGGACTGAGCTGCAGTCCATATATACTCTCGCTATACCCTGATCCTCATTTTGCCTGTACCTTAGTGGTTTGAAATCAGATTGCAGAACTACAGTATAAACACCTTAATAAAAAGTAAAAAAAAAAAAAAAGGAACACTGATTTAAAAGCCTCATACTGCAGGTTAAATGTAGGATTTGTAAGTAAGTAATCATTTAGTACATGTCTGATTTGAGACAGGTTTAGGGGGAAACGGCCTGGAAGGGACATCTCCTCCACAGGAGAAGGTTTCCACTCCCTCCCCCACCAATACAAAAGGAATTTCTCGGATGAAAGTGAAAAAACCTATTTATTTAACAAGCAGAATGCGAGCAGGGCAATGTCAGATAAACCTTCTCTCTGCGGAGAAAGCTGGTGGATTTAGAGTTCCCTCTGCAGCTGGCTCGGCCCCTCCCGCAGTCCGAGGCCGGGATGCGCCGTCCCCGCAGCCTCCCTGCCGGTCCACGGGGTCCGAGGATCTGGTTCGCCTATCACAGCTGGGCCAAGCAGTTCCAGAAGAAGACGGAGCAATTACCGGAGGATTTCTGTATACAGTCCTGGGAAAACTTTTTGCCTGAGCTCACAGGCTGGCTAGAAGCAGGAATCCACTCTCTCCTGCTGCAAGCAGAGCTGAGCAGACACGGGGGAGTGCGTGTGTGAGTCCTTGAACACAAACCGCGCTGAAGAATTCGCCTGGCTTCCCTCCGCTTTTCCTCGGACCCAGCTTAAAGCTGCGGGACCCATTTCTGGGCATAAAGCAGACTATAGGGGAATACACTATTGTCATAAAATCACCCCAAGACAGTACAGAAAGGAGAAAAGGCAAAAAAAAGGGTGTTTTAAAATCTTTTTTGTATATGTATGGTTATTTGGACTTAAATGTCCTGAAATAACAACAGAACCTTCATTCTTCCAAGACCTGCTTTTACTGGAGGAAATCCACTAGAGCTACAGTTCAAACTAATGCGTTTCTCTAGTTGCTGGAGGAAAGCTCGGGAGTTGCTTAACTTTTCCTGCAGTCAGCCATTCATCCATCCTGCCTTTCCAGACAGTTTGCCTTTCCATTGCCCTTTGAACATAATTTTGTTTTCATCCCAAGAGTTTCTTGGGAGTTGACTGTGCACCCAAGTTCACGCACAGGACCTAACCTGGCTTTCACCATCAATGCAGCTTATGTCTCAATGATGCAGAGCAGCCTAAGCAGTAAAAAGTGCTTCTTAAGGCAAGAAGGACTAGGAAGGTTTTAAGAGTTATTTCTAGTAGATGGCTAGGGAGAGGCAGAAGTCTGGGTTGTGTAGTACATCCTGCAGCTGGTTTGTTCATTTCCATTTCCTGAGGGACTGTTCCAGAATTTCACTGAAGAGGTTTCAGAGTGATTTCTCCTTTAACCCCTTTTGTTTCTCCCATCCTTACCGGTGAATTGCTCCCTTACAGGGCTAGACTTGAAAGTGGTGTCAACTGTGTGTATCTGCAGGAGGGAGAGAGGTTATTCCCCTGCTGTCCAATTCTGTATCTTCATAGTCTCATACTTTTTTGTTGTTGTTAAGATAAAACATTGGCATTACTTCAACAATCAGCTAATGAGAGAAAGAGCTACAAGGAGGGGATAATGCTCCCAAAGGCGTCATTCAACTCTGGACTTCAGCCTCTGTCCCTGAGTAACAGGAGCTGATGAACTATGCAAACAGAGAAACAATTTCCTTTCTGCAGCCAGTTTTGATTTGTTTGGGGAAGGTTGAGAAGACCAGGAAGAAATGTGAGCAACTTACTTAATCATTTTCATGAGGAAAAGAAAAGAAATAAATCAGCTCTCATCTTGACCACCGGTGTTTGAAGATTAAAGTAGCCCAAGGGCTGTCACAGGCAGTAAGCATAGCAGGAAAATTAGTTCATTCTGACTCACGACAGAGTGATCTAATTTAATGGGGCACCGATGAGGCTGTCGGGCATTAATGTAGCTATTATCTAAGCTAGCCTGATTGCTGGTTGTGCCCCGCTGCAGCCGTCCATGTGACGGGTTTGAGCTGCACTCGGAATCCGTGGCCCGCGGAGCGCCTGCTCTGGCCCTGCCCGGAGCGTTCCTGCAGCGCCGCGAGGGAGCGGGGCCGGCCGCGCTCGGCGTGGGCTCGCCTTACAACGGGAAAATGCAGTGCAAAGAGCCGCTCCGGTCACACAAGGGGGCAGAAGGGAGGCTGGATAGGAAAGCTTCCTTCTGGCATTTCCTGCCTTTGATTTCTTAATTTCGCAACCTGATCTCTTGTCTTTTAAGGTACTTCAGTATGTAATTTCTTAAGCTACTTTATTTTAGAGGAAAAGGATATTATAAAAAGGCTATTTGATCCTCCTACCAGATTGAAACCGCTACGTTAATTTCCACAGAACTGTTACTAATTGCTTGCTTGCATCTTTGATTTTGCTGGTTAGGTAGTAATCTTTCCTGTCTGAAAAACTAGATTTGTTCCAACCCATGAGAACATTTCAACCTATCCAGAATAGTTCCCTTGAAGGAATAAGAAGACAACAAGGAAAAGGAATTATGTAGTCACATAATGATACAATGGCTATGAAAACTGTGGCATTTGAGAATTCCTCATAATTTCAATGGCCAGATGAATGAAACTGAAAAGCTCCTGGCAAGTTTATGAGACCTAAAAATAAAGTTACATTTAATTTTTGTTAAGAAAACAACAACCGCAACGCAGGAGGGGCAGGAAATAAGAACCAGTGCCTTGATCCTGAAGATCCAGAAAGAAAAAAAAAAAGCAAAGAAACAAACAAAAAAAACCCCACCACGAATTTGAGATGATTCAACTTTTTGTTTCTTTGCAAATGGATTTATATGAAATTGGCAGCCTCCTAATACTTTGTCAGCCAAATTAGCCACATCATACTATCTGCATGCCCTTGAGGCTGGAATAGTAACATACTGTAATGTGATGCTCTAACAAAAGCACCTAATTGTGAAGAACAATCCATTTGCATCAAGATAAGCAGCTAGTTTCCCTCTCACAGCCACTTAAAGACACTGATTTTGGCTACAAATTACTGCCTAGTGCTGTTTCAGCCTTTCCCAGTTGTAACTGGACCTTAACAAAGCTGATCCTGTTCTCATCACCCTAACCTGTTTTCTGGTTAGTATGAGTGACTAACAAAATTATGTCTTGGCCTGTGATTCATCTTGCATAACGCATTTTCCAGTCACACAGCAAAAGCCTTGCTGAAAGTGGAAAGATTTGATCTTTAGCACTGAAGCCTTTGCCTGTATGCTCTTAAAACTCAAGCTTTTTGTACCATGTTTTTATTAGTCAAACATACCATCAGTAGCCAGAGTTGCTTCTGCTGTCAGAGCATGTCTGCAGGCATAATGAACTTGGCAATAACCAAGAGCCTGCTATGCACAGGAAATGAAATGTACAGAAATTAAATGCACTGTGGGAAACCTGTGGTGTGTGGGATCCCCACGTGGCTGTTTGGCACAACTGAATATTTGATGATAGGAAAAATCAAAGGGATGAAAGACCCCCCAATCCTTCAAACAGAAAACATGTACCTATCCAGTCACCACATGGCTTCAACCTCCTATGGCAACTCGCTACCCCAAGCTGAAGAGGAATGTGACATACAAGACAGTCTTTGTGAAGCAAATAACTAGTCAGGCAGGGGTACATGTGGAAGGCTGCACAATGGTGTTAGAGATTAACAAATAGGATGGGTTCCTGAACTGCTGAGTCTGGAATAGAAATGAAAGGAAAAAGATGATGGACAAAGAGGGAAGATATTATATTGTTTGGCAGGGATGTAGGGTTCACATTTATAGCTACAGAAAAAATAAGAGGCATTTTGAAGAAGGAGGATGATACTGGAATTTGAAACATTCAGACTAGAAGGAACATCCAAGACTTTTGGCTTTAGTAAGCCTGACTACCCTTGCCAATGGGGAAGGTTCAAGACACTGCAGAGATAACACAGGCTACCTCCTCGGCATTTGTCTTCTAGGGCTTTGGCTCCTGGAAGCAAAGAAGAACCAGGCTGTGGTGTTGTGCTGCACCAGAGACGTGCAGAACAGGAATCAGCATGCAGGGGGCTGGAGCTGCACAACCCTTGGTTGACCCCTTGCAACATATGTTGATTGCTGTTCAGATGTGATGACTGCAGTTCAGATGTTCGTTTGACACTGAGACCCAAAAGTGGGGGAAAGGAGGATGAAAAATTAAATCACTCTTTGGCAGGATTATATTTGTATTTGAATTAAAACCTGTGTGTAAGGCAGAAAACCCTACTGATCTACCCCTGCCCTCCGTGAGGGACAGTTTCCAAGTTCAGAGCTGCAGCAGAGGGAGGTTTCTCTTTACATCATCCCATAAACAGCATATAGACCCCAAAGGCAGGGCCAGGGAAGGACAGGGCTGTCCTGGCATGTTTCGCATTGCCTAAAACCAGATGGAATAAATTAGGATTGCTGTTTGTTGAATATGCTAATCCACATATGCAGAGCTGGAGTCCAGGCTTAACTGGATTGCTTCGCTGCAAACACTTTATTTTAGTCCTTTACAGTGGTGGATAAAAGGAATTTACTGGTATCCCATCTCCAACTGTCTGTAATTCATGTCCCTACAGAGCTTTAATATAACAGCAGTGTCCATTTTAACACAGTGCTGGGGCTTCTCATGTCCTAATTCTCCTCATTTTTTCATTTTAAGTTCAGGATATGTCCCTGTATCCCCCTTCAATTTTGGTCAGTCAAATGAATTAAAACTTGTTGCAGATGTTCCAGGACTTCCTTTCCAGTATCATGTCCTGGGAGCTATCAGTATGTTTTAAACATGGAAAGTATGAAAGTGTGAGGGGAAGGAAAGCAAATTATACCAATATTTGCTTTAGAAAGTAATACTTTCCTCTGACTAGCCTCAGGCCTAATACATTCATTCAAGATTTAATTTACTGTATCTATTTAATATATTTAAAAGGAGAATGCAAAAAGTATAATAAAACTCTAGGGAATATAGATGTAATGAAATAGATGATCTATACCTAAATATGTACATATGCAGTTTACACAAAGAACATTTATCCTGTTTCGTGGGTTTGATACACATTTGCCGTCTCACCTTATATGTGCACTAGAAGTTGTGATTTTCCAAAGCACACTGTGATCATACATGTCATTGTGCCATACAATGACAAACTGGAGCTTGGTGGGACAGTGCCATAGTGCCATACCCTGACAGAGAGCTGTGCCCAGCCTGCTGCTCTCTGCTGGGAGTGTCTGGAAGCCCCAGCACAGGATCATTCCTATCTCCCCTCCACGTGAGGAGGGAGGTGGCAAGGCATTAGCATCCCCCCAGTCAGTGCCAGCAAGGAGAGCCAGGCCAGGCTGGGACCATGCAGTGACTGTCATGTGTCCTGCCTGGCTCCCTCCCCTTTGCTCTGTGCACGTGTTCCTTGCTGCCTCAGCTGCAGTACAAATTGCAGTGAGGGGCTTTGCAGGAAAAGAGAGCAAAAATAGTATGTGGAAAAATGTCAGCCTTGGAGTGTTTGTGCATGTGGTGAGGGGAAAAGAGAAGAAATAAATAAAACTTTGTTTTGAAGTTCTTCAGTTGAATCATAAGCTTTTGAGTTTGCTGAGCTGAACCAGACCAAGGCTCTGAGGGCCTGCTGGGTCCAGGACTGGATTCCCATGCTGAAGGCACAACACTGCCTCTTGGGCCTTGCCTACCATTGCCATCGGGGCTCTGCTGTTCCTGGCTGGGGGCAGGGGGCACCTCACCGCTGCTTATGGGCGGTACAGCACCCTCCAGGAACATGGTTCATGGTGATATAAGACTCAGAGTGAAAGATTTGGGGCCCAGTCAGCAAACTCAAATAAAACTTGCAGTTTGGAAGTGCCAAAGTTGTTTTCTTGGGTTAAGATGTCAAAGCAGATTGTTGTCATGCTCCCACATCTCTACTTTTGTCCTATCTCCTCAAAGAGAGAAAGAATCTTCTTATCCCAGTTTGAAGGAAATTAAATGTTGTACAATACAAATTTTATTTCAAGGTGGAATGTGGATTTTCTTTTTCTTTTAATTGTTTATTCAGTAGTTTCTATAAAATAAACATTGTCTCTTCAGTATGAAAAGGGATTTTATGCCAAGGCAACCCCAATTACAATTTAGGATGTCCTGTTATTGTAAACATACTAGATTGAAAGAATTAATCATGTTTTGCTAAAGTCTTTGTCCTACTCTGGCATGGAGCAGTCCTGAAGAACATATTTAGAGAGAAAAGTAACTTCCAGATAACACAAAGTTCCTCAAAGTGCCCAGAGCAGATCCTGCAGATGTCTGAGAACTTGCAGGTCCAATTTGCAATGCTGGGAATGAAGAATCCTCTCACACTCCAAAAACTGGGTGCTTATGGGAAAAAAAATTCAAGTGGTCTTTAGTTGCTCATAAGTCGACCCAGCTTTTTGTAAGAGCTCTGGTACAACCTACGTGCCAGAAGATGTGCACGAATTTTCAGGAGGACTCAGGAGAATACCTTCTGAATTCTCAAATTCAAAAATAAAAGTAAAAATCTTCTCAAAATCTGAGCTCTCTCTCTTCTAATGCTTCATATTTAACTTCGCATTCCCTTTGCAGAAGGCAAACAAAACAGAAATGGGGTTGTTTGTGATGAAGACAGATCTCTCTTCCTCTCCCGCGTGTCTTGGTTTTGTCTTCAGGTTGCTTGCTTTTTCAGTCTGCGGAGTTGCTTGGTCATGACTGCAGAAGGCCTTATGAACATTTACAGAGTATCCAGTCTAAGGACTCACATGCTGAAGGTTTACTAGTTTTCTATCAGCTTGATTTGTCTTGGTGGATCATTTGTTCCACAGCCTAATAGCTTGGATGCCTTCTGACCGACCTTTTCCTCTTTCTTTACGCATGTGTTTTGAACTTCAAACTGTGTCCTGGTCTTGTAGAGGAAAAAAAAGATTATTTTTTACATTTTGCCAGGCTTAACAGCAACAGTCTGAGGGATTACACATACAGGGAAGGAAATTAAGGGTTAAATCTAAGACAGTAGTTATTGGAAAAGATCAGAAGTTCTGCTTCTTCCAACAGCTGAGCAAAACCACAAACGTTAGGAAGAGACCAGCTCTGAGGTCTGATGCCATCTTTCCATCTTACCCACTGACAACCCTCAACACAAGCTGGGCCTCATTTTCAGCCATCATGGAAAAAAATTCTTTTTTTACTTCCCCCCCTCTGCCCCGCCTTTTTATATTTGTTTGTCGGTCTGGATTTTCTTTTAGTAGGTCAAAGTTTAGCTAATACTTCCTATGGTGTAGGTGTCCATGATCAATAGCAACAAACACAACAAGAAGATGAGAGGCTGTCCTTCCGTGCCCCACAGCGAGTGAGTGCCTGGAAGGACAGGAGGCTCCTGGCGGCGGCGCTGCTGGGATCAGGGCTGCCAGGACCGATACGCTGTGTAGTCTCGTGTTGGCGCATAGGACGGGTAACCCTTGTTCTTCTGGTACGGTGGGTGCCGGGGAGTCATGTTCATGTAGTCACTCTGATGGTACAGATTCTTTTTGGATTTCTGCTGTGGGAGAAGGGTGAAGAGAACTGTGAAAACTCTCATGTTCACGGCTGACAGTTCTGGCCCTAGGTCCTTGTTCAGGGAAGCAGGCATACTTGTAAGGCAGCTTCAGGTTTAAATACATTAATAAAAGAATTAGAACACATGTTCTCATCAAATAATCTATGGAACGTGCCCGACCGGAAAGTAAGTCTCCAGCTTATCTGGTGAGAGGTTTACAGTGTTAGTTCTTCAGGTAAAGGAATGCTACACACCAAGGATACAAACTGATGCCTCTCACCATCATCTTGCCCCTCTCATCTGTGGAATGATTCAGCAGAAACAGTAGAGTCTGAGCTGTGAAGGCTGCCCTCATTTATTAGGAGGAAAAGAGAAATTATCTTAACTCGAACAGAATAAGAGCAAGAAAAATCAGCCCAGACTATGTGTATAATCGTTTTCCTATCATTTACAGCAGTGAGACACAATGCATATGTTGTTCTGAACCTTCCTTCAAGGGATGAAAGAATTAGAACTGATGTTAATCTTTTATGTCTCCCTATCTGGACCTCAAAAATCTTATTTCCACTGTTGAATTCCTGCTTATAATGCCCCTGTGAGACAAGGGAAGCATCGGCTCTTTCAGAAATAAGACTAGCAGAAGACAGGTGAAATAATTTGCTTAAGATTACAGAGGAAATCTGTGGCTGCAGCAGCATTTCAGCCTCTGACTGCTGCAGGCTGTGCACAAGGTTGGTGGTTTTTGCATAGCTTAAGGCTTTATTGATCAGGAGTAAGTGAAGTGCTTCCATGCTTTTTCCTTAATACTCATCATACACTGGTTTGCAATCTCCTTTTTACTGAAATTTCCTTCCCATGTATAAAAATAGTTGCATATGCTGCAGTATATATGCATATGATGCTGTGGAATTGGAGGAGGTTTGCATTAGAAAATCTGATGAATTACGTTGTATGTGCAGAGTGGGGCAGTTACTATGAAATACTTTAAGCTTTTTTATATTAATGTTATATATATGCAAAATGTTGAATGTAAGTTACTACTGCTTAAGCCATGTAATGCAATCAATGCATGTAAAGCATTAGATACAAAAGCTTTATCTCTGTGTTCATTTCCATAATACAGGGTTTCTAAGTCACCTAAAAGGTAATTTTGCATGGGAGAAAGACATTTGGCTAGAATGAGTGAATGTTGGGCTGTTACAGGATCAAAGACTGCTATTTTTGCAGTGGAAAGCAGTTTTTCTTCAGGGAAGGCAGAACTATATCTTTAGCTGCTTTCAGGAACTGATCAGGTTTGCCACATCTGTCTAGCATCACAATTAGGACCTTTTTTTTACAATTCACAATAGCTTCTAGGCAGCTGTATTTCTATTCAACAACACTCTAAATACCTCCACAATCAGAATACATATTATCTGAAGAATACTACCAGCAGTAATAACAGCAGGTAAAAACTGATGGAGCAAAAAACACACATGGCAATGCAGCCTTGTCACTCTTGCTGGGGGCAGACATTAGTAGCAAAGTGTGAAGCCATTAGGCAGCAAATGAATATAGCACAGAGAAAATGGTTCAGATTGTAAATGATGGATTTGAAGCTACAGCATCTCATTCGTGGCACAGCCACAGCAGCACAGCACTGTAACACCAGCAGCTGTTCGCTGTAATCCTCTCAGCTCTCCTCGGAGTCAGCCTCTACAATAGGGCACAAAGAAGAACCACTTAACCTGCCTTTGCAGTGCCTACGGCAGTGCCCCCTTTGATTGTTTTCCATTAGAAATAGCCACAGACTGAGAAAGTGTCTTTTTATGAAACACTTAGCAGATCTCAAGCTTCAGCTAGCAGTGACAGTGGCTTTCTGTATACACGCAACATTTAACCTGGCAGGGACTCTGGACCCTTTATACAGGCTACCTCATAATTGCTGTTTTGAAAATTGCTATTTAACAACAAAGATAGAGGGGAAAGTCAGAGTGCAAGGAATTGAATTCTCTATGTTCAAGTCTTTCTCACATGGAGTAAGTAATGTAAATTGGCTTTGGAGATAACAGTCCAAAGACTTGTCAAGGAAAATGTCCTTCTGCTGCCCCTGTATCATGCCTCTCTTTTTTTACTCCAGGAGGAGAACTGGATGTGACTTGGGCCAGTCAACTCTCCAGAGAGGTTAGAAAGCAAAAATTACGATCTGTAAGGCTGTCTCAGCTTTCTCACTGTTGATGTACAGACAAGGGACTACTGAGATGCAGGTGCTCCTATTCCCCTGTAGTCAAGCTGCCAGAAATAGCAGTTGCTCGAGGGAATCGCTGGATAGGCACAAGACACCAGTGCAGATGGTCCTGGGCTAACTGAAGGCTCCCTATAGATTGTTTTGTTGTGGGTGAGCTCCTGTCAGTATAGTCTCAAAGGGTTTTGCCAGAAATGCTTGTAGTTCTACATTTTCCTGACAGGTTTGGTTGGCAGAGGTAGAGACAGTGTCCTGGTATTGCTGGTGTGCAGGGCACTGCCAACACTGGCATTACTATTTGCTTTAGGACTCTGCTGCAGAGGCCTGACTGCCCACCTGGAGAGCATCTGGTGTTTCAGCCCTTTTGGGGTACACCATGGGTGTGCGTACATGGCTGGGATGAAGAAACACTTCAATCATCCTGTACTGAAGGGGGATCAGTGAGTTAGTGGTACACATGACAAGTACAGCCTGAGAAATGAACTACTAGAGCATATAGAGCAAAAGAAAATGCTAGTGTCTTACCCAGTAGTTAATAAAAACTGCAGTTATTAGCATACTGTAGAATGCAAGAATTCCAGTCACTGTTGCCAGAATCCACAAAGGAATTGCAGACTGAGGCTCTTGTATTTGGGTGGGTATCTCTTTAAGGAAAGAGCAAAGAAAACTTTAAGTACATGAAATCAAAAACATCGATCTCTGCCTATTTACTCCTTGTTCCAATGTGTAATTTTTATTAATCATCATTTTAAGATCTCTTCTTCAGGAAATTCAGAGCAGGCATGTAGTTTTACCAGGCAATCCAATTTTCTTTTTTTTTTTTGAGGAAACAAACTGCCTCCAGCCATTATGTAGGGAGTGTGTATAGGGAGGATGGATGCTGGCCTACAGAGATTTCTCAGCTTACCTTTCACGTGAATGACAGTCCCATTGCTCTTCTCATTGTAGACGTATGGGGGTGGATACATGACCTCAATTTTGCAGAAGTAGATGTCAGTTTGGTTGGCACTCATGTTCCAAAGTTTGAATATGACTTTGTCTTTATCACGACCCCCCTGGCAGTTGAATTCTTTATTTGAATTGCTGCTAATTTTGGTTGTGTTCCATGAAATAAAGCAAACTTCAACCGAACTGTCTGTTCCTTTGTGTAGCGAAGCTCGAAATTCCTTCCCTGTCCCATTGTATTTGTAGTTGCAAACTAGAGTTGCAGTTTGGTTAGCTACGATGAGCAAAGGATGCTGAGCCACTAAAATCTTGTTTTCTGGAAGGGAGGGGAGAAAGTGAGAAAAGCACTTGTTTATAAAATATAGTATGAGACTTCAGAACCACACATCCTCCCATGCAGCGCTTCTCCATATCTCCTCTCCGCTGCTGACACTCCCTAGTAGGGAGTACGAAACCACCCATCTGCAGAAGCAGTTTCTCACAGGAGCTATTGTTGCAGCAATCCACCTGTATGTAAATAATTACATAGTCACTAGGGGAGACTATGAGATCAAGAGTGTTTTTCTTCAGAGTCAGAACACTAGCAGAGACAGTGGCCCGTGATTAAGATTTAACATCAGAACTCAGAAGCCTAGTCTGCATCTGTGTGCATGTGTGTATATATAAGACCATCTAAGTCTATCCTTCACTTAGCAGGTTTCCCAAGGAACATTATGGAGTGAAAATACTATGAATTGACACTGCATTCAGATAAGAGAATATTATTTATACATTTGCTTTTTAATTCAAGGACTCCTGAAGTGTTTGCAGGTGTATTTGCTGAACCAATTCAAGGGTTTGTACCTTGGGCAATGAACACTAAAAGCATGAACTGCTATCCTTTTAATGTAAAAGAAGTAATTTCTCTAGCTAGCAGCTGTAGTAGACTCTTAATCTCTCAAAGGACTGAGGAGCTGACTAATTTGACACTTCATTGGCACTTAGCACTTGAATGGCCTGCAAAAAAGCATGTCACATGAACGTATAATTGAATTTGAATTGACCAGACTGATACATAAACAGGAAATGTTTTCTGACCTCTGTGCTATCATCTGCCAAACAATGAAACACTGCAAGGACTATGCAGAAAGACAACTTCTTCCAAGAAAAGTCAACCTGTACAAATGAGGCCCTTCTTTTCAAATGATGACGCCTAACTAAGAGAAAGGGAGTTTTAGCTTTTAAGCTAGAGACTTGCCAAAGCTTTTGTATGACTGCTTAAGTCTTTATGCAAGCTCAGCTCATATGAGATCTGGATAGTCTTTTGCAGATCCCTGAGAATCACTGTGGCTGTTAGAATGACAAGTGTACCTCTTGTCCTCAAAATGTGGTGCAAACATAGATTCTTTCTACTTCATCTGTGTGGCAAGACTTCCAAAAGACTAGTAAGAGAAATGAAGTGGGAAGGAGGCCAGATCCAGAATGCCCAGAAAATTAGTGTTTAAAACTGTGTTTAACAACGTGTAGTACCAAATGATGCTTAGTGTATTCACAAGATGAAGTACCCCACCCTCTTGAGTAGGATACTCCTTTGGGATGAATGTGGTCCAGGGAGTAAAGTAAACACAGAGAAATGAATGAGATGACCAGGACTAGTAGTAGGGTGCAGGCAGTAAAAACAGCCCTTGACTAGCAGGTTCTCCAGTTACCAGCAGAACCTGTGGAACTGCTGAAGTTGTTAATTTTCTCATTGAAAGTCTCATTTACCAGCCCTTGTTTCAAATGAGAGGAGGAGATATGAGACAGGGAATGCTCTACTTGCCTCATCTTTAACAAAGAAAGATTGTAGCCTACCCTCCTTTGTGTCTCTTTGCTCAACATTGTTGGGGGGGAGGGTGGAGGAGAGCTCATAACAGCTCTGGAATCCCATGTTTGCAGGGAACCCAAACACTGTGAAACTTTGGATGAAGGGTAGCATTTCCAGGCTTTCCAGCAGAAAGAGACATGGATCTTTGAATCCTAGGACAGAGTGGTAAAGTAAGAACAGAGAAGTCTTTACTCAAGGTGGTGCCTGTGGTGAATTTTCATCAAAATAAAGACATTTCAGCAAAACAATTCAGTTTCATCGAATCAGCATTTTCCGACAAAAGCTCTCACATAGGCTTATAAGGCATTCTAGTAAGGGGTGAGGTTTGGATTCCACCCCTTTAGACAAGGTATTTGATCATATTTTTGTTGGCCAGAAAATTGATCTTTGGCCTACGTGGCAATTTGCAAGTCTGCAGTAGAATTGTTCCACCTTTAGCACAGCAGAATTCTACACAGCTCACTTGAGACAGAGTTACTCTACTGCTTTGCAGTATTTGTGCACCACTACAACCCTGATTGTCGCAGGGACTGAATGCACCTTCAGGGGAGACCTCTTCTGTCTCAGAGTTGACAACTGAAATGGGGTCCCAGAACAGACAGAAGTGTTACACTTGCCTGTTTCCATTGCAAGTACTTACAGAAAACTAATGGATATTTATTTCTCAGCCTGATCATATTTTCACTGTGGCTGGAGGAAAGTCAAAGAACACTGAAAATCTCATCACTGAGGGACTACCTTCAGATGTTATTTAGACTCTTCTGCAGACCCCAATGACTTACCCCCATCTCTTTTGCTGTCATCAGCTAACCTGGATTCCTGACATTTAGACCTGAGCTTCATGCCTCGAGCTCCACTATTTAACTACAGCTCTGGACTATTTTCGTCGGTGCCATGATACTGTGCTAATTGGCAACCAGTCTCTTTTGACACACCCACCTAAAATGATAAATTCCTTCAACTTATTTTCACCTCTTGGATTTACAGTCCAATCTGTCTGCCTTGTCTTGCAGGCTGGGCTTGATAACCCAGCTCCATGCTGCTGATGCTGGGATGCAGACTGGCTGAGCAGTGGGAAAAAGCTCATTTGTGGATCATTAAATGAAGACAGTTCCTACATGATTGAAGCTAAGCACCCAAATCCATTTTCACAAAGTGGCTCTACTAGTTAAACCTAAATTAAAGGAGATATTTTTGTTTTCATTTATAGGAACTAATTAGGACCACATGAATTGGTTGGGCTGCGATGCCAACAGGGGCAAAGCAATCTTACCCCACTGGTGTGTTAGACAAGCCCTGCTGTCCTTCTCCTCCTCTGGACTTGGAGGTTTTTTTGAATTGAAGAAAGTCAGTCATTCTAAAATGTGTATTTGTTTCATGGGGAAGACAGAGTAACGCCGAACATCCCTCCCTTCACTTGTGATATGAATGGGATTTGACTACATTCTTAGTAGGATGTAGACCATTCTGAGCAAACATGGGCTGAGGCTGCTTTTGCCTTCACAGAGCCAGTTTTTCCTCGTAAGTGTCACTTTGGGTTTGTTAAACGGTGAAACTCTGAAACATTTAGTAGGTGTTTCCATTCCCCTAAATAGGGTTATGATTGCCACTTCAGAGCTGTGTTCAGTCATGTTGTGTAGTAATAAATATCTGTATCTTGGCCTTACCCAGCCAGGAAAATAGCAGTTATGAAAAATCATTGTTTACGGTTTCAAAAAGTGGTGACGTTTAAAAATGTGAAATCATTTCAGCCAGTGTGCACACGCTGCAAGCCGTCTCTTAGGATCTTGGGATTTATATGCAATGGTGTGTAAGGTCTCTAAATGTTTGTTAAGCTTTTTTATAGCTTATTTGTAGTGCTTGGCATTTCTTATAATCACAAGTGAGGGGTTTTTGCATCGTGAAACAAAATGCCATCCATCTATAATATCTGTAAAATACTGACTCTCTGATCATTGAACCCTGATGCAAGCAAAACTTCATTGAAGTTTTTTATATTTTCTGTTCACCAAGAAAGTGAAATAGAGTTGACAAAGTATGGAAAATAACTATTTTGAGCTGGGTTGTTTTTTTCTTTCTCTCCAGAACTCTTCATGAATCATCATCAGCTATTGGAAAAAAATTTTCTGCTAAAATATTTAGTACTCTTTGTTCTTTTTTATGCCAGTTGACTCCAAGGAGCTATTTTCCAGAGCAAGGTATCTAAGATAAGTTGGGATTTCTGTAAGCACAGGAAAGAAATGGCCCACCTAATTCCCTGGGGGGATAGGGAAAAACCTGAAAGGAATTTGTTTAAGCCACAGGCAGAAAGGCACACAGGTATGTTATAAACAAAGCTATTTCATTTTTGCTGCTGCTAGTCTGTTCAATTATGTTTACTCTTCTTCTCTAGGTACAAGGGTCCTTCTCTTTTCCTTTGGTTTGAGGCCACCCAGCTGTGTGTTTAACATGCAGCTGGGGGGATCCTCTCCTTCTGGCCCTTACAGATCTGTTTTCTGCTAAACTTTCCTGCTTTGCTGTGAGTACTGCAGGCAGCGGAATAATCCAGAAAGCCCAGGTGACATTCTTGCTTTAATCAAACCCAGTGTGAGCACAGGGGTTTTTCTTGGCAGTTTGTGATTTATTTTTTTAAAACAAGGATTAGTTGATGTCATCCTAATCTCGGCTAACCTTGCCTCATCCATCTTCTGTGTTCTGGTAACCTTGGTGGGTTAGAGGTTGATTTTAACCCCCAGAGCCCATAAGCCAGAAGGTTATGTGGATAGTAAGAAGATGAGGTCAGTCATGGTACACTGCAGTGGGAACCTGCTTATATTACTTATTTCACAAAATACCAGACACTTGATCTAGTTGCCTCTCTTACAGACCACAGCAAGGCAATTATTTAGCCAACAAAAAGGGGAGGAGGACAAACCTTGTAAATCTTAGTGTTTCTTCAAAAGGGAAATCACCAAACAAATATTTTAAGTCCCTTCCTATGATTTAAATTCAACCTGCAGCAGTCACTGATACAGTCTAACAACAGGACAAATTCTGTTGTTTTTCCCAAACCAAAATACCTGAGGCTTATAATGCACTTCATGGCTTGAGGAAGCCCTGCAGGGTTTTGACCTGCCTTAATGATTTCCATGTACTAAGGATCCATCATCTTGAAAATGAAGAGTGGAAAAACATAGATGGGGAAAGGATGAGAGCCCTGAGAAGCAAATGACCTCATGTGCTTCCCTTTAAGCGGTTGAACAATGTTGCTGAGTCTGTTGGAGAAACCCAAGTTCCTCATGCAAAGCAAGTGTACATATGTCTATAAAAGCCATGGCGCACACACCGGCATTTATTTTGTTGCAGTTCAAAAGCACTGCTTAAACGCTGTTCACACCTCATAGAAATGTATTTAGAACTGTTAACCTGCTCCTGATACTTATCCCCTCCTGGAATTAGTGTCTTCTTTGACAATCCAGGGGTCTGCTGTGGAAATAATTATGATATTGCAAACACAGAATTATAAACATGGGAAAGGACAAGGAAGAAAAAACATATGATTTCTTAAAGAATGGAGATCAGGGTGTCATGCAAACTACAATGCCTTCACTGAGGGAAAGAACTATGGAAAAGTAATGTAGAAATAAGAAAAAATATATTCAATTCCATCTCTCATACTAGAAAAAGCAACTTTTTTAAGGTGTTCTCTACGTTAAAAATTTTGTACTGGAAAACAGATTTTTATTCCTACCTGTAACTTCCCTGTAAAATACAAAACACTGATATTTGGAGCAGATGCAATAACAACAGTTCACAGCCAGCAGCGTGAAAAATTGTCTGTCTCAAGATTATCCTAGCCAAAGCCATCATCCCTTGCCTTGCTTTGCATTTTAATGTACCCGTTGGAAAGACATGTTAGCTCTGAACATATGAACACTGCATCAGCAAGACAGCACCGAGATAAATACCCTCAGCCACAACAACTGAAGAGTCAGGAAGATTCACTAAGACTCAAGATTTCAAAATCACAAAAAGACTTTTTTCCTGAAGATATCGGGAAAGAAACTAAATGTCTAGTAAGTATCAGTAAACCACTAAACAATGCAAAAATCAGAAACCTGGCAAGTCCCATCCTCCCATCTTTGAGCTCAGTAAGCAACTCTGCTTTTGAACATTTATTTGCTAGTCCTGTGAGGATGTCGGTGTGCTCAGCTCTGGAGCCCATCACACCAGCCGTGGGGGAACCTAAAGCTTTACAAGTAGGCTTGGGGATGTGGAGAGTCTGCCCCAAGAGAGGCGCTGGCACCAGGTCTGCTCAGACCCGCTGCCCCCAAGAAAAGGCACTTGTGAGCAGAACTTGTAAAGCCCAGGGGGAAGGTGAAATATAAACCCCTCTGCCTATGCATGCAATTTCCAAATGGGTCTAGAGAGAAGTCAAATTAAAAGAAAGCCCTTGGGTCTCATCTTGAAGGGATACTTGTGACAGGAGAAAAATTGGCCTCTTGGTTATATCAAGTTGATCCATTTGCAGACTTAGCGGCATGCTGTCTCTCCCCTTTCATTGGAACAAGAACAATTTGTGCAAAATTAATTCCGAGCTATACCAGACCTTATACCTCTTGAGGATCAAAGTGAGGAAAAATAGGGGAAAGGATTGAAATGTAGGGTATTTTTGTTACCTGTTACATCAGCAGTGGGGATGCAGCAGAGCACCACGAGGATCCCCAGGAGCATGGTGCTAATGGTGGGCCCTCCGCCTTGTCCCCTCCCCCTGCAGGCACTGCTACGTCTCCCAGGGCCCCACAGCACGAGCCTTCCTTCCCTGTGGGGCCAGGCTGCACCCTCGGGTGCTCACACAACTTCTCTCCTCCTCCCTCTGCAGCACATGATACACTGCCAAGTGAAACCACTGTAATGGCAATGCTCGAACAGGAAGTTAAATTGTTCGATGATTTTAGTCTTAGGAAGTTGTCTCTGCAAAGCTCAGTAATACTTAGAAGGTGCTAGAAGTCTGCATTTCAAGATAGGGACTGTCAGCCCTGTATTGCAAGGTGTGGTTATGTTTGGGGCTCTGCAAGGCTGCTCCTGTCACTGCTCCTGGGGACACAGAGCTTTTTGTTTACCAAGAGTACATACACATATACGCTGGTTCCATCATCATGGGAGAAGCAAACACCAGTTTCCAAGTTCCTGGTGGCCAGAGCTGGCCCTCAGGAAGTTGTGTGCTCAGGAGCCTTCATCCTTCCTCACTCCTAGGTGCAGAAATCTTCCACTCTTGGCCTGCCATCTTGCTTCTGCCTGTTTTCCCAGCCTGTGGAAACGCTGACATATTTTGGCAGTAGTTTGTTCATACTCATTTTTCTGCATCTGCTTGGTGCCTGAATGCAGAGCCAATAGCACAGGAAATAGTGATCTAGTGTACCGTCACATTTTGAAAAATATCCCAATTTATGAATGAGTGCAACAGTAATCCAATTAACATCTAAGTAAAGGCAGCATGCAGCAAGCACATTGCTCAGTCAGTGTGTTCATGGAGGCCTTCTTATGTAAAGTTTTTTCTTCAGCTCATCAGGTAAATGCTCTCTCTTCCTTTGCTTTGCAAGCTCAATGTCACCTCTTCCCTTGAAAGAGCAGGTTGTGAGAGCCAGGTGATGGCATTTGTAACTGTAAGGAGCTCTGGTTATTAACTATGTATTTTGGTCCAGCAAAGCAGAAATATTTAACTGTATCAATGCCTGTCACTATCTTTGATATATTTGAGCGAAAAGGGAAGGTGTTTAGCAGGAAGACTTTCAAGAAAATTGGGTGGTTATAGAAAGGGATGAAGGACCATGTACTGTTCTCTTGTATCCCTTAGTATCTGAAACCTTTAGGCCATGTTTTATCAGAAATTACAAATGCAATTTATGAGTGGCCTTAGCTGGTATATCCATTTGCAGTATAGGAATTTAAACAATATTCATTTGTTTTGTAATTAGTGTAAGTTGCCTGCAATACTGAAAGTTTTGGAATTTCCTTAAATTAATTAAAAAGTAAAAAAAGAGAAAAAAATCAGATTCTCTGTTTCTCAGCCCGCTTTTGTGGTATCTAGGTAAATGTCCTGACACATTTTTTTTTAATCATATGAGTATACCTGCAGTTACCAATGAAATAGTCTCAGCTTAACTTGCAGTGAGAATCCCTCAAAAAAGTTACAAAATTCAGTACCTTTTTGCTGAATTGCTGTTACAGACATGAAAACCCACTGCTGGCTCTGGTAATATCTTCTGGTTCTGGTAACTCAACTTGCACAATCTGCATATGGACTGGAAATGCACAAGGAGTACATTTGCCCTCATCCCAGAATTAGCAGAATATATTGCAGAGAGAGATATTGCCATTAATTTCACTGGGAAAAGGGCACCATTCAGTTGGAAACCAGATTATGGAAACAGCTGGGCAGGAAGAGATCCTGCTCTAAGAATACCACTAACAAAAACCTGAGAGAACAGTGTGCTCTCTCTGGGTGAGGTCCCATTTATTCCCTCCCATCTCTTATTGCTCCTTGTGTGCCTCTCCCATTGTGAGGACAGAGCAAGGTACTGATTGCAAAGAGGGACTGGACTGGTGGAGTGGAGGAGAGGGAAGAGGGCCCACTGGGCAATTATCCACTGTAGCTCTAGAGACCAAGCTGTGATGTATCATTTCTCTCTGTGTTGATGAATAGGGGTACCAGTATTGCCCTTTTCAGAGCTTCTTTTTCTCAGCTGTGATTTTAGTTTTGCCTGATTGTTTCTTCTTTCATCTCTGGAGTAAGGAAGGGTGCATTTTTCCTCCCAAACAGTTTTTGGCTCATTTGCACTTCTTGGTTTTCTAGGATTTTAAAACTTTTGTGTTCCTGAGGGTATGGCTTCTTTCCTTCTTGAAATTGCAGCTCTTCCTCTAATTTAAACAGTTCATTTCCAATCGCTTAGATACTTGGCTTTGCCACTTCACATGTGTGATCTTTTTCTTTTGCCAAAGTTATCATGAGGGCAGGGGAAGAAGATATTTCAGCTTTCAGCAAGCCATCTTGTACTTAGGACAAACCACATAAAACTTTATCTGGGAAAAAAAAAATGTGTGAAAATGTCTCTCAGTATGCCCTCATTCTTAAATTTTCATTATTCTCCCACTTCCCTAAGTATCTCTCTTTCTATATCCTGAGCATTACCCAAGGGTGTTCTGCAGTAACATTAATTCAGGCAGTATTGACTTCTATTCTTACTCCATTTTCCATTCATATTTCAGTCTGTTGAGTCTGTACGCTGGCAGACAGGATCTGCTTGCTGTCACAGCAATGGAAATCCAGACTAACACTGTAATTTCAGTGGAACTAGAGATGTGAGAGCACTGAAAGAGCTAAAAATGCCATTTGGCCATGTTTGGGAAAAAGAATGTTTCCATCCCATCACAGAATGGCTGAAATTGCAGTCCAAGAGAAGTAAATTAAAGGTTTGTGAATAGGTTTTCTGGGTACACAAGAATCTCGAGTATGGGTTTGGGCTTTTTACTCATCACAGTATGTAAATAAAACAACAGTCTAGGTATTTGATCATAGCTTTTCATGCCTAATGTTAGAAACCCAAGCACTGACAGGAGCTATGACCTGAGTTTTAGAGAAATCTAACAGGATCTAGTATAGTTTCTGAAGGATTTTCTGGATATCTTTAAGAGTACCAAAAAATCCCAAGCAGGCTGCCAGTTTGCCTTTACATAAAAGAATGAGAGAGTAATGATCCACATATCCTCAGCCAAGTGTTCACCTGTTAAAGTCAAGAAAGTCACTCCAGATTTATTATGATTAAACAAGTGGATAGTTTAGAAAGTATTTTTTTAAAAAAAATGAATCCTCCTTTCAGTCACTGAAAGTTGTATAGTGCCATAATTGTTGCCAGCACATACTCCTGTTCTCAAGCAAATAAAAATGGATATGCGTACTTGAAGAATAATTGCATCAATATACTATCATTCACTTATTTCTGAAGACTCCAGTCTGATGGGAGACAGTAGGTCACTAAAATTCCCTTTTAACTACTATAGACAATTAGCTTTTATGTCCCTGTACTGTCCTGCAACTAAAATGTAATTTAACAGTTGTCTGAGAGAATCTTCCTCTTGCTTCCCTACCATAAAGAATCATGATGCAGACCTTGAGTGAGGAGTCTAGGTAGGCGTTATTTTGCTTGTTGTGCATGCTTGTATGTTGTCAGCTGCTGAAGTAAATGCTTTCTTTCTTATGACTGCAATTCTTAAAACATCTTGATTCTTCCATTGCTGCTCCAAGTAATGATTTGTTTTGAACAGTGCTGTGCTATGCATCCTTGGTACAGATGGAAGGTTGATTCTTTCACATTTTGCTTACAAGCAAACTGTGCTTTAACTAGCTGCTGTAGAGGTGCAGAAGTGGGGTGACAGAAAGAGTATAACAAACTGGCAAGCTATTTTTAACTAGGAAGACAATAAATTATGTATGTTATTCACCTGCTACTCTGTCCAGTTAGTTGGCCCAAGGAGTTATGTTGCATTTGTCGCCTGAAGGTCTTCATAAAGTGACGTGTTGTTATCTTCACTTTGCAGATGGAGAATGGAATCACAGCAAGGTGAGGAGACATGCCTGAGGATGTGCCTTGGGTTAGTGGCAGAGCTAGGAACCTCTCCTACCTCTACGAGTAGCCCTGGTAAGGTCTGTACCTTGAAAGGTCTGACCAGTTCTCTGATGGCCTTCATTCTATGTTGTCATTTCCCATGCACACTGATGAATTTTCACCACGTTCTGAGTGTTCTTATATCCTTCTTTCTGTGCGTCCAGGTGCATTCATATCACAAGTGCAACCATTACCCTTAGAAGGAAATATCAATATACTCCTTTAGAGGGAATTTTAAGTTGTTTTTCTGTAACTTAAAATGTTACAACTGATGTCTGGTACATAGGAAGCTTCCAGGGCCAGAACTAAACATGACGTGGAAGGGGAACTTTCTCTTTTGGAAAGATGTGCAATTTTTGTTTCCAGCCCTCAAGATAGCAGTCCTAATGTGTCACTAACCATTGTGCTACCATCAAACACATACAAACCTGAAAGAGAGCTTGAGAGAAGCCTTCCCTATTTGGGGAAAGAAACATTTCCTTGACAGACTGGTTGTTTTTAATGCTAGTAGATGAAGCTCTTAATTCGTGTTTGTTGGGAAAGGGGCAGGAGTTCACACATGTACATTCCTAGCTCTTTTCAAGTTAAAAATCTCATCCAAGTTTAGAAGTTGTGACCATTTCTTCTGGCTGTACCTATTCCTGGTTTGAACTGTTAGAACAAGTCTTAAAGGAGGTAGGTTGATGAGTAGGAGAAGAATGGCTCAAAACTGCATGATTAACTCCATCTGTCACCTGCCTGTAACCTTACATACGGCTGCTGCTTCATTAGAGGCCGGTGTTTAGGTAGGAATACCTGGAATAAGGCCCACAAGTGAGTACACATATACGCTAAATGTTCTGCAATAAAAGCGTTTTGAAATTAGGACTAGAGGGAGAAGAATTTCTGTTGACTGCAGTGCCTGGTGCTTTTTCCTCATGGGTAGAGAAGGTGGGGAATGCTACATATTACCATGGAAGATATGGCAACAAAGCAATGTTGTCCTGTATAGGAAGGAGTTTGGCATGTCTCATTCTTTCAAAGGGAGATAATTTATTTCCTTCTCCTTTGTCCTGATGAAGACAAAAGGTATGAATAAGCATTGCAGATATATTACAAGAAATTTTAAATAAGAGGAAGCATCTTCCAAAGAACTTAAGGCCTAGAAATCTTGAGCAGACTAATTCAAAATAAATCTTCATGCAAAAAGACAGCTTCCAGACCTGGCTGTGTACAGCTTATCCAGAGAAGTTACATAGATCTCTAAATACCAGTAGAAAGATTTCTATCTGCTAGGACTATGTTTTCATATCTGAGGGCAAGATGGAGTGTCATGGGAGGTCCTCCAAGGTCTGAAGGTTTGTAGAGGGCTGCCAAGGAAGGAAGGCTTTCTGGGGCTGTGCTAAATGGCACTCCCATGGAACAGGAGCCCAAGCCTGGGAATTACACTTCCAATATGATCTGACTGGACTTGGCTTCTCTGCCATCTGTGCTGGTATTTCCTTTTGGAGGGAAATAATTGACCAAAATTTTTGCTGCCAAAAGCAGCACGCGAATAGTATGGATAATCAGGAATCCAGAGCCCTGGGGCAAAGTAAGAATGAAATCAAACTGGTGGTGTAGACACTTGAGTCACTTGGCAAATGTTACCCATAGTAAGGGAATGCTGTAGCTGAGGCTTCCAAGGAATTTCCTGCATTGCCTTTATTTGTAGAGAACGGTCTGTATAGCCTGTATTTATGGGTAAAGCCTTAGCTAGAGAGAACATTTCCACTTCCTCTGGGTTCATCAGAACCAGCACAGCCTAGGCTCAGCTTGGTATATTATGTCTTAAGACTGTCATGTTCAAGCTCATTTTAAAAGCTTTAACTCTTTCACTTCCTCATTGTTGTGTTACTTTTTGTCTTGCCCTGCATTTCACAATGATGGTAGTAGTGCTATCAGCACAGTACATGGATGGTGCAGCACTGCACTTTTACAGTTCTTCCCATTTGCACAAACCTGGAAGGAAGCATTACTCATGTTTATGAACAATTGAAACTAGAATAGAGCACTCCACACAATAAGAGCCCCTTTGAGGAAGTGTCGAAGGGCTGCCCAGCGACCTCGCTCATCCAATGGAATATATTCTTTGAGATTACTTCATTCTGAGTAGTCCTCACAGGAAATAATTATTTTGGTAGACACTAGTACACTAACTTGTAGGATAAGCATTTCCAAATTACTCCTTTCCCTGAAGACAGTGGCTTCCTTACGCCTAGGCAAACCTAGCTGATGTCCAAATTCAACAACTTTCTGCCTGAGAAGTGCCCTATTCTTAGACTGTGGAGTTGCCAACACCAACCCACAGAGCTGTTTTCTGCCAAAATACTATGAGAAACAGACTTTTCTTTGTATTTCTGCTACTTCAAAAAAGTACTGAGTCATAGCACACTGGAAATGTTTGTGCAGGGCTGCATAGGAAAACATCATAAATACATTAGAAAGAGCTTTAAATATTTCCACATAGGAACTAAGGACCAATATTCTTGATTCTTAACTGTGAAAAGTGCTGAAAGCAGAGAGAAGTCCTTTTCAAATCACAGTAGGAAGCATCTGCTTACTCATTTGGATATGCATGTGAATTCTGGTAAGTGCTTATTAATTTTATAATGTATTTTTTCTTAGAAAATAAATCCTGCATTTTTTCAGCATGCCAGCATTCCCTTAAACTATTCCCTTACACAGGAAATTGAAAACAATCACTTTGCTGTTTACAAAGACCTTGCTGGGTTCGGAGAGTAGGAATCCTTGCTGGTTTAAAGAGGAGGAGAACAAAAATCATATGATAGTTTATTAGAAGTCACATCCACACAAGAAACAGAGAAAATTTCCATCCTTTATTTCAGACGTGTCCAGTCTGTCTACTGGTGCAAGCCATGGGATCCAGTAGGGAGCCACCTGAATGTTTCGGTGTCTCCCTTAATGTATCTTGAGCCCAAGAAGTATTGGTCCCTGGGACATGCCAGTGGCTCATCCCTCAGCACATGGGCAGCAGGCGCACGCACGGCCTCGTAGTGTGAAGGGCCACTGTCCTTGGCGTGGCCACCCCTCAGGGGCTCCCAGCAGACAGCCTTACTTACTCTTACAAGCTAACCTTACACCAGAGATCATCCCAAACTGCATGACAACCAAGCACCATGTGCCAGAACTGCCTAGGAAATCTGAGCCCATGGCAGCTATCAGGGTTGGAAAGCTTCCACTTCACATTGCTGCTGCCTCGTATCCATATATATTCCTTTCTAATAAAATCCGAATAATCTCGTCTCTTCCTATACACAAAGTTTGACCCTGGAGAGGTCCTGCCACATATTGCTTATTGCAGCTGTTGGACAATCTTTCAGATGATATTAAAATACAATCAAATTTTAATATCTCACTAAGCTTTGGAGGTTATTAAAAGCAACGTAAAACCTCTGCTTTTGCTGATTTCAGGACAGTCTGAGAGTTTATAAAAATTGAAGTACATTTGTGTAGCCAAGTCTATTAAGGTTTTATGATAAAATTAGAGTTCATTATTAAATTTCTGACCTTTTAGTTTTATGCCTCAGAAACCTGAAATTTTCTGCTGTCATTTTTCTATGCCTTCAGCAGATTATTGTTGATGACTCTATTAACCCTAATTCTACATTCTACTTGCACATGCTTTTTTAAAAATAAATATTCTCACAAGTCTCAAAAATGTCCATGTGATTCATAAAAAGGCAATAATTAATTCAGTCCTCCTTTCATAACTGGAAGTCATTTTGTAAATGTTTTTTACAAAACAAATTATTCTATATAAAATTTTGCCTGTTCAGCCAAATTTCCCTTAGTTAGTATTACTTAAATTTCCATGATCAGTTGCATGTGTGTTTTGTATTATATGTAGTGTCATTGGAGGTTTTCAGAGAGCAGCACTCTAGTATAATAGACAAATTAGTAAGTAGCAGAGCTTTTGGAAATAGAAGAAAGTGATTCATGACTGCTCTCATGATCCCATCTCACTCCTGGTTTCCAGGGGTCATGTTTATTTAAGCTATTAGTTTAACAATGTATTTGAGAGTCCTAAACATTTTGTAAACAATTTTTAATGCAGATTAGTATTAATAATCATTATCCGTTCAGTAACTGATATGATTCCATCATTATTCTTCTATTTTAAAGGTTTTGCTTCCTCTGTCAGAAACGATGGCATGTGAACTAGGCAAACAGCCACATACCCTTGGGGGCATAAAAAGTAATTTGGGTATTTTCAGAGACATTGGTCTGCAAACAAATCATCAATTGAAATGTATTTGTATAATCTGTTTGGTGAATATTTATGATTAGCCGTACAAACACAGGAGTCAAGATAATGTGATGGTCAAGTCACAAGTAGGAAAAATGTACTAAATTAAACGAATCACTTATTACCATAAACAATTCATCCAGCTCCGGGTCTGGGAACTAATACAGCTAGTAGAAATAGATTTCTCTTTTTCACAATGCCTAGAGGGGATTAACAGTGTGAGGACATGCCTGTATAAAGAAAGCAAACACCTTTGATTGTAGCAGGGAAACTATTTGAAAAAGCCCAGTCGCTGGTAGTACTGTGATGATGGGAAGGAGAAAGAGTGTTTAGCTCTTTATTTGACCTTTATTGGAGTATAAGAGCAATCTTCCTTTTCAGTCTTTCCACTTGACTGTTTTGTAAAGAGGTTTAACTGACATCATCACATTTCTTGGCTCTTGGCTCTTCCTTTCATCCCTGGGAATAGGTTATGCTAGTTTTCCTTTGTTCATTAGCCTAAAGTAATGCATTGAACTTGAGCTAATATGAGAGCATTAGAGCCAACATCGGTTCTGGACAGGCAGAAGCCTACAAAGGCGTGAAGACCTAGAGCCAGCACAGGAGTTCTTGAATTCTCTCTGCAGTCTGGCTATAAACACTGGCAGGAAGTGTGAAGAGCACACACTGTGCACAAGTCAGGCATGAACAGGCAGTCAGGCTCTGAACAGGCAGTCTGCAGGCAGGTGGAGTGCATTGTTCAGCTGTAACCAGCCGAAGTGAGGAAGCATTGTTTTAAGACCAGAGTGTAGATTTCAAAGCAGAAGGAACCACAGCACAGTCATGACTCAGGTTGCCCCCCTGTTACAAATGCCTGTTTGTTATGGTCCTGCCCATTGAGGAAGAGCAGTGATCATGGGCTAAGCAGCTGGGAAAGAGAAAACCATCTGGGGCCCGGGTGCTGAGGTGCCGGAGTTCCAGAAAACGCTCCTCAGCTCTTGCAAACACCATTGGCCTCTTTTAATCTGCACAACAGGGAGACCTCCTCTGTTGCTGAGTAGCATTTGAGTTCATTGCATCCTGCTGAGAATAATATAACTCTCTTGGATCTAGGGAGCTATGGGCTTTCATAACAAAATCCATAGCTCTATAGAGCACGCTCCTTGGCCACTATCTGCCTGCACTGCAGTGTGTTTCTTTGTCCATGCTTTCATCTATAGTGTGTATACTGGAACGGCAGCCCATTTTGACCTGACAGCAAAGTCACCTATGTATATTTCCTTGCCCAAAACCACTCCAGTTTGTCTGAATATGAATGTACAAATGTCTAAAACACTGTATGATGTTTGTTGCTTTTTAAAAAAGGTCAGCATTTGGACACAGGGCGACCAGACTGAAACCCTGGCCCCAGAAAAATCAATGGGATTTTTGCCATGGATTTAATTGGGTCAAGATTTCATACCCACTCATTATTTGAGCTATTAAATTCTGTTAAACTGGTAAGCCTGGACTGCAGACCCTGTGAGAAGACTGTCTTCCCACATTTTGACGTTTTGTTTTCTGCTCTATTCCATCCTAATTAGAAATGTTCTAAAGCTTTTATGCCGGGGTTTTTTCCCCCCCTCCTTGTAATAACTAGCTAATCCTCATTCTAGTTCAGTTCTAGGACAGAACATGAAAGCAAGAAGAGATGTATGTGTTCTTCAGTTAATGTTAAGATGCAAATTTTTACTTTAGATCTGCTCTCCGTAACGTTTGCAGGTACTCAGGTTTTGTGTGAGACATATAAGCTGTAGGCTGTGGTATTACTGTGTGGTTACATCACACTTTAGGAAGTATGGTGGAAGGATGTAGATTAATTTGTTGATTTGTTATTCAGTTCTGGTTGTTCCGTCAGCATTTCATTGTTCGGGTAAGACATATGTGGGCTGAATTTTGATTACTTCAGACATATCTTCTCACATGTCTGTAGATACAGGCACCAGCTGAAAGGCTTGAGATCAGCTTCTAATCCAAACAGATCAGAACTTGAAAAATATGCAGCATTCGGCTCTTGAAACCATAAAGTCTAATGCCTTCTAAATGTGCCCTTTCACCACAGAGCAAATGTACAAGTTTTCTCTAGTTTGTCACCTAAACTTTCAAAGCTATCTTTGCTATCAGGTAGCAGATGTGTTTAAATGAAATACAGTTTCAGGAAGATACAGTTGTGCTACCTTGTGGGCAGTTGACGTTGGAGATTTATATACTTGGGCAAAAGCACTTTAATGGGTATAGCTAAAAACCCATGGAGATAATTGGATGTCTCCCAGCAAGACCAAATATGTCTGAGAGTGACATAGTCAGCTGGCGCTGTAGCATTTGTGAAAACTCTGATGATATGAGGCTGTTTTCTGTGATGGGGACTAGAAGCACAAGATACTTTTGCAGCTGGAGGTGCTACCATTTTTTTTTAAACTTTCACAAAGCACTTCTCTGCACCTTGCATCAGATACCATGCACAGATAAGAATGTGTGAGAGGCATCCGCACTTCGGTGCTGTCTGGCAGAAAATATCACTACGTGCCAAAGAAACAGGAGGCCATGAGATCTTCTTGCTGTGCAGTTAAAAGGCTGGCCTTGTGATCAGAGTATAAAAACCACAGTCAACATCTTATTTTCAGAGGAGGTAAGTGCTTCCAGCTTCCATGGCCTTCTTTTGGAATTTGAAAGAGAAGGAAGACAACAAGATAAAGAGCGCAGACCTCAAGAATGCATATTTCAAAGTGTTCAGAGGTTTGGTTGGGAAGATCCTGGACAGGACGTAAGGAAGAAGCTCTGGACAGATGTAAGGGAAAGGCTGCTGAGAAAGAGAAGACAGGTGTTAAGAAACTAGAGGATTCCTGAAGATGAGTGTACAAGCATGACACTAGCATATAGGATTGAAACATAACTGCAAGAGCACAAAATGAAGCAACATGAGCAACTTATGTTAAGACTAAGAAGAAACACTTCTGCAGGTACACAAAAGAAATATGCAGTAAAACAAATCCCAGGGAAATGGCTCATTACTGAACAGAAAGGGGAAATGTTACTCAGAAAGCCATGTGCTGTTTTTGACTCAGGGGCCTCTGGAACCAGCTGCAGGCAGGTAACCAGCCCAACAGACACCCCAGCAAAGCAGTCTGATCTGCACTTAGGATAAGGAGAGAAGTGATTGGAAAGGGCATAAAGAAGGCAACTATATTCAAATTAACTGGTCTTGATGAATTATAGCTCAGAATACTTTGAGAATTACCTGATGTAATTTCAGAACCATTAATGGTTCTCTCAAGAAAGCTGAGGTATCAAGAAGGAAAGAGGGCAAAGATAATACTTGTTTTTCTCTCTTTTTAAAGAAATGTCAGAGCATTATAGAGAGCTCAGCTTATTTCAGTTCCTGAAAAAATACTGGAAAAATTAGTCAAGCCATTATTCATAAGTACTGAGAGGAAAAATCATGGCTCTCTGAAGAACAAACTGCGTCAAACCATGTAATTTCATCATTTGATGAGGTAATCCTTACCATGCTGACAGGGAGAATCAGTAAATGACATATATCTTGATTTTCATAGGCTGCTGGCAGAGCTTTTTGTAAGCAAGAAAGAGAAGCATGGTCAGACGAAAGTATCAAACTGATTGGCAACAAGGCTCAGTAGTTACAGGCAATTTGCTGTCAAAATAGAAGGATAAACTGAGCTCCTTGGTTCTGAGCTCCACAGGAATCTGATCTGGCCTGGCACTGTTCATTACTTTCATTAATAACTTGGATGATGAATAGAGTCTGCTTTTCAAATCTCCACACAGCGCTGGGTGGCAGGGAACTGCAGGCATATTGGGGGATAGGATTCAAATGGTAAAAACTGAACAAACTGTAGAACTGGTCTGACCCAAAACCAGTAATGTGCAAGGTTCCCCAGCCATGCAGGAACAGTCTGCAGCACAAGCACACAGTGAGGAACAACAGGTGACATAACAGCTCTGCGGTGGGAAAAAAATGGTCTGTGAGGACCTGCATCAGCACTGCCTTTAGCTAGAGCAGCAAGTGGTGGTTGGGGCACTGTGTAGCCAGAAAGCTGTCCCCAGCTGGAAGGAGATGAGAAGTGCAGTGAGATCAGTCAGAAGTCTGGAAAGGATTGAAGAGTGTGTGTTCACTCACAGAAGAGGGACCGAGGGGAGAATAGCAGTTGCTGAATACACAAAAGGCTGCTGCAAAGGGGAAGGAAATCGTGGGTCCTCCATGTCTGTCATAGGCAAGGCAAGAACTGATGGGATTGCACTGCAGCAAGCCTGACTTCACCATTAGGAAAAACTCTCAAAAGGACAAGAGTACCCCAGCAGAGCAACAGACTGACCACAGGTTTCCATCTCTACTGCTGGAGTCTTTTAACTGGTTAGTCATTCATCTGGAGTGGTTTAGATGTTGGACAAATCCTGTTTTGGATCACAATCCCCTCATGCCCCTTTTTCTGTAGCCATTGGAAAGTGTATAATACACCACAGTGAGCAGGTATAGCACTTGTAAGACTTTATGATATTTTGTAGGTAAAGCCTGTTCATTTTACTGCAAGATCATAAATGTAGGGAGAATATTTGCACACAGCATCCTGCCACACATGGAACAAATGACCTGGTTTTCTTTGAAATACTTCACGTAAATAGAGCTTCCTTGACTGACTGGTAAAATTAGCACAGTACACATCACATGCAGTTTTGAGCATTAGAGCATTTGTTCACTAGCTTGTTGAACCCTTACATTTTTAGTAAGGACTACTCTCAGTTCTGGAATTTTTAATTCAAGAACAATCTATCCAGAGAAGAAACTCTGCTAAAATATGCAGTCAGGTAGATGGTGGCAATTTATTACATGTTTATTATAAATCTAATGGCAAGTGGTAGACATCAAAAGGGAAAGCTCACTAGCCAAACATTGCTTGTTCACAAACACTCATGGCTCATGCATCCGGAAGTTTCTTTTATGGGAAAAAAGATTTATTTGAAGATTCCCAGTACTCCTGGGCTTCTGTTCCATAAAATCCAACAAAACAGCTGTTGTTGTGGTATTTTTCTGTTATTCCTGCTTGAAGCCTCAGCTGAGACTGGGATGTGTACATAATAGCACAGCAATGGGAGCACACAGATGCAAGGCATCTGACACTGCCACATTCAGCCAAGTCACCCGGGAGAAGAGGCTGGCCAGTGGCCTCACTGTCACTGTGTGATCACAGGGTGTTCCTTCTGTACGGAACTTTTTTTCCTGGAAAGGGAGGCACTACTTGAAGCAATATATGTCTTATTATAAGTACTGTTTATTCAGAACAGGAAATACCCATCCCAACCCAAGAGGCAGTCTTAAACTCTCACATAACCTGTGATAGGAAGTTTTGGAAAAGAAACAAGAGCCTTAGCAAAAGCAGACAACTCCAGTTATTTATGATTTAGTGACCTAGTGACCCAGCAGGGTTAACTCTGCTTCCTTCTGCCCCCAGTGGTTTCCTAAATAAATTCCTGAGTTTTGCTCACACTGCAGAATTAGTATCTTCAGTTTACAGCTCTGTGGTCCCTGCTCCTCTTGCAGCTGGTACTATCTCTCAGGAGAACCTGCCCTTCTCCAAAACCGTGGGCCTGGAAACCTTCTGAGAGGTTCTCTGGGAAGATGCCCATGGTTGTGATCACATGACACACAAGGTACTGCAGTTCTCATCTGCAATATAATATGCATCCAGTTCTTCATGAGTAGGGAGCACCTCTCCTCAATTCACCTCTTTGTTTTCTTATTCCCTTCTGCCTTTCTTCACTGTACAGGATCATACACCATGGGACACTTTTTTCCAGCCACTGTCCTGCCTCACTCCTTTTATGGATGTTTATCTTATTTGCCTCATACCCTTTCCTCTAGACTTTGTAGAAGCCCTTAGGAAATGGGTGCATCTCTACCAGTTTCTGTGGTTTCTTTTGCAAAGGACAGCCTGTCCCCAAGTCCAGCGAGATCCTTGCAGACATTTATTCAAGCTGCCAAAATCCTTGAGGTTTGCCCACTTAATTTCTAGCCAGTGTGCTGGAGTTGTTTGTAAAATGCCATGGTAACGGTGGAAAACACTGCTGTGTCATTTCTTGGTAAGGAACAGTCTGAGGAGCTGGGCCTGGCAGTCTCAGTGGTCTTCTTCACTCTCTTTTTGTCCACTTCTCATAACCCTTTGGGCAAGGAGGTTTCTGTGTCAAGAACTGGCCAGCCCAGAAAAGCACGATCTGTTCCAGGTCAAGTAGACATGATTGCAATACAAGTAATAGGACATGTCAAGATAATCGTAGGTAGCAGATGTATTATAGCAATTCTGCAACTTCTGGAAGCTACATGGAAACAATATTGCCCAATGGGAATATTGAGGAAGATTCTTCTGAGTGACCAATGGGATGAAAATCATTGTTAAATCTGCAAGGCATGAAGAAATGTCTTTTAAAAGAATGGGATTGTGCTACTAAGGTGAAAAATTAAAATCCCCCAGGAAATTACCTCTGTTCTTTGTGTCCTTTTGGTGCTGCACCAAATAACAGCAGTAACTTTACCAGAGGAATGAATGCTTGTCAGAGTGCAGCGGAGATCTTCAAGGTACTATTTTCTACCGGTTTTGAATCAGATACAGCTTGACCTTTTCTCACTACTTGATGGTACCTCTGAGTGGAGTATACTGATGTGTTCTGCTACAATATAATCATTCTCTTGGTGCAAGTGCAGACCCATGAAGCAAAAGAGTCCCTCTGGCTTTTTATCATCTTAGTGGTTTGAGTGACAGCACCACAACAGCAAAGAACACATCCTCTAATGCTGTGAACATGGACCATTCTTAGTATGTCTTTAGTTGCTTTCTTATTGTCAGTTCAGGTTTGTTTCATTGTGGTGCATTTTGAAGCCACTGAATTTTATCTATGAGACAGAGACAAATACAACTGTTTAGAAAACCTGCCCTGTACTGTTCTTTTCCTAATTAAAAACAGATAACATATGACATAAACCTTGTTTCAGGTTTGCAAAGAGTTTTGTATAAAGATTCAGCTTCATGTTTGTTTTATCTGGGCAGACTACTTCTCTGTACAAATTACTGGTATCAGTTTCCTGGAGCATCTCATTAGTAAATCCAATAATTCATGTTGCCATTAGACTAAAAGGGATTGTAGCTTAGAGGTTCACCTGCTCACAGGACTGTAATGAGCATCAAGCTTGAAGGTATGAATGATTTTGAGCAGAAAAAAGGCACTATTTTCTAACCTGCATCCCACAGAATAATCACAACAATGGTACAGCCCTCAAATCACACAGTGTAGTCTCAGCATGGGGCTTTGGAAAATGACAAAATTTCAGAAGTTACTGATAAACACTTTTTTTTTTTTTGGCTGCTACCTGAATTTCTCTGAGTGTGCATTTTCTCTTTAAGATAAATTATCCTCCACTATCTGTCTGCATAGCACAGTTTAGTTCTGATCTGAAAATGAATCTAACCCATCCCACAGCAAATCCCCAGACACTCTGTTCCTGTACAACTGGAAAACCCCAATGAAGCAATATAAACTCAGCAATAATAACAAATAATGACCACGGCTTAATGAAGGGTGGCAATTCTGCTCTGGGGAGATACATAATGGATGTGGCTGTTCTGGTAGCTTAATCTTGTGCCAATTCTCTTTCCTTCATGTTTGTTCATCCCTATCTTGTATAGACAAAGTCAGGAACTGCTCCTGTGAGGGGAGGAAGGCCAGCATCCAGATGCTGTGCTTGGCCTGGAACTCCCATGCCAGCCTGGCCTCAGGTCTCCTTTCTTTTGGAATGAGGCAAAAAGCAATTGTGTCTTCATCTCTGTATAAAGAAATTTGCTTGTTTCTGCATATCTCTGAGCTGGAACATTGCTTTCGAAGTACTGGTGTCTTGTTTAATTTGGTGTTTCAATTGCTGAGTGCAATAGGCTGCTCACTAAGTGAGCTGAGCACTTGAAAGGAATCTATTAAGTATTTTCAAAATAGCACTGAAAAACAGTGAGGCTAGAAATCAGGACACAGAACACACATGCATTTAGGCTAATAGGCCTTAAATACCAGAGCTAGAAAACAAAGCAAAACTGGAAAGAAAAGCAAGTGGTCTCTCCTTTTCCTCATCATCTTAATTTACTGTTACTTGTCCTCACTCAAGAGTAACCACTTAGGGGAGGCAAATGTTTTGTCTCTCCTTGCTTTTGAGACTAATGCCTTCTAACAGTACTGGATATGCAGCTGCCTTGGAATTCAAAGATATCTCAGTAAAGACCACATACCAGCCTCTGTGAAGGGCCTTGTATCAGACCAAAAGTAAATAGCCAGTGTCACACAAACCTGCATAGTGATCAAGCACTGGAAAACATAACTAGATTTTTGTCCTTAGTCATGAAAGGTTAAACTTGTTAAAATTGCCTCCTTTGTATGATGCTGTCAGTGAATTGAACCCAGAAGAGAGATTTTAAGCATTAACCAGTGAAAACACAAGCAACACTTTTAGAAATCTTTTTTGAGAGTAGCATTTCCTGTTTAATACTATTAATAATGCTGTTAATAATTCACCTACCATTCAGAAGTAGGTGATCTTTGTTGCCATACCTCCATTCAAACATGATAATAAGCAACAATCTTTACAGGCTTAATTGTTATTTCTCTTGTTATGATTTAATATGTTTTTAAAACTCTGCAGAAGCTTTTACTACAGATAAAAAAGCTCATCTTCACTCCTTCATCCTCCTTGTAGCATTGTCTTTATCAGAGCAAAACACTTTTGTGTATTTATTTATTTATTCATTTGTAAATATCTGATTGATGGACCTTAGAAAGGTCCAGGTCAACAAACATGCACTAACTGTCCTCTCCTAACTCCATTTCTTGAAATCCTTTTCCAGCTGGGAACAAGAATGAACTTACAGAGTCCTGCTCCAGCAGCACACCAAGGAAAAAACCAAATTTGCCATTTATGCTACACTTACTATGTAATACCCGAGATAATTATGTCTTCCTGACTATATGTATACTATTTTAGGTATGTACTAACAAATTCTAAGGCAAGCACGGCTCAGATCTTTGACTTGATGCTCTGTAGATTTCAACTTCTTGAATATTTAAGGGAAAAATGACTTCATGGTTAAATACAAGTCTAGGAGTCAAGAGGTCTGGATTCTATTTCTGTGCTGTTCCAAGGCTTCCTGTATGCCTTTCGACCACTCACGTGGCCCTTTTGCATTTTTATACCCATTTTTATTCCCCATCTGCTGAATGGGGAATAATCATTGCTTCATACATGCTGCTGCTGTGAGACTTAATTCATGTTTCTCTGAAAGTGTTCCAGGTTCCTCAGAAGCAAAGCACTTCAGAAATAGACCCTTATCTCACATTTAATATTGTTTGAGCTGTCTAGCTTAAATGTAACCTCACCCAAAGGGAATGGTATTTGTAAATGTCATCCTTAAAATGAAAGATCTGTTCTTTTTCTGCACCTCCTTGCCTTCTCCACTTCCCTTCTTTCTCTTCCAACAAGCTGCAGCATTGTCAAAATACCTCCTCATCCTCTGGGACACCCAGCTGATCACAGACCTGGTGTGGGGTTTGTTTTACGTGGAGATGTCAATTCACTTACATAGCAACTTTCTTTTCTCTGTCTCTGAGCAGGCAAACAGCTCTGCAGAAAGAATAGAGCATATCTGTATTTGATTTAAACAGGCATTTGGAACAAGCTGAGTATTTCAGAGAAATGATTGGTCTTTAATTTTGTTTAAAACAAAGGGATTCCCCGACATTTCTGTGGAGTTGGGGCTTTTTAATCATCTCTTGAGGGTTTCTGAATGTGCAGAGATGAGATACTACAATGCTCTTGGACATGAATGTTTCAGTTAATGACTGATTACTGAATGATCCATTACTGAAACAGCATAATACAAAATTTACAATGTTTGTATGTGTAGAAGAGAAGAGAGTGCTTGGTGGGAGCTGGATACGTTATCTAGGCCTGATAAACTAATCAGCAGCTTTTATTGTTGGTATAACTGTTTAATTAGTATAATCTTTGTGCTAGCTGGGCCAAGTGTGGCCCTACCCAAAAGCTCCATCAGTTTGAAGGCTGGGGAAGGACTGCATGTGAGTTGTGAGATCCAGGCCCTGATTCTGAGCGTGCTGGATGTCCCAGAGGCAGAGGTATGTCACCTTCACAGCGACTGCTCAGGCTGAACTTATGGAGTAAAGGATGGTGGTGATCGGGGTGAACCTGCTGGTCCCCAGGACACAAAATAGCATCAGGAGTGAGTGCATGGGAGAGGAAGGCCTTTGCACCCAAAACATGATGCACCCTGATTGCTCTGGACTACTTGAGTAGCCCAGAGGGAACACTACAGTGATGCGCTGGTGAGGTCACTATATAGTTGCTCACTTGTTCTCCTGAAAGCCCCATTGTGCATTGCACAGGAAGGGGATCCTTGCATTTAATCTGCACATGTACAGCAGTCAGTGCCTCAGAGAGACAGTCAGTTAGTTCACTGAGCTGCATGAGATAACCACTGGTTTTCAAATTTGTAAGATCCTTCTGTATATAACAGAATGACTACTGAGACACTCAGTGTATTTTGGGGGAGGATCATTGTTGTAAATGCTTTGTCAAAGAGAGACTGTCGAGCAGAATAAGCATAAAAAGAGCTTGACATAAGATTTGGCATGTAAAGAGGAAAGGAAGAGCAAGTTGCTACCGGTAGGTATAAATGATGGTGCTAAAAAAGACTTGATGTTTGAAAGACCTGAAGGAGCCCTCATCAGAAATAATAAAAGAAAAACAGAGGGGCAAAGTTTGAAACATTGAGAGCCATGAAAACAAGGAGAGGAAGTTGGAGCTTGCTGCAAAAGGGAGAGGAAGCAGGAGGCAGAGGAAGCAGGAAGCCAGGATGAAGAGAGGACACACACTTACTGTGGATGTGGCAGGGGGACAAGTTCGGGGTCCCATATTCCCATGCACTGGCTGCCAAGTATCAGCTATCAGTGGTTTATGTGTGGGTAGGCCGGTTATCAGATGAAGAACCTTTGCTTACTGCCCATTTCTCCTTTTCTCTGTCAGTTAGGGAGGGGAGGTGTTGAGGGAGTCACATTATGCATGCTCTGGATATAAGCTGTCAGAGCTGCAGACCTCCAACCATTCAGTGTTTTCAGGGAACACAGGGCTCCTTTATCAGTAACTTTAGGAAGTTACATTGATCAGTGGGAAAATCATTAAAAGGCTAAATGAATAAATTTATGGTATTCGGCCTGCCATAAACTGTCTCACACCAAACATTTTCATTTTCCGCTCAGTATTCTCCTGAGGATTAAAACATACAGCTCTCAAAGTGACAGACTTGGGAGAGCCTGGGAAAGCAGTGATATTGCAAAAACTATGTGCCCCTCCTACACCTTCAGTACATTCTTCTCATTACCACAAACTGTCCCCAGGAACACTTGATCTGAATTAACTACTAGCTCTGCAATATTTTAAAGATCTCTCTAGGCTGTTTCCTGCCCTCCCCATGCTCCCTTACTTGGGCAGATATCCCAGTGAAGGGCCATGGGAGTTTTGCTTGAGACATCTGTTCAGATTTCTATTTCTTCTTCTTCTCAGCCAGTATTTTGCTCCTTTTCTTTGACTCCTTGTTATTCTCCCCTTGTTGCTTAGTGCGAAGGGAGGAGAAGAAATGACTAGATGATACAAAGAGAAGAGACAAAGAAACCTGTCAGAAAGGAGCAGTAAGGGCTCAGAGTAATGGGGAAGACTGGAAACTGGTAAAAATTAATTTCCTAATACCTCTCAGCAATGCTGGACACAGATGGTTTGGTGTATACACTTTGAGTTTGGCTATCCAATTCTTGTCCCACTAAACACATCCCTTTGGCTTGTAGATGTAATTACCAGGTCAAAACTAGCTTAATTAGATGTGATGAAAAAGGCAATCTGTTGAACGGGCAGCTGCCCCTTGCATTATTTCAGGTCTGGGAAGGTTTGGTTTTAAAGCAACATCAGGGAGGAATTGCCCTTCTGTAAGTCTGAGCTACATTTTTAGCATCCTCTCAGAAGGTGCCTGTTTACAGCACTAACTCTCTGCATGAACTCAGTAGGTTAAACAGCCACTCAAAAAGAAATGGTAGACAAAATGAAAATACAGTTAATTCTTCTTGATGATTTGAACCACCAGAGAAACTTGTTTTCTCATCAGAAGAGACAAGTTGCAGCATTTCAGCCAGGAAGCAGGTGAAAGTCAGAGATGTAGCTGTGCTTATTTCTTTTTCTGTGATGAGTTACATGTCCTTGTATAGACACGTAGGTGGCTGTATACATTTTTTTCTCATTTAAGCATATCTAGCAGCCACTTGGTTTTATTTTCCAAGATGGGTTTAGGTTTATTTCATTTTTCAATTCCAATATGTGAAATTCCAAACTAGGTTCTTGTCACAAACATTCTACTTCATGTTTGTACTGCAGAGTAAGTGTTGCTTAAATATTTTAGGGATTCAATTGCTTGACTTAAGAATTTCTGTCTCCATGACAACCCCTGTATGCTTTGTAATACCTTTGGCAAACACAGTGGAACTGACTATTATTTATTTCAAACTATGTAATATTTAGCAGTGAAGACACAAAGGGAAATGGAATAAAAACCAAAATACCCAAAGGGCTAATTCACACCATTTTCTTTGGAAGCAATTTTCAAAATGACTACATCATATACTGTATGGAAAGCCTGGTCATGTTAAAAATGCCTAATTTTTTCTCAAAAACCACTTCTGTGCCTGTTCTTTTCTCTCCATTGTGTTCTGATACAGACAGGCTGCAGAGTCTGGCCTTCAGTGTCATCTCCATGACCATTAGTGTTCTGTGAAAGAAAGTTAGCTTCGTGTTGAAAGTGCTTCCTAAGCATTATGTAATGTTTTTTCATAGGCATCCAACTCAAGTGCTCCCACACTGCAAAAAAGCAGAAGTCTGTTCCTGCCTAACATGATGGATCTGCCACACCATGGAAGGTGTGCTAGGGTCACACAGTTCTTGTGAATCTCAAAAAAGATCCCATACTTCCATAATTTGGAAATTCAGATATGCAAATAGTATCCTGTGCATGGAATTTCAGTTCTGTGTTCTGTAGCTCTGTTGGTATTCTAATAATAAATTACCACTTAAAGTAATTTGGCTAGGATTTTTTCCACTCCATTCTCAGACACATTCTACATTTTTACCTTTCTTTTTCTTCCTGATGCAGTTCTGTATCTGCCTCAATTTTCTAGTTTCTGTCTGGTTCAAACATGCAGGCTAACCTGCACACCTGCCAGATGTCAGATTTCTGACAGCTGCAGTTTGCATGAGCTTTTTGTGAATAAAGCTCTTAACAAGGATGTATTTGAATAGTGGCTTGACTTGTGGGTGCACCTGGAGATGCATCAAAACAAGGCCTTATTTTCACGTGATGTTAAACGCCAGGGTCTTTATAAATCAGACCGCACAGAAGTGCTTCAAGCTGGCTGTGCTGTATCCTCAGTCCCTGCCGAGGGATCTTCTGTGTACTGGCTTAGCACTCTCATACCTCTGAAGAGCAGCAATAATGGGCAAAGGCTCTGCCGCTGACCTGCTCATGGATCATACTGGAACTTTCTCAGAAAAATGAGGAGCCAGAAATCACACATGGCCCAGGCATTTTGATAAGATATCCATAACAGCAGTGTTGTTTGTATTAAAAATACCATCTAGCTGAGAAACCCTTCCCTTCTTTTCCCCCTCTGTTAAGAGAATGAAGGCACATTTAGAGCTTAAAACTTCATGCTGAGTACATAAAGCAGAAACACTATTCATGCAGATGTTTTCTGTTGTCTAAGCCACGCTCTTATTCTTAAGACATAATGTTGTTTCATAAAACCCACCACGATGGAGCCCCAGTAGTCTCCCATGTTTTCCTGATTCCTTCTATCTTGATTTCTAAAGCCACTCATCTCTGTCTCTCTGTCTCCTCCTGTTTATCAAGCACTGTAGTGCTCTCTCATGAGAGAACTACTATAATTTAGAGTTTTAATGACTCCAGGTGGTGCCACCTTAAATATAAAAGCAATCTAATTAGGCCACCTTCTGGCTGAATCTGCTTTAGTCTTTGACTCCAGAGAGACAAGGAAGACAAGTAAGCATGTGTATATAATACTGACTCTAAAAGAGCAGACTTTGAACACATTTCTCTTTTGTTTTCATTGTTTCCTTGTCGTGCTTGAAGCATCTACAGAAAATCTTGGTGTAATATGATATAGCACTTAGGACAAGCAGGATGATTATAAATGGCTCTTGCCTCACTTCTGGATCCAACAGATGTTACTACATGAGGTTTTGTTCTCCCTGATTCTATAATTTGATTTTAATGGCTAGATACCATTGAAGCATGCAAGTCCTACAGACAATAGTGTCCTTTTACATTCAGAAACATCTGTTAGCTAAGTGCTGTCCTACAGCCTGAACTCTAAATGAGCAAATCTGTGTTTGAACACCAGCATTTATACCAACCTGGCAGACAGCATTCTCAGGAGAAACAAAGTCTAATACATCTTTTCTCATTTGGTAGAGCACTTTTCTTTTCCCTGTCCTTCATGCTTCTCTTTTTATTGTCCACTGCTTTAAGAGATATGAAGTTTGAGTGCCTTTTTTAAGGACTTAGTGCAGCCTGAGGACCAAATGTGTAATTCCAATAATGGTGTTGCACTATTCCCTCGAAGGACAGGATAGAACTGGCGCCACTCAGAGTAATATTTTGGGCTGTCACTATTTGATCAAAGAACTTGGACTGGATCTGCCAGTGTTAATGCTTTTAGGATGGATGACTTCTTTGCTTTAGAAGGAGTTTCCAGTAACCAAGGGCAACACATAACATCTTTGAAATTTCAGTATTTACAGAGTAGTGAACTCTCCATGGTAGTGCGTTTCAAGCCCCCTCTGGGGAAGAAACAGGTTAGAGAACTCGCTGGCTCATCCCTCCTTTTCCTTTTCTAATTTGTGCTTCTTCCAGTTTAGTCTTGTTTCTGTAGCTTCCCATAGCATGCAGCATGGGGAACAAGCCTGAACTCAGGCCCAGAGAACAGTTTACTCATAGCCATAGGCTGTAAGTTTTAAAGGTGCCTGAGTTCATTGGGCTTGGAACCACAGCACTGCTTTGTCAGTTGAGTATATTTTATACCTTAAGTGCTGTACAATAAGTGTTCTTTATAAAACAGCATATCACATGTAGTATTAATGCTTGCAGATTAAAACAGCTGCCAGGAAGCTAAACTATTGCATGCAGAAAAATCACTCAAATTTGAAGCTTAAATTAGTCCTCTGTTTGGGAGCTGTGAATCTTAAGGGAACTTCAAACAAAGCATCTTACAGGGATTTAGAAATTAAGATCACAGCAATTGTTCTCAGCCAGTGTTAAGTGTTGAGGGCAGCCACTTTTATTCTAGACTTCAAGAAAACTTGTCTGATTTTCCAATTATATTGGTCTAATAAAAGTCATTACTGCTTCTTAAAAACACTGCCTCACCTAAAGCGTAGTTAGGTCATAACAACTACCACACGTACTTGGAACAAAGCCATTTAACACTTTCTTCTTTGTATTCAGAGTATTTGCCTGTGAAATAGCAACACTTACAGCTTTCCAGGGAGGTTAGCAATTACTGGGAAGGCACTTTTGCTTCTTATACACCAGCCACTTACTTTTCAAGTAAATCACTGCAGTCAGTTACCAGATTTCAGGCCTGTTTAGAGTATTTATAAAGAAAAAAATTGGACTTACTAACTTTAAAATTTGTCTGTTTAACCATTAGTTAATGTAAATTGTACTAACTGAAATTTAGGTTCTTAACAGAGGTATACATTCAGTAGAGCTAATTCTGAAAACCATATGTAAAATTCATACAAAGATCCAACAAAGTTAACTTCCCTGCAATCATGCTCAGAATCATTTCTTAGTATCACCTGTCCTCTGTATGGACAAAAAAAAAAGTGCTGCTTCTTCACTGGGCAACAGATAGGTACATTTGGCAAACAAAATACATTATGAGCTCTACAAAGTGTAAAACACGGGGGGAAAAAAAAGAGAGTGGGATTCTCCAGAATAACTTCTCTTTGCAAAACTTCATTTCCGTTTGTCACATTTGAATTTTAAACACAACTTTGTATGTGTTGCCACTACACAATGTTTTACCTCAGATTCTCACTGACGCTTAGTCCATAGAAAGTTCCCAAGTATCAATATTCAGTGGTTCTTTCTTGCTCCTTAACAGATTGAATTGGTCTGCTCCCACCTGCCTTCCTGAGACAAAAGTTATTTCATCTATGGCCAACATACATTTCCCAGATAACATCTTAATGTAGTCCCACTGGTCATGACTTTCGTAAGCTTGATTTATTGTCTGGTTTATTGACCTCACTTTGCAAGGCTTTGCCTCCCTTCGTAACAGCTGTGAACACATTGCCACAACAGGAGTTTGCCTTCTGTACACCAGCAATTTGCCCTTTCGTGTTCTGAAATCTCCAGAGAAACACTGGTGGTGTTAATCTTTAATTCCTGGGAGCCTACCTCGTATTTAAGACATTGAGCATCTTAATAAAAATATAACTAAGGAAGTAATTTAAGATAACTGAGCAATGTTCACTAAACAACCAAGAATACAAATTACATTTTTCAAGCAAATTGTTTCTTGAGAGTAATATCCTTGGGCTCCAAATGAGTTGGAATTTAAAATAGACAGGAGTATATTTGGGTACATACAGGGCATGAAGAATGTCACCCGTGACTAGTTTGCTCATGCCAATCTGCACCTCCATATTCTCCTATATCAGTGTGTTTCTATTCCACATGCCCATTGGAATATAGAGGTACTGAGATCTCTGCAGCTGAACAGCCACTCAAGAGCTGATTGAATCTACATATATATATATTTGTAAACTCCCACTGTTTATGTGGAAATAGCTATAGGGGTCTACTGCATATACAGGGAAATAGAGAGCTGGCAGCTAGGGAATGAAGGGAAATGGGATTTCAAGGGGCGGGAGGAAATGACTAAGAACTGTAGCAGAGGTGAGGTCATACTAGTACACAGGCTGAGCAATAGAAGCACAGAAAGGCAAATCAAAGGTGGAGAGGATGTGGGAAGATAAGGAGAAGTCCATAGGATATACAAAAGTAGAAGGCGGGGAATATTCTTGTGGCTTAAATAGCTTTTTTTATTGAAAAGCATTTCTGCTTGTTAGAAGTTAAGAAAGCAAAGACAAAGATGAAAAAATACATAGAAAAATGGAAAAAATGGACTGGAAATAGTCATGTGTGATGCCAGTAGACAGTGGGACAGAGTAGCTTCTGTATAAAAAAGAAAGATACATGGATATCAGGCACAAATTCCCTCATCCATTGGTGTCCCTCGCAAAGATCTGCTTTTCTGAAGAAAGGCCGTGATTTTGTCCTAGATGACCAAAATTAATCAAAACAAGGAAAATTACAGGCATCAGTGTTATTGATTTGGAATCCACAGGAAGAAGCTTGCAAACAAGAGTTTAGTGCCAGGCTCAGTGGGAGAGCGTTTGAGTGGTTAGGGGCAGAGCGAGGGGCAGACACGGAGTCGGGAGCAGCCTCACAAACTGCAGCTTCCTGCCTGCTGCTCACTCCGCTCAGCAGTGTGCTGAACAGCCCCTTAGCAGAAGTTCCCAAACTTCTTTTCTGTTGCTTCTTTATCAGCATTTTGATAAGATAGCTTGTTGGCACTCCTGAACTGAGGAGTGTTTCCATGAAGTGCCTCTTTCTGCGTTACCAAAAGTTACAGCCTTCCTTTGCTGTGGAATTAGCACATGGACATTCAAAGGCCAGTTACAAGAAATATCTTGGAAGCACGTGAGAGTCACTTCTTATCCCAGCCCTTATCCCCGCCCTGCTGCTCTGTCGTGTGTGCTTAGCAGGACCACTCATAAAGAGTGTGGTGTCTCTTAGTTTGGTTTGCAGGGTAAAACATACTAAGATGATAATATATGACTGGGTCATGACAAGAGGTTTGTGAAAAAAATATCTTCAATTATTCATATCCTGTCAGGGGAAAAAAAGCCATATTATATTGGATTATGCATATTTTATCATCAAGTTGTATAAGTGAGCTATTAAACTGCATACAATTCTTCCAAGTCTTTGTTTTATAGATTAGTTGTACAAAGCATTTTGTGTTCCTGCTGAACATAAACAGCTTCTCATATCTCCACCTACTACACCAACTATTCTCCTGATTAATTCATGAAGTCTATAATCAAAAGGAACAAGGGAGCAGAAATTAGATTTTAAGCCCTCTCCTAGCTTTGGCAGAGCAAACTATCTGTGTTCAAGTCAGGAAAGCAGATTATTTGATTGTTTTCATTCTAGACAGTGTGCATTGTTCTATCATTAGCACTACATCTGGTCCTTTGTCTTTGCAAGGAACACACAGTAGTTCTGCAGCTATACAGGGGCTGTGGTGGTGGCTCTCAGAGGTTATCATCATTAGGCTAATGCTAGAAATGGAGGAAGTATCAGGAAAAAATCAGCCTTACTTGAATCTTCCTGCACAACTAGGTGAAACCCCAAACTTCTGCTCTTCCCAGCTGGGAGGGCACTGGCACCCCTCAGTACACTGGCTCACAAGAGCTGGTCAGGACATCATGCAGAGGCAAGTTCTGTAGGCTCCTATGGACACAACTACACTCACCCACAGCCACATCATGGCAGAGGGAAAGGACAGACACTCAGTGAGGAGATTTAGAGCCTCCTCAAGCAGATGGGTGGAGCACCATGGCAGACTGAGCTTTCTCAGTGCTCATTGCTCTAATCCCTCTCGGGCTTTTGCCTCAGAGTCCCTCCACCCTGGAGCATGTTGGGTGACTGTAAGTTAATGCCCAGGCATAGAAAATAGCTCAGACACTTCAAGGATGGGATGTCAGAAAGAGAAAACTTCCCTAGGAGCAAGGACAGCTGCTTCAGAACCGCTTTATAACCAAATATAATGTCATCTCAAATAGATATTCTCTTATCCATGGATGTCTTCTAGGGCCTGGAGCAAAGGATACTCCATGTGTAGTACCTTGTTTTTACAAAACTGATTATCACAGGCTGAGCCTGGGTGGTCCCAGGCATGCAAGAAAGCCAGAACAGTAATCTCAGTATTTCTGACCAACCCACTGAAGGGAGGTACCAGCAGAAACGAGGGGAAGCCCACTCTCCAGAGGCTTTGCAGGCTCCAAATTGTTGGCTGTCTCACAAAAGGCTGAGTGTTGGACTCAGCCAAACACCCCTTGGAATTTCACTGCTTATTGGAGAGCTCTTGGAAAACCTCTGTCTGAAGATGGAAAACCAGTACCTCATTCTGTATGTTGGTTTTTCTGATAGGCTGTAGGTGTAATGCAGCAGCAGGACATCAGTGTAAGAGATATTGCTTTGGAAAGTATCTGGGGAACAATGTTGTAATGTCTTTATATTGTCCGTAGTCTGGCAGGAATGAGCAGGAGACAGGGAAAGGTTGGTTCAAGGTGCTAGCTGTTGTAGCCTCATCTACACATTGGTTTCTGTAAGGAACTGGGTATCTGTTCCCTTGCACTGGTGATAAGCTGGGCTTACTCAATGTTTTAAGGACTCAATTCAAAGCAGATGTCATTCTGCTAAAGGAAGGAGACATTTAAAAATAAATCACATGACTATTATTGGTATTGATATCCTTTTCCCCCAGAGGCTCCAGGTGCTCTTAGTTCTCACTGGAGTGCTAAATGCTCAATTTGCTCAATTCCTTCAGAAAAAAAAAAAAAAAAACCCTAACAAATAAAGGTTAAGTATGTTCAACTCATATTTTTTCGTAATGTCCCTTTAACTCAGGTGTCAGTTAGAGGGGTTCTTTTCTTGCCACTGTTTCTTCTGTTATTCTCTTAAAATCCCACTAGATACCATAGCAACAGCTGGATCACATGCTCCTTGGTGTGCTCCCTGTAAGCAGATGTGAACAATGCTGGCTAACAAAGGCTCAGCAAGTGTTGGACAGGGAAAGGACTGAATTCCACCTCTGCATATTTTAATAATTCACAGCAAAGGCTTTCCATTATTTCTTATGACACAGGTAAATCCAGATCCGAATGAAAACCAGATTCAAGTTACTTCATCGCCTAATAAAAAGACCATCAAGATAGCTGACATTTTACAGCCATTTTCTCCCCATCCTATGTAAGGAATTCATGGAAGTCTGAGGCGGAAATACATTTCCATATTCAAAAGCGTTTGCAGTGCCTGGATGAACACTATGTTTGCTTTATTGATGGGTTATTCCTGCTGTTAAATTGATTACATTCTTTGGTATTTTTTGAAACTTTATTCAAAGAAGGAATTCAGAACTATTCATATGTCAATGAATGATCTATATTTAATTGTGCTCTAATATTTCAAGTAATACAGGTCTGTTTGGCCTAGTAACTATGTCATTGTTTTTTAAATCACAGAAGAAAGCTTCTCACATGTCAAATGAATGTTTAATAATGTCATCGCTTAGAGGAAGTGTTCATAATCCTTTTCCTTGACTAATGCGGAAAATCTCTGTACAGCCTTATTTATGTTCATATTTAGGCAAGCAAAAAATGATAATTCTCTCCTTTAATCTGATTTCTGCTTCCAAGTATCTCCCATAAATTCCTCCCATGTAACACCAAACCATATGCAGTCTCAGCTGTGTCACACTCCCTAGATTCAAAACCCACTTGCGGTGCACAGAGTCTGTAGCTATGTCAGACATTGTGTAATCAGTGTGTGCTTTAATTATGGGTTCTTACAAGGACAAATAAATCATCCTTCCTTGCAGCATGATGGAAGGGCTAAAATCCAAAACGGGGAAAGAGAATATTAAATTTATTCTGTTATGCAACTAGATTGAGGGTTAGTAAGAAATCAATGCTAATACTCCTGATGAAAATCTAGACTAGATTCTGTGATTTGTAAAATATGAAGTGTCTCTGAAATTGAAGATGCCTATGGAGCTCTTAGACTAATACTTGTTTATAGTGTCTGTGTCAATTTAGATGCAAAAACTGAAGGGATCTAATTATTTTCCTTCTCTTTTACAAAGTCACTTTTCATTACATACCATCAAGTCAGAAATCCAGGGAGGAAATACCAAGCAGTAAAGTCTGCTGCTCATTTTACCTCTCTTTTCTGTATGAAGACTAACGAGTGTGTGTGTGTGTTTGTGCGTGTGTGCGTGTGTGCACGCCTTACCGGTGTCAGCTTCTGCCACCCTCTTGGAGGCGATGCAGGAGATTTTTGGTGATTACTGAACGTGCTCACCTGGTAAGGTCAGAGTAAGGGAAAAACCCTCGGGCGAGTAAAATGACAGCCCCTGCTCCAAAGCCTGAGATCATCGCACAGCACACCACCTGACAGGCGCTTGCATGCATGGCTTCCATAGGTCTGGAACAGGCTCTGAGCTGTGTAAAAAGGCACTGGTGCTGAAACGGGGGGGCATGAAGGGTGGAAGGAACACAGAATATTAATAGCATCATAATGTTTACTTGGCTGGGCAGATGAAGCTTTAGCTGGGATAGTATCTGGCATTCACAGGGTCTATGTCTGAGCCTCTCCCGCATGTGTCTCTGGGACAGCAGGGCATAAGTGGAAGGGACCTTCCTGGCAGGCAAAGAGGAGACACCAAAGGCACAGAATATCCTAATGGCTCAGAACAGCTCGAGTGTACTGCCAGTCTCCTCCTGGACTGCCACTGCCACACGCTGCTGTGTAACTCCTCACAGCAAACAGGCTGGAGCGAGACCCACACTGTCTGGCTGTCAGACAAATCAGCCAGGCCAGGTGGGCCAAGGGTGCTTGTCCTGCTCCTGCCCCTTGTGGGGAGACACAAGTCTATGCTCCCTAGACTGTTGGGTCAGCATTTCTCCCAAGAACAGCAGATGAGGTTGGAACAATGACAGTGCTTTATGAAAAACCAGAGCAGTTCAGGCTAGGGATGTGAGCTCTTCCATACAAGCTGGAGAGGCTGCTAGCCCCTACCCTGCCACTGGGGACTGGTCTTCCCTGCCCAACCATCCAGCTCCAGGAAGGATACAGGCACAGACCTTTAAATTGATACTGCACTTAAGTGATTACAGACTCTTCACCTTCAGCCTGATTGCAGCTGACAGGAGGAAAAGCAAGTTCAGAAATCTAGTTCTGTCTGTCTAAGGGTTGCTGAATAACTGGGTTAGTTAAACCAGGCTAAATTAGAAATTAACAGGTATTGCCCTGGGGATGGTCTTATAACCCGTAAGTGAAGGAAACAGGCAAGCAATCATCAGCAAATCCTGGGAGGATGAATCACATGCAGATGGGTTTAAACTCAGGAACAGCAATTGTGTTTATAAGTGGAAATTATTTGTTGTTTTCTTTATAGACATTGTACACAAGCATTTTTGCTCAAAACTTCTAGACAGACCATGTACGCTATGTTTGTGGAAGGACAAAATCATTCTTAAAGCATAACCATATTCACAAAGAGATTGTTTCATCTCAGATTTACTGACCTTTCACCAGCAGAAAATGCTTTTTTATTGCAGTCTGTGGCAAGAGAAATTCCAGAGAACTGTAATGTGTGCAATTAACAGAGGGTCAACATTGTAGCTGGCGTAATTCAGGGTGGCTACAGCTTGGAGATATAGTTACTTACATCAACTGAGTGCCTGGCCCCAAGAATGTAAAATAAGATCTGCTCTGCAGAATGAGACCACTGTTACTGAGGACCCCATGACTAGCCTTTGTATGGTGAGAAAAAGCACAGTTAATAGGATTTTGCTATTAGTGAATTTGATCTGATCCTGTGTTTTATTTTATTCCAGATGAGCCTGGCGGATATTTAGCCCCAACAAAGCCAAGACTGTATGAGCATTTTTTTACCTATTGCGAGCATTTTCCTATGTGTCCTGTTACTCCCCAGGAAGCAGGAGCTCCAGGCACAGGAGCCTGCAAGTGGCTGGGCTGCAGGCAGTATCACAGGGTGGCCCTGGGCCGCCTCACCCCATCGAGAGTGACCCCAACTTGAAGCTGCCAATTCAGCTCTGGCACAATCACACTCCTCACAAATGTTGAAATGCAAACCAGAAAAACCAAACTGCACTTCTTGATTTCTTGACAAGTACTTTAAATAGAAATACCCTGACCTATTTTTTTAAACGTTACTCCTGTCTTGATATTCCCATGTAGAAAAAAGCTGTGTGTCACTCTTTGCAGCAGCCCTGTTCTTGAAGGCTTAGGGCTGGATTCAGCCCAGCAGCCCTATTCTGGCGAATAGCCACCCAGCAACACCGAGAGCAAGGGTTATTTGACAATGGCTCAGAGCAGCCCTTTTCAAGCCTTGAAGAGCACAACAACTCAAATAATAGTCACTGCATGCTTTGCTCTTTTCATGCTCTCTCCTAGCTTGGCACTGTAATAGTAAAAAGCCTCCTTTAGAAGATAATGCTCACCCTTCCTGTAATTTATAACAGCTAAGGACACCAGGAAAGTCCAAGAGTAACACGCATTTCTGCTGCATTTGAGGATACCTTGGCAAAGTCTTCTGATAGATTAGAAGAAAAAGTAACAGTTTTAATGCAGTCCTCAGGCACCACCACACACATCTGGTGTAGAATGTCAATGAAGCCAATCTTGAAGAAGGCTTTGCTGCACAGTGGCTGGTGCCTCTGTGCCTCAGGGCAACAGAGCAGAGAAGGGAAACCCTGCAGGGGTAAATGCCTGAGGGTCAATGCTCAGCAGGGCAAGAGCCTGGCCCAGGAGTACCCTCAATGCTGGCTGTGGGTGGGCAAAGCTCTCTCCTCATGTAACAGTCTGAGGACTGGATACAGCATCCAACAGAGCAGAGCATCTCTCATGTTTTATGGAGCCTCTGTTCTTGCTTCCCACCAGCTGCTGCGCCCCTCACACACAGTGCTTTCCTTGTTCCTCTGAAGCAAGGACAAGCTTTTCCTTCTCCTCCCACTAATGGTGGAAAATCCATAAGCCAACATTTTAACACTCATCATTACAAGATGGGAGCTTTTCTCCTGACTGAATTTCTTTATATCTCTCTGAGGTGTTTAGAGATGGGAAGAGAGCTGCCCTTTCCTGATACCTTGTCTGATGATGTGACAACCTGGACTATCATCACAGGGCAGATGTTTTCTGCAGCAGCTGGGGAAAAATAATTAGTACAGCAGAGGTATAAGCAGTCCTGCATTTTCTGTTCCTCAGCAACAGAGGCCTTAGGCTTTGGTTGCCTGAGCAGCAACAGGAAAAGTGAGGTAGTTCGAGGCATCTATTACACCAGCCTGAATTTAGCTTGCAGCACAGTTTGATCATTGAGCTGATTGAAAACACCCATCTTTGACCTCACTTGCTTCTCAGTTAATGCCTTCTGCTCCTCCTTTGTACCAGCATGAGTAGAACAGAAGCCTTCTGGAGGGGAAAACAGAGGTTCTTAATCTGCTGTGCAGACTGTAGTATCTGGACTCGGAGGGGCAGCCCCTTGCCAGAGGGGATTTTGTTTTGCTTTTCATGGGTTACAGCTGCTACTGAGCAAACTTTTCTCTCCTTCTCTTATTTGCATAGCAGATGACTGCAAACTTTTCAGGCTACTTCAAATAGCAGTCTGGTTGAGCATGAAATCCTTGCCACCAAGAGAGCTGTCATTTGGCAGATGAATAACACCATTGCTAAAATTTTAAAAGAAATAATAAATCTTTCACCCTCTGTGTCTTAACAGCTATCCTGAGTCTGTGGAGCTCACAGCTGTTTTTTAGGAGGGAGACAGATTTATGTAGAGAACTAATGTACATGTAAATCTCTTCTCCATGTATGCTGCCTCCTCCTGTGTTGAATCTTGGACTTGGTACGAACTGACATAACACTCAGAACTTCGTAGCATTGATTGAAGTGACTGTCCACTGTGAAGCCACTCCTCTGTTGGGTCTCCCTTAATTGGGGGAGGAATAAAAACTAATTTAAAGATACCATTGCAGTCAGTAATAGATTCATACTGATCAGATTCAGAAACATTCACACTGAAAGGCTGCAGACTGTTGCTCTCTCTGCCTAACTGCTGTTACATAAATTGATACAGGATAAGAACTTTGTATCTGTGCAGGATCTTCCAAACAGAGGTCCTTATAATCCTGCCAGGCTCTCATCTCACTTATTTGAATATTGCCCCTTGTCTTGAGAAGAAGCATAAATTTCATATTGCTGTAAAGACTTATTTCTATCCTGTAGAGAATTTTTATTACATGTGATACAGATGCTGCTCCAGGTTTATGCTTGGTGTTTCAAGATTTCAGAACAGACGGTAAGTGCTAAGAGAAACAGCTTCATGATAGAACACAGGTCTAGCAAAAAAAGGAACCATTGAGCCACATAAGGGTATAACTGCAGAGACTACCAGGCAGACTACTGTCTGGATCTGGTGGTTACTTTCAGTCTGGGTGGTATCACCCTGCCCACGAGGCTTGCCATAGAAGAGCTGCCACTCCCCGCTTCTGTGAAAGCAGAGAGAAGAAGGATTGGATCTGTCTCCTACTGTGTGTCAGAGCCCAGCTTATCAAATCTGGGGCTGCTGGCACTGCAGCAGAGCTCATGAGTGGATGCCCAGTATGCACTGACCATGATACAGGATGCATCTGGAAGCATATGCATCTTCCAGGAAGACCGTGGAAATACAGGGATGCTCAGTGACTTCAGTCTTGGGTGTCCAGGAAGGAGGACAAAAGGTGAGAGTTGTAGTGCAGTGTGGCTGCAGTTTCTTTAACTCCAGCTTGAAGAGGCTGTTCATTTATAGAACAGCACCATTACTCTCTCACGTGTACCGATTCAGGGGATGAAATTTCTTCCAGTACAGAAAGACCTGTTGCCTATTTATTTTTTCCTTCTTTGCTGAATGAATTTAAATGTAATGCTCACTCAGACTAATACCTTGAATGTAAACTTTATTTCACTTTCAAGAAAGGGTCAAAGACTTGATCTGTTATCTTGTAAGCCATCATGATAGACAGCCTATTTTCCAGTATCAGCACATCCCAAGGATGGCAAATACCTGCAGTTGGTTTACCAGCCTCTAGCACTGATAAATCAGAAACTATGTCCAGCGTTAAATCCACTACAGATTACTCTGGGCCTGAGACCAAGCAGTATACCCTGTCTCAAACTCCAAAGCAAGAGAAGAGCTCCACCCTCCAAAACCAATTTAGCCTGTTATGACCTACATACTGAAAAGCATCCGCTGGCACTTGCATGCTGATTTAAACTAAATCAAGACGTTGATTAACTAAAATTAAGATGCATAGGGCACAGAAGAGTCCTGTTCTACTTCTTGCTTCATATTGCACCAAAAAAAGAGAATGAGGAGAGATGCCTTTTGTTTTCTTTTTATTGTTTTTTGTTTTGTTATCACAGTATTACATAGAAAAAAACTAATCCCTTTCATTTAGCAAATCCATTTTGTTTCTTGGAGGGTTAAATCCTGCTTGCCTCAAACAAATGAGTAATCCAATTGGCTTGAATGTGACAACTCCCAAAAGGCAAATAGGATTTGACTCCCTCCAGAATGCAGTACACAGATTTTTGTGAATGAGCTGTTTGAAATGCTGGATACTTTGTGTGCTAGCTCTGGTGCTGCCCTCTAAACCCATGACGCTGTCACCCGGTTTTTCTTGTGCTAAACGTTTAAATGGCTTCCTATGGCTCTAAATTTAAAATAGGGCCTCTAACTACAACTGATAAATTTGTCCATGTTGGTTTTGTCAGAGGGAGACAAGAGGGAGGAGAAGGAAGCAGTCTCTGAAAGCAATAGTTAGGGCTAATTTACTGGATGTTTTAATTTGTTGAGAACCACATAATCTCCTAGGACTCTTGCAAAACTGTAAGCTCTCTATCTCTGACATGAGAGATCAAGAGTGATTGAGCCACATTGTATAAACCCTCCCAGTTTGCTGACACCAGGGGCTTTCTCAACTCCTCACTGACTGAATTTCTGTATTCTTATTAAGACCTTTCACAAGAAAGCAGACAATTGACCTTGTATTTGTCTCACATTTGCTACTGACAGTGCAGGCTGTTTTCAGAGTAGCTTGAATTTCTCTTTTTTGACACCTCTGGTTGCTTCACAAAAGACAACTAGACACCTCCCAGCACCCACCTGCAACACCTGCACCACAACAGAAGGGAGATCCCTTGACAAAAATATTCACACTGGAAGGAGACCAGATCAAGAAGGTAGTCAACAGTCCATATGCATGAAAACCATCCAAGGAAAATAGCTTCAGTGATCTAACTTCGAGAGCTGAAAAAATGAGGAAAAATCACCCATTGGCTCTTTAAAAACAGTCAGATGCATAGAGGTACTGAGTCTAAATAGCAAGGAAGAGGAGAGAAAATCACAACAAATACTGTGCCAAACACATTTGATGTTGATTTAACTAAACCAAAAGACAGACTTAGTGCCATCAGACAGAATTACGTGCCCTAAACTCCTGTTTACTTGCCCTCATTGCTAGAAGTGCAGTCTCCCACTGCTCCATATCCTTTAACAGGTAGGAAGGATCAGCCAACTTGCATTTTTAGGAGAATATTTGTACCCTCTAATTTTTTTTTTTTTTAGAGTAAAGCTTACAGAAGGAGAGGGGGAGCAGAGAAAGTTGTTCTATAAGCAGTGAGGATAGGGATTTCTGATTAGGCTTGTACTCTGGGCTGCAAAATAAATAATCGGATAGAATGAGGATGCAAGTGCTTACACCAGGACTGAACATAGCTCAGGGTTTTGTTTCCTGGGCACTTCCTCCCTGATAATACAGGTACAGGGAGGGTATTGCAAACTGGCACAGTCATTTTAAACGTATGCTGTTCATTACTAAATTCAAGCACTGTATTTTAAAGAAAAATCTTCGTATTCAGGATGGGCCTCAAACCAAAATGCTGGATGTGAATACCTCCTGTCTGCTGTACAAAGTTTGATTTAGGACCACTTTGGAGCAAAGACCTCTGTATTCCCGTGCTCTGCCCAGGCTGTGGGGGTGACAGCAACTACAGCCCTATGGCAGGAGGAGGGCACTGTGGCCAATCTTAATGGTGGAAATTTAGGGCAAGTTTGCAGGCTGTGCTGTTCTCTTCAGAGAAATTTCACAGGCAGGACCATGCAATCCATTACTATTTGAAGAAAACTGTTGCACACCTTCTTAAATTACTTACAAGAATTTTGATTTCAGTAATATAATACCTTTCATTTTGGTAAACATGAAACAGAATCGCAAGCCTTCAAAGAGCAAATATCATTGGAAAAGAAGACAGAAGTCATCCATGAGCTAATTTGAGATAGTTCCCTGGAGTCTATTTTTCTAAGATTTTTTTTCCTCCAGTCTAGTCAAATGTGCTAATTAATAGATCTCAGTAGAAAAAAATACACAAAATTAAAATAATCCAAATCTCATGGTATGATCTGAAGTGCTCTCCAGTTCCACAGCAGAATGTGGGAAGCCCTGTGAGCCTGGCTCCTGCAGGGACTGTGTCCTGCAAGGTCAGTGTAGAGGTGGGCTGGGGTAAGGTGAAGCTGTACAAAGCTCTACAAACCTCATCCATGTGAGTCTCCCAGATTTGGGGGGGCTGGGGGTGTTCTCCGTCACATGGAGGGCATTTCCAAGCCACCTTCTGGGAAATTACTGCCTCAAATCTTGTTCATTAGAACTAGGTATTTCAAATCCCCTACTCAGCCCTACAAATCTTTAATCTTATAAAAACTTTTTAAATCTTTGTTTTAAAGGCTGTAAAAGACAAAACAGTGCTCAGCCACTCTTTCCTGAAATCCTGTTGATGTAAATTGGAGTGAGGTATCACTCTGCTGAAGGTGATTTAAAGGGAAAGGAAGAAGACAGGACATTTACAGTTACAATCATGACTGGTTTAAGGTTAAAATTTCTGCTTTGAGAATTTGCAGTGTAGGAAGAGTGAAACAGGGTTGTAACCATGAATCCAGCTAGTCAGGCAACAGGCTGCACTTACAGAAGATTCAGTCCAGTAAAAAACTATTGATTTCTTTCCTGTGAAAACAGAGGCAAATATTTCAGTAAAAACTTCCCTCTTTACAACAAATACAAGTCTAGAAGTATGGGGTTTTTGTCCGATGTCAACTGCCAGTTAGTACTGTAAACATAGGCGAGAACAAATAGAGTTAGAGGAAAGAAAAACAATCTTTTTGCTGGAAGATACCAAGAGTTCAGCTGAGATGTCTGAGCACATTTGGTGGCCAGTGGTGCTGCTGGATTCTAATCTTTTCCAGATAACTCTTGGAAGAAAAAAAGCTTAACCCCATTTGACCTATGCTTACTCAGGGTGTCCTTTCCACTCCAGCAGCTTGAGCCACATACAAAGGACCTTGTTTTTGCAATGATTTTGATATCTTTTCAGGGAAACAAATGTGTCTGATTCTGAGGGAAGGCTGATGTGGTTTGTGCCTCTGGAAGTTGACTTGGAGTTCGTTAACCCTAGTTGCAGCTGTTGAAGTCTGTTGTGACAAAATAATGAAATGCAGCCCTGATTTCCTTTCTTCTGGGTCAGGTCTTGACAGCGAGTGACGTTCTCAGCTCTGAGAGCAGCTGGGGTCACTGGCTCTCAGAGAATTAGGCTCTCTGTCTCCTATGGAAAGTCTTTGGTACGTTGTGGTTGTTGCTTTGATTTTCTAGTGATGTGTATTTTTATACATGTCTGTAAAAACAAACACAGTTTACCCTACTGCCACACAGATCCCTTGCGATCCCTCATCAACATTGTCAAGCCAATGTTACACTCAAGCCCAGGAATGACTCATTTTTTACAACTGTGGTCTTCTGAGAACATTACAAAGGCCGCAGCAGAATGGTTTAATTCAGAAGTATTTCCTGCATCACCATCAGTGGCTTATTTTTCCTGGGTCTCCATTTCCTTTGCTTTTCCAATAGTTTGGGTGTTCTATATTTAGCCAGTTACTGAAGCACACATGGGTAACTGAACTAAGTGCTTATACAAAGGCTTTTCCCCTGAATTTTTGCCTTAATAGTAGAACCCCCTGTAATTTTACTGTCTTGTTACTCCCACTCATCTCTGCTGAATACAGCTGTATAAGATTTTAGCAGTGCATATTGCATTTTTAATTTACTGTGTGCCTCTCCCTCAAACAAGAAGCAGATGACATCTGCTGCCAGGGTGACTCAGCACGCGAAGAACTGCAATCGCAGCCTATCAGCCTATGCTAAATGACCTGACCCATTTATACTTTGAAAGTCAGTCAAATCTAAATGCCAGATACTAGATTAAGGTGCGGGTGGGTGGGGATTGGAATGAGCCTAGGAGAGGTGAGGGAAGGGACAGGCGGTGTCCTGAACTACACAGGCAAGCTCCGGAATAGGGACCAATGCAGGGCGATGCCTGGACCCCTACCCTGCCATCCTGGGCGGGGTGTGTGCTGGTTTGTAGCCCACCCAAACAAACATAGCAGGCAAAGGTATTACTGCAGTTGGAGGGGGAGAGAGAGATATGCAGGGGCAGACTGGGGGAGCTTGTATGAACTTGCCTTCTGCTACAGGAAGTGTAAGAGGAGGTAAAATGACTGGTTTCACAGGTGGCTCAGGGAGGATGGCCTCCGGGCAGCAGAGGCTTGCAGGGAGCAGTTGCTCGCTTTATCTTCAGCAGTGCTTTGGGAGGGAGAAGAGAGAGCACAATGCAGCACAGGCTTTGGAATATGAACGAAAGACATTAGGTAGTCAGCAGTTAATCCAGTGAAAAGGTGCTTCCTTGCCTTTGTAACAATGGGTTTTCATTTCTAAGTGGACAAGATCTTTGAAGGGATAAGAGATTAACAATCTAATGCTTCTTGGTCTGCCAGATAAGTGTAATTTTCCAGTACTGTTTATCAGTGTCCAGACTTGTTTTTCATATGAATGTAATGTCTTTATAAGGTCATGTTTAGCAGCTGAGCCTCGAAAAACCCTGTATGTGTGAAGATGATTTTAGCATATCCACTGGAAGGTGCTGATAGTTTACAAGACTGTTACAGGGAAGCTGGGCTTAGTGCTGCTATTTTTGTGTATGTCACAACATTGTCATATACTTGTCATATTTTCCTTCAGAGTCGAAAGAGCTTTCCATGGATCTCTAAGCTAAACCCCTCTCTGCAAAAATAGATGAGGAAACTAAACCAAGAAATGATTCAGTGGTTTTCCCGAGTTCACAGAATGATCTGGAACCTATTCCATATCTCTGGTGGAAGATGGCAGGTTTTGTGGCTGAACCTAGCGGCAGGAGTCCTTTACCCTTTCTGTGACCTAGGAGTTATATTACAGCTACATACTTCCATGTGCCCATCTTTTTGTTTAAAGCAATCAGGATGAGTTCTAAATTTGCATTGATTGTGTTTGGAAGGATTCATGGCTGAGGTGAAATGCCCAGGAGCTCCTTCAGGAGTGAAAGCATAAAGAATTTTCACATTCTGTTCTTCATTCAAAAGGCTCTCTTGTCCTCTAGTAATGTGAGTCCAGTTTCAGGAGTCTCTTTTTTTAGGAGCAAAAGGTCCTAGATTACTTTCCCCTGAGATCATTTGCAGAGTACTCTGCAAGTCCTGGTGGCTTTGACTGTACAGCGTTTCAATGTGTGAGTGAGAAGACGTGGAGGCAGCTGGCATTCATTCCAGAAATACGTGGGCACTGGACTTTGCCAGGGCCACGCCTGGGAATGTCTTAGCTCTTCCGCTGCAGGGATGCAAAAACACAGGCTGTTTCTTCCTTAGAGCTAGTTAGTTCAATCTGCCAAACTCACCTAATTTTCTTCTTGGAAAATGGTTTTTTGCTTTAAAGGTCCTTACCCTTCAAAGGTGTCTGAATCTTAGGGCAGACTCGGTTAGAGAATGCTCTGGAAAAGGAGGGCTCTGGGCCATGATGTACGTGACAAAAGACAGCCATAAAAAGGGTTTTAATTTCAAAATGCCACATCACATGCATTACGAAATGATATAAAAAGCTACAGCTGCTCTGCTAATAATACTCTACATGCTTTAAAATGAAACACTTTATGAACCTGCTATCTTTCTTAGACTTTCTTTATCACAGTCTCAATGTAGCAGCCTCAAGCTAGCTACATGATCATATCAATAAAAAAAGTGTCCATCTTGCTGTCTCTTCCACACAGACAGCCTTTATTAAACTAGCAGCCCCTCTGCTAAGCCACTTGCATGCATGAAAAACTTGCAATGAAATTTCAAGGGTCAGTCCCAGCTCTCATTTTGTTTGATTATGTTTCATGGACACACACATTCAGCCATTTCCCAGCCCTTATCTATAAAGCATCCGCCCCTCTATTTACATGGGAAGGAATAAAGAAAAGAGCAAACTACAACATGAGGGCGCTTCAAAGGCAGGGAACAGTGCTATCTGCAGAGAAACACATACCCACAGCCTGCTGCCCATAAGGAGCACTCTGAAAAGACTAAAGCAGCACAGAGGGAAAAAGTAACACAGAGAAGGCCAGCTGTGTCTTGAGGCATGGTTTCAGTTGTCATGTCTACTGTAGTATAGAACATACACCTTGCTTTCATTAGGATGAAGTGAAGCTGAGCTGCCAGACAGCGCCTTTAGATTCTGAGTGCACTCTCCAAACACAACATGTAATGAATGCGTGAAACAGTTCTACTTGCATGGTGCAGCCGTTCACAGCGTACAGTGTGAGTACCCTGTGGTTTCATGGCCTGCTCTGATGCAGCTCTCATGGCTGAGCCTGTGGCACTGGGGACTGGAGGGGATGTTGGCCACTGCCCAGCCCTTCCAAACAGTATGTAAGGACGACTGAGGACAAGAAGTGTGTCAGAGCTCTAAGCTGCCCATCGGATCATTGAAACTTGAAATCTTTAAAGAAGAGTGAAAATACAAACTGTGTTAATTCAGTAGTATACCACAAAAACATTGTGTGAGCTGTGTTGTAATTAATTAAAACTGAATGTCACAATGAGCCCTTCATGGTTTCAGAAATACCATTTGAAAGGTACAAAGCACTCAAAGGATTAAAAATAATCTTTTCATGTCCTGTTAAGATAAATGGGGGGTGTTTGCACTAGGTTGATCCCGTTGTGTTACACTCAGGCGGTAGCACACAAGACAGTGTTTTATTGTCTTGTACGTCAAAAACCATCTTCTCCTCCACCAAAACAAGAATAATTCTAATTTCAAATTAACAACCCCATCATCATATTAAGGTGGAAAAAAAAAAAGGAGTCACTCCACAGATTCCTTTTTCTTCAAGTAACAACTTCCTGTATTTATCCCTGAAGTTCTCACACATAGTTGATCTGCTGGGGAGTAAACTGTACACCAGCACTGGAAAGCCAGGAATTAGGCACACATGAACTGATCACATTAACGCATAATTAGCACATAATTTTCTGGAGATCCCATATGGCTCCAATCATATAGTTACCAACAGCAGTACATCATATCATCCAAAACAAGCAGGTCAAGCCCTGACCTTTTTCTAAGATACATGTTTTGATAATAAGAGATATTATTTTAGGCTACAAATAGATTTATGCTGTAATTTATGACCCAGTTTTGGTTGGGTTTTTTTCCTTAAGAGTCAATGTTCTCTCTGATGATCTTGGTGGTGATGTCTGCTATCTTGCTGCTGTGGCCGACAATAACATAACAAAGCTGACTAGATCACCAGCTCAGTCTTACAACTGAGTAAGAGTCTGGCATTGTACCAGCTCAAATAGTGCTGTACTAGCTGCAGGGCACAGGAAAAAAATGCAAATATTTCAGCTGTGTAGACGGCTATACAAATAGCAAAGCAGACAAGGCAGCCCCATCTGGGAAGACAAAAGATGTATGTGATGACCTCCTTCCTTCAAGTTAAACAAGTAAAATCTTATCCTGGGTTATTGCCACAAGTTCCTCTCCTCTGTGAATGCGCACAAAGGGCAGTGCACTATAGCTGCGACTTGGCAGCATGACAGAGAGGATGTTCTGCGGTCGGGTCTCGCTGTGCCCTGTCTGCGTGCCTGCTGTGTGTGTGGTCAAGGTGCCAATGGCTGACTGAGGACACAAGGCAGCAAATGCCAGTTCAAGACATCGCATTTTCTTCCATTCTGCCTCTGCTCTTCAATCAGTATCTTTGATGTTGCTATTCCATGTGTTTGCTCTACCTCCCAGTTGTGCCCTGCTTTTCTTGCACTCTCATTTTTTTCTTGAGGGAGCACTGAAGTTTGTCAGGACAAGTGGCAGCTGCCTACTCTCTGCTGCATGTCCAGTATTTTGGTCATTCTCCCTTTTTGGCGAGGTAGACGTGGACATTGGGGTGTGATAGAGGTTTCTGTGCCCATTTCTGTCTATCAAGTCTGGCACAATGAGCAGTCTGAGCTGAGATATTTTTGGCTGACAGTGTTCCAACGTGCAATGCATGGCGCAATTTACTTGGCCTTGCTTCTTCCCACAGAAATTAACAAAATCCATACGATGCTTCTTGCCTGTCAGGAAGCTATACTCTGCATTAATCTCTCATTCGGGAGACAGGCTACGTGACAGAGAAGATTAATCCTAACCACAGATAACACTTCCTGTCTTTAAATAGTTTCGGTAGATAAATAACTTCTGTAATGAAACACTATCCCACAGTGGGGTTTTGGTCTAAGCCAGGAACTTTTGAGTTTTAATTCTGGCTTTCAGACAAAATCTCTTTGTGGATAAAAGTAAGTAGAAGCCTGGTTTTGGTTTTTGGGGTTTTTTTGACAGGGAAGGTACACCCTCAGCTTTTTTCACACTTGTCAAAAGTTCCAGCTCTTCAGCACCTACAAATGCATCCCTGCTTCTCTCTTCTTTTCCTATAACCTAGTCATAGAGTTTTCCCTGCAGAATGTATTGAAACGATAAATTACCCAATGTCAGAAAGATTTCTGAAGATGCAGGTCATGGCTTGAGGCAGATTCAGTCATGCAGCGTGCTCAGAGGTTGCTCTAGGGAGCCTGCATTGTCATCATGGTCCCTACCAGTACTCAGTATTTACCTGTAAAATGTACCCAGCAGACCTCATTCTTGAATCTGGGTCACACCGACATTCACTGCTACTCATGGGTAAGATCTGGTCCAAAACCCATCAAAATTAGGAAGAGTCTTTCCTGTGTTAAGTGGGTTGGAGTCAGGGCTTTGCAGGATGCATGAACCCCAGCCTTCCCCGCTTCTGAATAGCAAAGTGATGACCTAACACACAGCTGCTTTCTAAGAGTTTTTTTACACAACTGGGGAAGTCTTGGCCTCTAGAATATAAAGGACCTTACCATAGGCACTGCCCAAATGATATTTAAAAAATAGGATTCAGACTCCTGCAATCTCTTGGCAGTACTTGCTATTTAAATCCTTTCTCAAACCCCACAGAAATAGACCATGCATTGTAGTGATTTTCCTCAATTTCCTTCCACTAGACAAATCAGGGAGAGGGGGCTGTGACCACCAGGTCTTGGGGTTGGGGCAGGAATAAATGGAAACAGAAAATGTTGTGTGTAGGAATCTCATGCTTGCCAGGACATTTCTAAATAAGGATTGGTGATGAGATAAATTCTTTGAAAGAACCTGTATTTGTTTAAGGGACTTTTTCTATTCTAGCATGCAAAATAAATGGGCTACATGCTGGAAGTTCATACTAAAGATAGCTGTGCAGATGCAGGAGTATCACTGAGACTCCAGAAACACTGTGACTGCAATTTTAACTTTAAACTAGCCCGAAATGACAATCTCCACATCGCTGTGGCTGTGCTCGTGCTTCTGCTGGGCCCCAAGCCAGCTGCACAGCACTGCAGAGACTTGCCTGGGACTGCTGGTACCTACAGCACCGTACTTTATTAAACACAGAGCAAAATATCAAGCAAAGATTGGTTCCTGCATCCATAAAACTGGTAGCCACGAGCAGAGCTGCGTGTGATGCTCTCATTAGTGTTTGAAGTAATAACCCAATATTCTTCCTTAATGGTGAGAGAATAGACTCTATGGTGGTGACTGTGAAGTAGTGCTGTGGCTATGAGCACTCTTCTAATGCACCATGTGACAAACAGAAAGATGAAGCCAGGTTCCACCCTGTGGTATAATTATTTTTCCTGGTGCAAATGCAGGCACAAAGATCTCAGTGACTGAAGGGAAGTGGTCCTTGACCCTTTTTCAGAGCTAAGTGGGAAATACGAACCAGTGCCTCTCTCTCTGTGCCCTCAAGGGGAGCCAATCGCTATAGTAATGGTTAACCAAAAAAGCAGATCACCTGTTTAGCCTCCCAGGACAAGCAGTGAGAAGCAAATAAGGTTTCTATTTCATGCATTAGAATCAGGGAAACTCTTTTATCTGTGTTTGCTTTTGGCTAGGCATTTACTGGCAAAGGACTTGGGCAATGTGATTGACTGACTATGCCCGTTCAGTCCTGCCTATGAGCAGCTGTTCGAGGTGATTTCCCCCAAACCCTCAGCCTTCCCCCACTTGGAAGTCCAGACAGCAGGGCTTCAGAGCACTGAGGCTCCAGGCACCCAGCTCTTTGCAGAGGGCAATGGTACCTCTGCCCAGGATGGAAGCTGTGCAGCTACTTTTTCTGCTTTTTTTTTTTTTTCTTTTAAACCAAATGGACCGAATAGCATTTTGATAACAATTGCATTCAAATTGAATGAAAATGCTGACTGTTAGGGCTAATATCCATGAAGAAATTTGTTGTGGAAAGGGTTTCCAAGAAGACTTCTCAACTAAGCTTCTTGGTTAGCGGCCTAGGCTACAGGTAAGATATCTCAGTATAAGGGTAATGTTTTTAGAGGCAGTGGCGGGTCAGCATAGGAATAATTTGTCTTAGTTAACTGTAACCTGTAGCACTAGGTCAGACATCCTACTTAAAAATAGGGTCTAGATACTCTGACTTTTCACTCTAGTAGTTGAAGTTTAAGCTCCAAATATTTAAACTCCTAAATATAAGTGGCCTGATTTTCCAGGGTGTCAAGCATATGCAATGCCTACTGATTTCAATAAGAAATGTGGATGCCTGTCAACCATTTTGGAAAACCAGGCCATTACATTTAGTCATTGACACATAGATTCCTAACTTTAGACAGCCAGGTTTGAGACCTTTTCTAGCTTCATGCGGTTCTGCTTCAGCTTCAGCAGAAACTCACTTCCAGGAAGTGAACCCTTAAGTACCCTTGGCTTACCCCCTTCCAGCCCTACCTTCCATGCTGTGATAGGTATTCACTTAAGGCTGATTTTGCAGAAGCAAACAACAAAGCCGCATAAATTTAAAATACTAATTGAGTGACCTCATTTTTATACAACAATTAATACTGAGACAGAAGGGAATTTGTGCTGTAGGACTGTTCTCTTTAGTACAGATGACACGTTTCAGTGGGAAAGGCAAAGTTAAATACATGGTAAAGTTGAATACAAACATTGGGTTCCAGGTATATTTGGACTGTATCACAAACTCAATAATACTGGAAAATGAAAAATGAGCACTGCTTCTCTGCTGTAATCTAGATTTGTTGTGCTAATCCCACATGACGCTTGATCAGCAAGGAACAGGAATGGATGTAGCAGGAAACTGTGTGCCGGGTCTGTGCTAGATTGAATCTACCAACTGTTCAAACACAGTCCTACTGCAGGGACAACTCATGCAAAGGAAAATAAATATACTTTAACCTGTATAGCTTACACTAGCGCAGCATTAGCCACAGTGACCAAAATACCTTCCTCCAAGGACACTCACTTATATGTTAGAACTATAAATGCTGCCAAAATTTCCTTTTTCTGACAGATACTCATATAATGGCACAGGCTTTCAGTGGACTTAGCCTTAATCTTAGACTTTCAGGGAGAATTAGCAGCATATGTTGCTTGCATACATCTCCTTGCCATCTGTGGATTCTTTAGGTTCAAAGGAGGCAGCAAATACATCAACACTTAGAGAGCCATTTGGATCTTGAAATCCTAAAGTGGGAAGCACTTATAGAAGGTTGCAAATAGTCTGAACCTTCACACTGGAGTGAATGAGGTATATTAAGATGTCAAAAAAAGAGTCAACAGAAACAGAAAATTGATTAGACATACCTTACAGTGAGCAAGGGTAAGATGGAGACAGAGCAGGTGGGGTTAGGGATGTTTTGGAGACCAAAGGATGTGGCGGAAGGAGGATTGTCTTTTTTGAAAGGAGGACATTTGTTTCCAAGGGATAAGTCTGAGCTTCAATACATTCAGTGTTCTGCAGACAACTTTCTGACCAGCAGTAATTCCGGCTCTGGCTACATCCTCATCTGGAAGAGAAGTTATGCTTCTTCCTTTAGTATGCCCCAGGATTCTTGCAAGTCCACTGTCACATACAAAGGTGGAACTGCCCAGGAGCAATCAGATGAGCAGGGAGTAGGTAACAGCAGTTCTGCTATCAGCTGCTTGACAAAGGCACTGCCAGGTTACTCACTGAAAGGGAAATGTAGAACAACAGTGATGTGGGCTTGGCATGCTGAGAATCTGGTTGCAATTTGACACTTGTATTTAGTGGCAGGATTTCTATTTAGCTAGCTAAAATTGTTTACAGTGGTGTAAGAATAGCTCAGAACGCCCATTTTTCTAACTTTTCAGAATAATTTTCAGATAATGTTTTAAACACAGGTGTTGGGCTCAGTCTCATGTCTTTGACAATGTACACAGTGAACCTATGACATAGTCATAGCTAGATCCTAAGTAAACCTGTACAATAAACATGCCCAAGCAAACTAAAGACAAGGAACATATGGGGTGCTGCTGGGGCTGGTTTCTGGTTGGTTGTAAAACAAAACCCAGAGTGAGCACCACTCATAAACTATTTAAAGGAGACGCAGCTGCAGTCTGAATCTTCACTTCCCCAGCCTGGCCCAGCTGCACAGACCCTACTCACCACCGTTTTTTGGCCGTGGTAGAGGAGAGTTTCTCAGGAAGCAGCCAGTGCGTTAAGAGCCTTGCCACATCCAGTGCATTAAGAGCCTTCCACATCCTCCTGCAGCTGCAAAGAGCTTGGCACTCCCCTCAGTCCACTGCTCTGCAGTCCTAGCAGAGGAGCGGGCGGTGCAGGATGTCTGCCTGCTACAGCAGACATGCAGCCCAGCCTACAGAGCTGTGGCCCCACTGCCACCACAACACAACCTGCCTTGGGGATGGGCCTGCAGCTGCAGCCCGGATCCCATTTCTGGTGAGACTGGAGCACAGCCTGTCACCTTGAATGTTCTCCAATGCATTTGTAAATCAGCAGGGGCAAGTCCCTAGAAGACCAGGCTTCTTTTGTACCATTTATTGTTGTACTGTAACAGAACTCAGGCTCCTGTGCAAAGTTTTGTCCTGATGGAATAAGATGGATGGAGCTATTTGTCTGGAGCTGCTGAAGCAGCCCTGTGGGAGCTGTCAATCTGGCCAGGTAGCTCAGTAGCTGAGGGTCTCCAGGCTGGCACTTTAATCAGACCAGCTGCCCACTGTGTCCGAGGGCAGCAGTACACCCAGGTGTACTGCTCGCCCACTGGCTGTTAGGGCAGCCCGTCTGTTGTACAGCTGATGCAGCCTGGATCTGTGGGATTTGCTGCCTGCTGCCTGAGTCAGTATTGACACCACAGGCGTCACCACACCACAGTAGGGGTGTGGTAACCCAGGTCCTGCCTCTTCTCTCAGTGCTCTTTTATGCTAGATACTCACACACATGTGACAGGGGACATATGTTTTACTAAAGAGCTGAAATGAGTTTTGACACAATGAAAAAAGTGGAAAAATATCCTGTGGAGGAAATGGGAAAGGAAGGACAAGAATAGCAAAAATAAAAACAGGCAGTTGCACACACAGATTTTGTGCACTGGAAGCATTGGCAGATTGCTACTCCGAGACATTTGTATTCCTACTGGGTGCTTTGGTGGTGTTATCAACTTTACAGATGTCAAAATGGAGTGCATATGGGAGAGCTTTGTAAGGGACCACGCAGTGGCTTCATAGATTGGTCCAGAGAGTTTATTTGAGGACACAAAGGAGAATATAGCTAGTAGTTACAGGAGGACAACTAATCAGTAGAAGTGGAAGAGATGGTTAGATTTTGATGAGTTTTACAAGGTTCTGAAGCTTATGTGAAGAGGGTGTACTGGGCTGGGCAAATTGGTTTACATTAATGGACCTCTGGGGGGATCTGGAGGACCTGGAGGAAGTAGCAGGACAGCAGAATCACCTAGCATACAAGCATACACCCAGCTCAAGAAAGAGGGGTGCCAGTAAGGTGCTTCCAAAGTGACTAGAAGAACTCACTGAGGCTGGTAAACATGAACTGGGCTACACTAGCTAAATACAAAAGCACAGAGTTTCTGGAGGACCATGGGCTCTGTCCTTTGATCCTGTTTTCACACTGTATTATCCAGTTTTTTACTAGTTGGCATATACAATAGATGTTGCAAGTTTTTTTGTATCTGTTTTAAGCTTAGTTGTCAGGTAAATAATCAGGAAAATAATGGGGTTTAAATCTAATTTCACAAATAACGTTTTAAAATAAATGCATAGGTTTTTCTGGTTGAAAATCTGTCACTTCAGTGTAGGCTTATGAGCTTCCCAGTCTAATTTATAAAAAGATGCTTAATAAGAAGGCAGCATCCAGTTATGATTGTAGTCTGACTTACAGAAAACCTACCCAAGATAACATGAGTCTAAAGAATCCACTGGATCTTCTCTTTCTCTACATGTACACATTGATACAGTACAAGTGAAAAACGAGTTTCAAGATTTGAATAGAAGACAAAGTACCTTTCACTTAGACAGTATAATTTTGCAGGATTTGTCTCATAACCTGTGAAACTTTCTGCCTGTCAGTTCCTTCCTCAGAAAGCTTGTCCACACAGACTTAGAAGTAATCCCCTAATGAGCAATATAAGTGTGGTAGAGTAAGATGGAGGGGGATTTTATTTTCAGCTTTCTTAACACCATATGTTCACTTAATCCCACTCTTCATTTATTTAAAGGTAATCCCTGAGTACTTGAGAACAAATTACATGCAAACATACATTATGAGTATGGGTGCCTCTGTATATAACACTGCACATGTGGCTCAGACTAAGAGAAATCACACTGATAGCTAAGGCAGTTGAATTTTCCTATACAGATGCTCCCAACTCATCTATCTCAAAAGTACACATCAAGATTTCAAGAAGGAAATTTTCTCTGAAGGAATTACTAATGAGGATTGCTTGGATTTTTGCTCATCAAATCTTGAATAAAAATCTTCAAAGTTATTCTGAAGTGCCATTTAATTTTTCCCACCTCATCATTAAAATTATTCAAAAAATCATGACAGCTCTCTCTGATAAGTCCAGAAACATCATACAGACCACATTAAACATGCCAAAATTTTTATTTTCCACTTTTCAATTCAGAATAGGAGTTTTAAAATAAACTGTAGAAGTTTCAAAGTACAATGATAAAAATGCTGAAATTTACTGTTCAAAAATCTACCATCCAGTTATCTACAGCCGTTCAAAAATAGAATCTGAAACTTCCCACAACTATTTTCAGTCACTCACTGAAAGAACAACTGCACCAGTTTAAACTGCTTCTTTTCAAAAATGTTAACAGTCCAGCCAATGTCACTTAAGCAGTTGAGACAGAAATTCCAGTAAATCCTCATATATGATTTACAAGATATATGTCAAATATTTCACATACGCATAAAAATGACAGGAAAAAAAATAGTTCTGCTCTGTAAACATTTGGTACAGTTAAGTAACGGAACTTCTGGAGAAAGCTGTACTTTCTACCTGGTCTTGCAACTTAATTAGTGCCAGCTGTCTCCTGAAATGAAAACTCCATTTGAGCAGGTCACTTTCCAGAATGAGATCTGAGGACAAGATGTGGCTGAAGATATTTGGGAAAGAACAGTTAATAGTAACTGGAGAAACAAACCACTGCCAGTACTGAGTGTACCAGAGATGTGTCAGTCTATCTCTGCAGCTCCAGAAACTGTGTCACATTGCTGCAGTACATCCACACAAAGCTCCCCCTGCAATTATGGCCAGTGTATAAATGGGTTGGACTGAATTTCCCTCTGTAAAGAAAGGAAACTAAATGTAGTTTGGGTTTTCACAATGATCTTTTTTGAAGATCCAAAATTCAGTTCTCTCTCAGGCAGCAATGTAACTGATGACTCTATTTTATTGCGCATTGATTAAATCATTTCCCTTTAAGAATTATTAAATCAGATTTGGCAGGTAATTATTCTGTAATGAGCATTAGCTGCATATAAAGTATTTGGTCTGGAAGGACATTTCAACATCACCAACATTTACATTAAAATGCCCTTTTTTACCTCAGTAAGCAAAAGGTGTCACTTCTGAAGTGAGATGGAAGAGCATTTTCAGCGTAAAATGAGAAATGTTGTCATGGAGGAAGTAAAAATAGGTTAAAAGCAATCTGAAAGGTAAATGTTTACTTGTTGCTTTTTTTATGCCTTACTCTGTAATTGTAACATAGATAACACAAACTCCAAAAATCTTCTGAGAAGTGCTTTCCAGCCTGACCCAGAGAAATGCCTAATGCAGGCCCCTCAGTTATCCTGGGGCTCTTCCAGTTTGGTATCAAGCACAGCCTTTATACCTAAAGAGTCAGTAAAGTCATATCAAGAAGGTCATTGCAAGAAGAGAAAAACTTACCAGGAAAAATTTGAATCAAAAAGTAGAAGTAGTAAGTAGAAACAACGTGAGTTTCTTTTCCCACTGCACTCTGCCACTCACCTCCCTCAGTATTTTAAACATATTGTGCACTTGATTCTTTTATGTAAAGCAGTGGTTCTCAAGGCTGCAAAACTTCTGGTATTCTTCTGTCATTTCACTGCGATGTTAATGACCAAACCTCTGCCATTACACTATAGCAATGGGATCTTTTGAAGGGGTGATGTTTGCCACTATGCTTAAAATTCTAGTGTTGTTTGAGTAAATGTGTGGAAAAGAACCACTATTTGTATTTTAAGTGAGTTATGTGCCAGAACCTCAGCATTTTTATGAATGAGTAATCTCATAGTTTTCAGAGACGTTACTCAAAGAAATCGAAGCTAAAGACTGTATTTATTTGTAGAGTTGTTTGCAAAATTGTTGCCATAGCTTTGGTTTCTTTCTTAGACCACACTTACCCTGTAGTGACCTCTCCAAAAACTGACCATAACAGACAATGTCCTCTACTTTAGCTTTTGTTTACATCATCCCCCTTCCTGTTGTTGGCACGTCATTCCAGTTCATGTCACTTTTTCTTCCCCATGTTAATGGCCATTTTCCAATTCATCTTCACCACTGAAATTTCTTTCTCTTGGTTTTAAAGGTACAGTCAGATAGAAAAGTATTGGTTCTCCTGTCTCCAGGAAGATGATGAAAAAACTTGCTTTACAAATAAGCAGTGCATCTGCTGTGATTGGGACCCACACTGACATTATTTTCCCTTGTAATCATATTAAGTCAGCTGAAGGAAAAAGAAGGACAGCAAGAGAGTATTAATAGATTCTTGGGGGGTGTGATAGATCTTAAGGCCTGTAACTGTGCTGCAGAAAATCACTCATTTATTTGCCTTTCAGTAAGAGTCTCTAGAAATAGAAGCATTTTACATTATTTTGTTCCTAAGGATATAAAAATACATACATTCTAATTGCACTTTGGAGAAGGAAAATTAATAAAGACAACTGCGCCATTCCCCATTAGTGGAAATGCCTGCAGTTAACCTGCCTCAAGCACTTTCAATATCACTGAATCCCTTGGGTGGGATTTTCCAAAGTGCCAGCATTAGCTCAGCCCTGCTCCCATTAAAATCAATTACTGACTTCAGCCTGGGAGGAGAGTCCAGAGAGTCCCCATGGTGCCCTGCATGTTGGAAGATCCTAATCTGTGTGTGTGTTGTTCCTTCCCTATTTTTATGTGCATGGCTGCACAGGTGCTCAGATATATCCATGAGGGCCAGGGTTTGCCTCAGAGGACTTAAAAAGGAACCAGAAAGTTAACTGTGCAGAATAAAGAGTAATGGAGGGTAGTAGAGATTATGGAGGCAAGGGGAACTTCACATAAGATGAAATTTCATCAAGTGTGTAATGAAGTCAGCTAATTGCAGCCTCTATGCCCCAATTCATAAAGGAAAACCTTCCAGAAAACGTTTTCAATATGATTTCACACAGTATATTTTCTCTCTATGGAATCCAATTGTCATGGGCAGTCATCAAGGCAAAGAGTTTAGTAGAATTAAAAAAGGGATTTAAGAAGCTTTGTGAGCAAAGACAACATTTGCAGCTGTATGCACTAGATTACAACAATGCAGGGGACAAACAAGCTTCCTGCTTCAGCAACATAAGCTGATTGCTTTGAGGGTCAAAAAAAAATGGTTTTTTGGCATGTGTTAGCCATGCTGATTTATTGAGATGTGTGATGGGGTGGTTTGAGTCTTCATTAAAAGGAGTGATAATGATAATGAATACTATGGATAGATTATTTGCTAGTCTGCAATGCTGACATTTCCATAAGAAGAGTGTCAATAGTAAGTCTGTAATGAAGTTCCCTCCCAAGGAAGGGACTGATTTGGCATTGATGAGAGCAGAATTCAGACCTTGGCTATGATCGAGGTTTCCTTTCAGGCTCTAGGGAAGTAGCTTATTCTCTCATCACCTGAGAAAGACAATGAATGCTTCTCTAGGTCTTAGAGGTGGAATGAAGGGAAAGTGCATAAAGAAAAGAGATGAAAATATTTTCATCCACAGACATTCTGTGCATTGGATTCAGAGCTGTCATCCCACCATAATTCAGGAATACTTTGGCTGGAATTAGTCAAGATTTTTCTCATTTACATTAATTAAATGAGTTAAGAAAATGATGTTTTCATTCCAGTGTTTGTGGTGCTCCTCTGAACTTGTTCCCACATGCAAATAGTAGCAGCCTTCCCTACCAACAGTAGCCCTAAGAAAGCTTGGTGGCCTTAATCTAGAACATGAGGAGTTTCTGCAATGGATTATGTATCATCCTGGCTGGCTTGAAACCCCAGAAGCTCCTGTCGAAGTCTGAATTCCCATTACAGGCTACTGCTATCATTACACCAGTTGCTGCAAGGTCAGAACCTCTTCAAGACATCCTTGTTTGTGAACAGTAGATAAGATCTGAGAAAAGGCATTTTTAACGTGAGTCTGGATGAGCTAAATTATTTATGCTAATGGCTATGGGTGCTATACCTGTTGCTAAGAAATACTGTAATACTTTTTGTAATTCCCATTTGGAAATGCCAATACAGCTAGGTGAGCAGCAATAGATACAGTAAAGGCTGAGCAAGCTATTGATGAACAGGAGAGGCTTTTTAATGATTTTGTGCCTTGAACCCTGTAGCTGGCAAGAGAAATTCATAAAGAAGCAGGTGAAAAGAGTCAGACTGCTCTTCTCCTTGCTAGAGCTGGCAGGCATCATAGGTGCTCAAGGTTCCATGATGGGATAGTTGCATCTATATATAGATGTACCTATATATGCACACACATAGAGTTTTGATTGACAGAGTCTAGATCAGACCGAGCTGGTCTTCACCAAAATGTGAAATTTCTACTGCACAAGTCATTGAGCTTTCTTAGGTCCAACAAAGCAATCAAGATGAGAGGTTTTTGTTAATTTTGAACTCTCATATTTCCAGCCTTTGCTTGGTGTGTCTGTCATGGAAATTTCCCCAACTGTCTAATGATCCAGAAGCCTATGTTACCTTTGCTTATTTATGTTTTGTTATTCAGAATTATTTAAATACAGAAAATAAAAGCTTTGAAGGATTCAAAATTAGGGTCAGCTGCCAACAGTGCTTAGCTATAAGTAAAATTGAGATTGACAGACAGCATTTGGGGAGAAGAAAGGGTCAATAGCCATGGAATTATTGCCCCTATTTAAAAAATGATCCATTTTATCCTTTCTTGTTTCAATGCAAATATACATTTAAGGCGACCTTTTAACCTACTCAAAAGGCTCCACTAATTTTTTTAATTCATTAACTGTTAATTTTATTGGCAGATGTATGACTAAATTTCCTGTACTGCTTTGAAAACCTTACCCAATGTCTGCTGCAGGTATGGACTATTTCCTTGGCCTGGGGGACGATTTTACATTAGTAACTTATGTATGTAATTGGAGAGTGGTTCTGTAGGATGCACACGGATCCAATCTGGTCCTCTGTCACAGTTTCGGAGACATGCAAGTGACAAGACACACTGAGTTCATGCACAACAGCCAACTTTTATTTAGTCCTCTTCTCCTTATATAGATCAGAAGGCCTGCATGGTCAATCCCGACTGGCCGAACCAGTTGCCACCCGGCCAATCAGCCAATGGCTGTTCGCTGCCTTAATGGTCTAGGCCTTCTCTCGGACAGTCTGCTCTGGTCAGGTTACATAATCTAGGTACTTATATAACTAGTTACCTTTCACTTATAAAACTGGCATTGATAATAATTGTGAGGCCTTCAGGCCAGCTGTTGGTCACCACAATAGTCCTCAAGCTTAAACGGTCTAGCTCTTATTTCTACCCTACATTAAATTAACTCTGTTGCCTGTTGACTGCTCAGGCTCAGGGGCAACTTAGCAAGTTTGATTTAAGGGAATAACATTTCCACATGCCAAAAGCAGAGTTTGCATTAGTCAGCTGCAGACTCTTTTTCCTTTTGATAGAATTTAATAGCTGAGGGTATGAAGCTTTGCACACTTCATGGCCGTGCAGTTCCTGAGCTGCAGTGGTGCAGCACGTGACTTCTCAGCAATTCTGTGCTGGGTCAGCTGCCATGGAGCTGCCGTAAGGAACCTGGCCATGGCGCACCCAAGTTGCTCCTTGCATTGCCCATGCACTCCCTGTGCTTCCTCCGGCCACCTCAAGTCTGCTTCTGGGGGAGGTGTTGTCATTCTAATCCCTTCAGGGTCATGGAGGATCAGTAGGAAAGTGTGGTGGGATTAATACGACCTGCAGACGAAGTCTAAACCTGCTGATAACATCAGACTCATGGTCTCTGCCAGCTGACTCTCACTGCTGATATGCAACAAGTGCAGAACAGCACTGAAAACTGAAGTACTTATCACTTTTATTAGAGAATGTGAGCCCAGACACCTCTTAATTGTGCAACTTCACAAACTATGAAGCAGTGTATCAGTAGCAGTCTAGTATTTGGAATGGTTGGATTAAAAATATTTTATTTGCAACTCCAGAAGACTACTGTAGTCGCTTGGTGATGAATGCACATATTTTTATTCCATATTGATAATTTATATATTTCTGCATCCAAAACCTTGATCTCAACTTGTCTGGGATGTTGTTAATTGGCAACATTTTATTATGTTGTCCAGAATTTAGAAGTGAATACATGTTAAGTTGAATATATATAGCAAAGATTTTTTGCTAAATGTTAGAATTATATGGGTGAACTTTGTTTTTCAAATTACTTAATTGTATGTACACACGAAAATAATTTTCTCCATGTACTAGCTTGTATTTTAAACAGCTCTTCATGTTGCTGTTGACCTAGCTTGTAATCTCATTGGTAAATTAGTACTTACAGCAGTAAAACAACAAGCATCATTTTGCATAATTGTTCACATTTATGGAAAATACTGTCCTTTAACTGAGTGAAGTTTTCTCCCTGTCAAATACTGACAGATAAAAGCTGATGTAAAACATGCCTGTGCTCTGTCACAATAGACAGCGGTTGTAACACAGGGGAGAAGCACGTTCCCGGCGGAAGGCAGCGTGGATGGCACCTCTCCTGCGCTGTAGCTTCGAGTCCCCAGGCAATAAACTGTATTTAAGCGAATCTCCTCTCCTACAGCACAACTTGCAGTAGCAAGCAATGCGTTTATCCCCTTTTGTAAATAACTTTAAAAAAGGTGATCTCGGCCCTGAAGCTGTGGTGGGATGAGAAACGGGGGCAAACTCTCCGCCGGGGCAGAGCGTAGCCGAGGCGGCGCGATCCGGGGCTGGCCCAGGGGAA